>JAJPUD010000488.1:421223-461781 GCA_023553655.1 Myrmecobius fasciatus
TTTGTCTCTCTCTTTCTGTCTCTGTTTCTCCATCTCTCCCTCTCTGTATCTCTGTCTGTGTCTTTCTCTGCCTGTCTCTCTCTCCATCTCTCCCTTTCTGTCTCTCTCTCTCTCTCTCTGACTGGCTCCTCTCCCTCTCTGTCTCTTCAGTCTGTGACTCTGTCTTTGTCTCCCCCTTTCCCCCATCCCTTCCTGTCCTTGCTCACTTCCCTGTCATTTCAGTCTCAAGTCACAGCTGGTCCAATCAATTGCAGCCTCTATCTGGGCTTTCAAATCCTGACCTGAGCTGATGGAATTTCCCTTTCTCCTTGCCAAACAATCTGAGCTAAGGGTTGTTCCTCCCGCACATGCATCTTGTGTCTTCTTTACATTGTCCCTTTCCCTCCTCCCAACAGCTATAAGGGACAGGGGGCTGACCCCATTAATCCTTCCCAAGCTCTGACTGCTCTGCACATCTCAAGCTGCCTTTGGGCTTCACCTCTAGCAGGCTTGAGCTCCCAAGCGGCATCTTTCAATCCAGCCTCAGTGATCAGGTGTCTAAATGGCAAATGAAAGATTAATGCTAGTGGCTGGAGTTAGGGTGTGAATAATTCAGAGGGCAGGGCAAGAGCCAACTCTGCTTACTGATAGGGATGTCTAGGCAGAGGTCAGGATAAGGGGAAGGGACGATTGAGGTTGAATGAATTTAGAATGGGTTGCTTTGAGCATCTCTCTGTGTCTCATACCCAGTTTTTGGGAAAATGATAGCAAGATAGGGAAATTACACTGCTCTGTCGCTCAGTATAATGGCTGTGGAGTTTGGAAAGCCTGAGTTTTTACATAGAATTGAAAGCTCTACTGCAGCAAAAGCACCTGTTGCTAAGGATACCTCAGCTTCTGTGGCAACATGTCTGTACAAAGATGGTGGTTCCAGAGTAAGATAGTAGCCAATGAGATCTCCCTTTCAGTAGTCACATTTTCCACTTTAATTGTAGTCTATTTAAATCCCCTCATCTGACAGCTGAGAAATTTGAATCTCAGAGGGATGAAGAAATCTATTAGATGTCCCACAGCAAGTTTGTGGTAGAAATGGACTCCAGAACTCAGATCTCCTGATTTCTAGTGAAGGGTTCTTCCCATTGTAAGCAAATTCTCCACAGATATAAAAATGGGTAGATCACTTCTGCCCACCTCTCTTCCTTGAAAGAAGCTAGATTTAAGATGAGTGAGATATACTCTGAGGAGTCATGCAGCTGGAAAGCTATTTTAGATTTAGTGTAGACTGTGTCCCTACAAGGAATCTGTATTGGGCAATCTCCCATCCCCTTGCCACTGGAAAGGTTTTACCACAGCATCAATACTGATCATTTTGTATTTGATAAATATTTTCCCCTCTGGAAATTTTTAGTAGTGGACTGAGAAGGTTACATGATGGATTCCCCTAGTCACTTAATTGAAGCCATAAAAAATGAAAAGAGAATTTCCAATAAACCAAAACATTACTCATTTGAAGATGGAGGGGGATCCCAGATCTGGGCCCTAGTAGCCACATCTGGGAGTTTCTCCAGCTCACTATCTATTATAATTATTAATGACAATGGCAACAGGGTTCATCTGTGCAGAACTACTTAATGAACTTCATCTCACATCTTTACAAGGTTGTAACCATCATAGTAACTGGGACCCTTTGGCTTTGAATCCCTGAAGACCAAATTGACTGCAATAGATGAGCAAGGTAGATACTTTTGTCCACATGCTTAAAATATATGTGTGTATGTATGTGTTTATGTATACATGTATACATATACACATGCACACATATCCACCATGTATATGTGTATACACAAATGTGTATATATTCTTATATATACATATATACCTGTAAATATATTTATGTGTTTATATATGTATATATATATATACATATATATATATATATATATATATAAATACATGTGTATGTTATGTGTGTGGGTATAATTTGTTATATCTGGGATGACAGGATGACAGTGGGCTTCTGGATAGTGTATCTCTGTGTATTTGTGTTAGTGGGGCAGCTAGGTGGCCCAGTGAACAAAGTACCTGACCTAGAGGCAGGAAGATACATCTTTGTGAGTTCAAATGTGGCCTCAGATTCTTATTAGTTGTGTGACTCTAGGCAAGTTAGAAAGCTCTATTTAATTCTGTTTGCCTGTTTCCTCATCTATAAAATAAACTGGAGAAGGAAATGACAAACCCTTCCAATATCTTTGCCAAGTAGTCCCCAAATGGGTCATGAAGACATGGATGTAACTGAAATGACTGAACAATAGTCATTGTGTATATGTGTATTATGTATATCTACATACATATACATACATACAAAGAGAGAGAGAGAGAGACTAAGAGACAGAGACACACAGAGACAGAGACTGAGAGAGATACAGAGAGAGACATAAACATCGAGAGTGAGAGTGTGTTTGTGTCATATTTGGGGTGGGGGAGTAACAATGGTTTTCTGGCCATTCTAGAGAAGCATGTAAGATAGAGTGAGATTGGAGCAGGAGGTTACTCAGGTCTGGTTGAACCAGACCTTGGAATTCTATAATAGTAATTAGTATTGTGTCCAGATATAGACAAGGGATGTACATAAATTGTATGAGTTCATATTAGTGATTTCATGCTTATTGCTTTTGAGGAAAAATGTAAGAATAGGTAAATATTTGTAAAAGCTATGTATGTATATGAGAGATTTGGTAGTGGTAGTGTGTGAATGATATGTAATATATGAATGGTGACCATGGGAAATGGTAACACACCATAATGATTGAATCAGGATGGAAGACTATGTCAACTACTGTAGATTCCAAATTGCCAAGGATTTTATTGTTGTTTTTTTTATTTTAGATTTAAAAAAAATAACTTTTCAATTTTTCAAATACATGCAAAGATAGTTTTCAACATACACCTTTGCAAAATCTTGTGTTCCAAATTTTTCTCTCTTCTCCCCCCTTCTTCCCCTAGAGAGCAAGCAATCCAATATAGATTCAACATGTGCAATTCTTCTAAACATTTTTTCCATATTCATCATGCTATGCAAGAAAAATCAGATCAAAAGGGAAAAAACCATGAAAAAGAGAAAAAAAAACAAGCAACAACAATAATAAAAGAGTAAAAATACTATGCTTTGATCTATATTGGTTTCCATAGTTCTATGGATAAATATGGTTCTTTCCATCAAAAGTCTGTTGGAATTGCCTTTGCCAAGGATTGTGTGAGGAAGACCTGGGATGTCAATAGAAGCACAAGGAGGCTAAGTGACTGGCTTAGCACCCTACAATTACTTTGTTGAACAGATGAACACAGGTCATCCAGGCTCCAATCCAAGAAAGTACTTTATCCTCTGTACCTCTCTGCATCTAGTATATGTGAGCTTATCTATGGAAAAATAACATCACTTCTTAGGTTTGGATTACATTCTTTCTTCATTTCATTCTTCTTCATTCATCTCATCTTCATTCATTCATCCACCCATTAAATATCAAGTTCCTCTTGTATGCAATACACTGTTATTCAATGGGGAAGATATAATGATATGAAAAAAAAACATGGTCCCTGATCTCATGGAAGTTAGTCAATTGAAGAGAGGTAAGACATGTACACAGATTAGTATAATACAAATTAGAATATAAGTACATAAGAGAAGAACGGGGTGTTTTAAGAACAGGTGAGATAGACATCACTTCCACCTGCAGAGATGATGTTTTATTTTAACAACTAGCAAAGTTCTTGGATGTGTTTATGCCTCTGTTTGGTGAAAATACCAGAGAGCATGTTGATGCCAGGTGTACCTGGCAGTGTTAGCACATAGACATTAAGTAAATGTTTGTAAGTTTTAACAGCACAAACTAATGACTGAGAACAGCTCTATGGAAGACCTCACACTGGGGAAAATGGGTTAATTAATAAATCTTTTCCCATCTTCAATACTCTAGAGCAAGGATTTTTCACTTGAATATTGTAAAGTGTGTATGTGTGTGTAGAGAAAGAGAAAGAGAGAGAGAAAGTGCTATATTTCAATGTAATTGATTCCCTTTGTAATCCAATATATTATATATGTTCATTAAAAACCATGATTCCATAAACTTCACCCGATGACCTAAGGCATCTGTAACACAAAAAAGGTTAAGAACCCCTGGCTTATTGTCTGTGCAGGAGCAGGATATATCTGTGTTCTTTGGAAACCAAGGGCTTCCATTCAGGCTCCACAAACCTATAGACAACTTGGGACCACATGTGCAGAGAGCTGTTTTTGGCTCTCTGGACCCCTCCCTCTATCCACAAGTTGGGAGACACTGTTCCAGAGAACCGACACATTTGGTTTGGGAGAGGTGCCCTTTAAGTGTACAGAGTCTAGGAAGGTGGATTCCTGATTTATCCCTGGATCTAAAGCAGTTTGACTGGCCTTTATTTTCTCTGGACCTTGGCCCTTCATAAATCAGGAGGACTAGAATTTGCCACCCAGAAGTACAAAGAGGGTTACTAGATTTTAAAATTCTCTGAGGGCAAAGAATGTTATACTTTGGTTCATTCAATCTTGGTATCTTTTCCAGTACCTAATACCATGTTCTTTAATAAATACTAATGAAAATGTATATTGAATGGAAAGTGAGATTAATGTTTGCAGCAGATTCCCAGTTCTTTAGAGGGGAGAAAAACCTCTACCTACATGGTTACATTTTGCCCCTTGTGTTCATATGCATTTTCACAAAGGCACATATGGGCATTCACTCAGAGCACATATAAACATACACTGTACTCATCTACAAACATACACATCGATATAAACTATTGTTTATCAAGTGACCTTATTTTTAAAGATCTCAAAGGCATAAGATTCAGTCCCCCTGCCCTTCCTCAATGATGCTTCAGGGAAAGGTTCAGTTTTCCTGATCCAGAGGCTTGAGGAAAGGTGAAAGCTTCTCACAGCCTGGTCTCTCCCCAGGATTCCCCTGGGGCTGATTTTTGTCTGTTATCACCTTGGTGTGAACAGCAGGAAACAAGCTCCTTAGGATAATACCTGAAAGGATATCACCTAGGCTGCTCTCCCCAGCAGTCCTCTCCCCTATCTTGCTCCCTCCAACCCAGAACTCCCCCATGCTGTAAGCAACCTAATATAAACAGAAATTAATCCATCTGCTAAACCTCAACATGTCACCTGATAGTTATCAGTTCCCTATAATCTCCTCCAAGGAAGATCTTATTATATTAAAAAGAAATTGCCCTGTGTGCTGGTAGTACTAATAGGTTGTGTATGCTATTTGTATAGGATTTTGTATGTCTGAGCATGAGATAGATGCTGCTCCCTCCCTGCCTCCCTTCCTCTCTGCCCAGTAATTTCAGATTTCTATGCAGGGAATGTCAGAGTTGGTTCAGGATGGTGCCCCCTGGATAGTATTGGGGACCAGAAAGCATGGAAGCCCTTGCTGGGTACCCCGCCTCATCATCCTCACCCTACTGCTTTCCCAAGATGCATGTTCTTTTTTTTCCTCTGGGCCTTAAGCCAAACAGCTAGTCTGATGCTCAAGCTTGAGTTTGGTTCTCTCAGGGTAGGATATGACCTTGGATGCCTCAGACTTGCCACAGAGGAACATGGGGGGTTCTGGAACCATAAGCCTTTGTTTCTGCACTACCCTATCCTGGAACGTCCTTCATATCTCTCTCCCTTTGCCTCTTCCCTTGCTCTCCAAATCAAGCTAACAAGCATTTATTAAGAGCCTACCATGTGCCAGACACTGTGCCAAGTTCTGGGAATGTAAAATAAAATTAAGAAACAAAACCCCAAACAAATAGCAATCCAGGCCATGTTCTCAAGGAGCTCAGTTCAATGGGGGAGACAACACAGAAATAGTTATGAACAAACGGGTTTTAGGCAGGAAAAAATTGGAGATAATCAACAGTGGGAAGGCACTAGCCAAGGAGGCTCAAAAAGGGATTCTTGAATAAATTGGATTTTATTTGGGACCTGAAAGAAGCCAAGGAAATTGGAGCTTAGAAAGGAGGAGAAGGAAAATTTCAGGCCTAAGAGACAGTCAGTGAAAAGCCATGGCATCAGGAGAGAGACTGTTATGTTCAAGGAGCAGCAAGGAGGCCCTTTTCACTGCATGTGAGGAGTATGTGAAGGGGTGTAAGGTGTAAGAAGATTGGAAAGGTAGAAAAGGGTCAGACTATGAAGGGTTTAAAACGCCAAACAGAGGGTTTTATGTTTGATCCTGGAGGCATTTATTGGATAGGACTTTAGGAAAATCACTTTGATAGATTGTAAAGGGAAGACTGAAGTGGAAAGAGACTTGGGGCAAGTAGACCCACTAGCAGGCTATACCAGTATGTGGTGATGAGGACTTCCACCTGAGTGATGACACTGTCAGAGAAAAAGGGATGTTAGGACAGTGAAAAACAGAGAATACCTGAATGAATATGAGGGGTCAAAGTGAAGAATCAAGGATGACACCTAAGGTCATAAGCCAGTGGACTGAGGGTGGGGATAGCAATATTTTCTACAGTAAGAAGGAAGTGAGAGAGAGAAGAAATCCAGTTAAAATATCCTGTCCTCCTTGCAGGTCCCTAGCTTCTCCCTCCACTCATTCACCAAGGGAAAGAGATTCTTCTTCACATCTCATGTAATACTTTGTTAATTATTACATTATGTGCATTTTATTCTATATCAGAGTGATGTATGAATATGTCATAACCCTTCTCCTAGATCAGCTCCTTGTGGGTAGCAATGATGACCCAATGATTTTTGTATCTTAGGCAGAATAGAAATTTAATAAATATCTGCCAAAGCAAATCATTTGAATGGGACTGCAGTTGGTTTGAGAAGATTTGAGCTCACTTTGGCTGTCTCACCTTGAGGGTTATGGATGTGTGTGTGTGTGTGTGTGTGTGTGTGTGTGTGTGTTAAACAGAGACAAAAAGTGTCTTGGAGTCCTATGAGTTGCCGACAGTGATCCCATGTATTCCTCCCTATGCTCCACATACATAAGTCATATAGGCTGCAGATCAAACCTCTGTTTCCCAAACTTAAGTCATCATTGACACAGAATCACTTCTTCATTCTCAAAGGTTTAGGCTTAAAAAAATCTCAGTTGCGCTCACTGGGTCCCCAGGGAGGTACCAATAAAAAATGTATAAAGACCTAACCATAAGTACTAATGTCTGTTGTGCTAAAACCTGCCACCTAGATACCAGTGTGTCTCTGGATCCTTCTGAATAGGAGAGAAAGAAGGGGCTGCCCAGTTTCCACCTCTTTCTGACAGGTTTCCTTAGATGGTTCTGAGCTTCATAAATTGTGGGATGGTGAATGCCTGTGTGGAAGAGAGAGGAGAACGGAATCTTTCCTGCTAGGAACGGCAGAGATAATATGACTCAGAAAAAGAGTTTTCTGCAAAGTCCTTGGTGTGAGAAAGCAGAAGATGGCATCCTGAGAATATAAGCTGAATAAGGTCTGGCATGAATTAGTTAGTTGACTGAACACTGGACCACAACCAAGATTTCAGGGTTCTGGCTTCAAAACCAACATCTCTTTGACCTGGTTCCACTTATTTCCTTTGTTCCTCTAGTTTCTTTTGTCTAAAATGAAGCTATGGGCTAATTCACTGGTACATTAAGGTCATGAAATAATCCAGCTATTTTGGAAAGCAATTTGGAATTGTGCAAGAAAAGTTACTAAATTGTTTATACTCTTTGACCCAGAGATTCCACTGCTTGGTTTGTTGGCAGCAATAATAAAGACTCTTATGTCCAGAAAGTTCATAGTTCAATGTTATCATTATTTATGATAACAAAGAGCTGGAAATAAAATACATGCCCAACAGTTGTGAAATAGCTGAACAAATTGTGGTATATGAATTCCTTACAGTGTATAAGGAATGGCAAATATCAAGAATTCAGAGAAATGCGGGGAGCCTTATATGAAGTGTTTCAAAGAAAAGAAAACAGAGCCAAAAGAACAATGCACACAATAATTCTAACAATATAAATAAAGTCAACTTGGGAAACCACAAAATTATTTTAATGATCAATTTTAGTTCCATTCTGGCAAAGATAAAGAGTCTTCTTTTTCATTACACATGTCTAACCAAAATTTTTGGAGGCTGTCCTTTGCAATAAGATGTTTGCAATGAGGTACCTATCTGTTTAGGCATTTGGAAGCATTTTGGGGAGTTAAATAATTTATCAGTATATTTGAAAAAAATAATGAAACAAAAGTAATCTCATAATATGTAAATGACATATGTATTAATGCCAGCAGCCATAAGGAGTAAGTGGTATGATTTTAATATGAGGCCTAATAAACCTCACAAACATTTGAAAGCATCAGCATCACTAATAACAAAAGCCCCTTTTCAGGGGAAAAATGCCCAAATATTCATATGAGTACTTTTTGTGGTAGTAAAAAATGGGAACAAAGTGGGGGACAATTGACCAGAGATTTGCTATGTAACAGAATACTACCAGGGTATAAGAAATAATGAATATGAAGACTATAGGAAAGATATATAGTAAACTAAATAGAACCAACAAAACAATTGCACAATTACTAAAACATTGTAAATAGAAAGAAGAATAACACTAATTGGAAGACTAATTACAATGATCAAATTAATCACTGGAGGGGAACCTCCTTTCCTTTGTTAAAGAAGTAAGGGAATTATGGGTGCAGAATACTGTATGTATTCCTATGTAAATATGGCCATTGGTTTTGCTGAATTAAAAAAAAAGATCCAAAACTTGATTAGGGAGGATTCATTGGATTCCTGGAGGGAAAGTATATTTGCCAATGAAAGTGATGTAAAGAAAAGGGTATCAGGAAAAAAAAATTGGGAAAAAAATAAAGTTCAGCTCATCATTGAGTCCTGTGATGTCTATCTCATGACCAGTTTTTATCCAAAACAATTATAACTATAGTAATAGTACTAGCTGACCTCTATACAACCCATCAAGGTTTAAAAAGTACTTTTACCTTTAACATTTTAAATCTGATTCCCATAAGCAAGGTTGGCAAATGCTAGACAACTAGCTTTCTAAAAGGGAGAAACATAACACATTCAAGTTTCATTTGCATTAATCAACATTTTCTCCATCCCAATTGTAGCATTTGATGATTTTCAATACGTGAAAGTTCTCACTGAAAACTGAGCTAACCCAAAACTGTAGAAGCTATCCCCATCACTACTGCCTTTCACATGAAGAAACTGAGGCTGAGAGGGAAGTAAAATGCCTTACCTAAGGTGTTGTGTTTAATAAGTGTTAAAACCAATAAAAGAATTCAGATCCTCTGATTCCCACCTCAGTACTCCTTCCCCTATGCTTTACTTTACTACCTCTGCAGGTTATTTAAAATAGGCTAGAGTGAAAACAGGATCCATAAAATATTTTTCATTATCAACCAATCAGTCAATTGGTGATTATTGAGGAAGGATTTACAAGGTACAAGGTATGATAGGTTTACCAAAAATAAAACAATGTGTGTTTATTAAGGAAGGGTTTACAAGGTACAAGGTATGATAGGTTTACCAAAAATAAAACAATGTCAGTCCAACACATACAGAAATGACTACATATAGATAAAACCAGAATAAATACAAGGTTAAACAATTGGGGAGAGGAAAGAGGATATTAGTAGCTTGGGGGAATCAGCAAAGTCTTAGAGTAGAAGATATTGGTTGAGCAGATATTTGAAAGGAAAGAAGGGATTCTAAGAAGCCAAGGTGAGGTGGGGAGGACATTTCAGGTATAGTGGTTGCAAAGGTGTGGCAATAAGAGATGAAATATCACACGTGAGAAATGACAAGGTTAGTTTTTTGTTTGTTTGTTTGTTTTTGGATTGTGTAATGCAAGAAGGGAAGTAGTATCTAATTAGGTGGGAAAGGTAGGTTAGGGTCAAGACTGGAGGCATTTAAAAGATAAACAGAAGATCATATGTTTGACCTTAGTCACAATAGGGAGTCATTGGGGAATTTATTGCATCGGCAAGTAACATGTTTAGACCTATATTTTAGGAAAATCATTTTGTCAGCTGTGTGGCAGATAGATTGAAAAGGGGAAAGACTCGGGGCAGGGAGGTCAATTATGAGCTGTTGCAGTAGTCCCGGCAAGAAGTAATGATAGTCTGAAGTCAGGCTGGTTGTGTTCTGTCTCAAAGAGAAAACATAGAAATGCCCTCCAGTACCACTGCAAAGGTTCCTGAGTGGACCAGCAGACAACACAGAAATGCCCTCCAGTGCCACTGCAAGGGTTCCTGAGTGGACCAGCAGACAACAATGAAATGCCCTCTGTTGCCACTGCAAAGATTCCTGAGTGGACCAGCAGACAACATAGAAATGCCCTCCTGTGCCACTGCAAAGTTTCCTGAGTGGACCAGCAGACAACACTGACATGCCCTCCTGTGCCACTGCAAAGGTTCCTGAGTGGACCAGCAGATGATGGGCAGGTGGCAGCGGAAGCATGTTCTCCATTTAGCCCTCGGGGTGTGATGCTGGATTCCATAGAAAGAGGTAACGGGATTGGTGGATCCTCGGGCTTGAGTAAAACGTGTATTTTCATTTGCAGGGAAACGATGGTGGAGCTGTTTGGACAAACAGAGCGATTTGTTAATTAGAAGTTAAACGTCCCTTTTCTGAGGCAGATTTGAATATATTAAGCTTGCGCCCGAAGTGCAAGAGCTCTCTCTTTCTAATTCCGTGTTTCTAAACTCCTCATTGCATTAACATCCTTTGTACGTCTTTAATCCATGACAGCGATACCGTACCAGGGACAAACACAAATGGGATGATAATAACGGAGGAGCCGCAATTGTTTCCAAGAGGCGCTGCGGGGGATAGGGTTTGTCCCTAGCAACAGAATTGTCAAAGAGTTTGTGGCCTGATGCCTTGATGCTGGAGCAAAGGAGGCAGAAGCAGGAGGTTTCCAATCCTAGAGTCTCCTGCTTAGACATCAGGGGAAAGGAACTATTCCCAGTATCTCCTTGGGAAATGTTGGACATAGGAGTTCATTGATGCTGTTGGTTCTTCTCTGGGGAAAGCAACAGGACTGGGAAAGACTTTTCTAGCAAAGGCAAGTCCTTCTTCGTGTCCCTCTTCCAAGTTACCAATATGCTGGGTCTCTCAAGGATTGTAGACCAGCTATTATTGTCAAAGCTATTGGGTACTGGTTGGAATAAGACCGACAATCATAATAATTATCCCTGTGAATGAAAATGATATGAAATGAAATGGAAAAAAATGATAGGCTAGGGGGAAAAACACTAGTTTGGGGTCTTGTTCCCTACTGTGCTGGGAGTCAACTGAATGACCCAGAGTAAGTCACTTCAGATTTCAGGTCTTCAGTAAGATGCTGAGAATCATCTCTACCCATTGCTTTCCTTCCAGAGAGACTGGGATGATATATGGAAATAATACTTAGGAAACAATTTAAGTACCTGCCAAGAGAGAGACTGTTAAGGCTTATGGTTTGTAATGCCATGTGATGCTAGCTTTGTAGGACCTTTCAGACCCTATTTGCAAAGGAAAATAAAGCCCAGGATACTCAGGTGTTCAGGGGGTATAAACCATGTGATTTTCCCAGACAGCATGTGGCCAGAACCACAACTAGGGATTGTGGCTCTTAGGGCAGGTATCAAAAACATTCCTAGATAAAAGGGAAGAAAAAGGTCTTTAGGTGGAAGGCAGGGAAGGAGAGAGACAATCTGAGACACAGAAGCAGAGAGCAGACTAGGCTAAAGAAGGTACTCGGTCCAATATACCATCTGGTAGGTGATTAATTTAACTATTTTTTTCTTGCTCACTAGGTTCATTTGTTTCCATGTCACTGAAGGGGTATAAGTGCTTGTAGGGTTAACCTTGGGAAAAAGCCTCTGATGCTCCACCATAGTTATGGGACTGCATGCAAACCCTAATATCTGTAATCTCATTGCTGTGTTTCCACAAGGAACAGTAAATTCCTCAAAGATTGTATGATGAAGAGAGGTATCAGAGGGATATAGTAGAAAGAATTTGGGATTTGAATGCAGGATATCTGCATCTGGATCCTGGCTCTGATACCACTTGTGATATCAATAACCCTCTCTGTGACTCAGTTTCCTCATCTGTAAAATGGTTATAATAATATCTTTTAGGGTTACTATAAAGAGAAGGTTTTATAAGTCCTAAAATGGTACATAAATATGGGATCTTAAGAAAATATTTTTGGACATTTAAAAGTTGACTTTTAAGCTGGACATAAAACACTAATGGTAATCCCCAGAACCATGATTAACTAGATTTATAGGTGAAGGTGGGTAGGGCTGGAGGGACCTTAACTGAGGTGTTGCTTTAAAGGAAAGAAAGTATGTCCTCTGAGGTTTACGTGCTGCTAAAGGATTGATTATAATTGGGCAATTGGGGTTGGAGTGGGGAACTGGGATGGCTCTGCTTGGGAGTATTTATACCTTAGCATGTTTACATGTTAGGATCTTTGTCACGGGAGTACAATTGTCCCACTAAACGACCCATAATGTCTTTTCTAACATTAGTGGACAATGATAGAAATGCAAAGGGAGAGAACCACAGGGACAGTTTCATGAAATGACCAGGGTACATAATAATAGACCAATATAATTCAACTTGGCCAACATTTATTTTGAATGTAGATGCAAAGAATATAGATACAAAACTAACAATTACGTACCACTTGCCTTCAAGATATTTTATTTTATATTTTAATAAGGGTTAAGATATATAGGTAAATAAAAACTGGTTATGAGTATATGATACAATGAAATTTTGAGAGGTAGAAACACAATATGTCTATGTGAGGGGGGTTGAGTAATGATAAGGGGAAGGGGTTGTGGGGTGAAGATTAAGAAAAGTGTGGTATAGGAGGTAGCCTTAGGGAAGCTAAGGATTCTAAATAGAACTAAGGAAAGAATGCTTTTCAGTGATAGGGACAACTTATATAAAGATGAAGAAGTGAGAGATAAAGCTTCTAGTAGGCCAATTTGTTTGGAAGTAAGAGTTTATAAATCAATTGATATATATGCATTTTTTCATTTAATTTTTTTTTTGATTTTTTAATGCTATTTTATTTTTCCAAATTCATGTAAAGATAGTTCTCAGCCTTCACCTTTGCATGCCCTTGTGTTCCAAATTTTTCTCCTTTTCCTCCCTCCTCTTCCGCTTTCTCAATTTAGCAGGCAATCCAATATAAGTTAAACACATGCAATTTTTCTAAACATAGTTCCACATCTGTCATGCTGCACAAGAAAAATCAGATCAATAGGGAAAAGACACAAGAAAGGAAAAGCAAACAAGCAAACAAACAACTACAACAAAAAGGTGAAAATACTATGCTTTGATCCACATTCAGTCTCCATAGTTGTTTCTCTGAATGTGGATGGCACTTTCCCTCCCAAGTTTATTGGAATTGCCTTGAATCACCTCATTGTTGAAAAGAGCCAACTCCATTACAGTTGATCATCATGTAATCTTATTATTACTATGTACAATGTTCTCTTGATTCTGCTCACTTCACTTGTCATCAGTTCATTCAGGTATTTCTAGGCTATTCTGCTCATCATTTCTTATAGAACAATAATATTCCATTACATTCATACACTGCAACTTATTCACTATTTCCCAATTGATGGGCATCCACTCAGTTTCCAGTTCCTTGCCACTACAAAAAGGGCTACTATAAACATTTTTTGTACATGTGGGTCTTTTCCCCTTTTTTATGATCTCTTTGGGGATGCAGACTATATCCTTTCGGCATAGTTACAAATTGAGCTCCAGAATGGTTAGATAATTTCACAACTCCACCAACAATATATTAGTATCCCAGTTTTCCCACTTCCCCTACAATATTCATCATTATCTTTTCTGGTTATTTTGTATCTGAGAGGTCTAACTCAGAGTTCTCTTAATTTGCATATCTCTAATCAATAGTGATTTAGAATATTTTTTCATATAACTAGACATTTCTTTAATTTCTTGATCTGAAAATTGTCTATTCATGTCCTTTGACTATTTATCAATTGAGGAATGACTTGCATTCTTATAAATTTGAGTCAATTCTCTATATACTTTAGAAATGAGACCTTTATCAGAAACACTGAATGTAAAAAAATTTCCCCAGCTTTTTGCTTCCCTTCTAATCTTAGCTGCATTGGTTTTGTTTGCACAAAACCTTTTTGATTTAACATAATCAAAATTATCCATTTCACAATGTTTTTTAGTTCTTCTTTAGCCACAAATCCCTCCTTTCTCCACAGATCTGAGAGGAAGACTATCCCTTGTTCTCCTAATATTCTTATAGCATCACACTTTATGTCTAAATCATGAACCCATTTCAGCCTTATCTTGGTGTAGGGTATGAGATGCTGGTCAGTGCCTAATTTCTGCCATTCTCTTGTCCAGTTTGCCCAGCAATTTTTGTCAAATAGTGAGTTCTTGTCCCCAAAGCTGGAGTTTTGGGGTTTATCAAACACTGTATTACTATAGTCAATGATTACTGTGTCTTGTGAACCTAATCTATTCCACTGATCCACTACTCTATTTCTTAGCCAGTATCAAATGGTTTTGATGACCACTGTTTTATAATATAGTTTTAGGTCTAATATAGCTAGGCTACCTTCTTTATGCATTTTGTTTTAAAGGAGGACAGTTTAGGTGGCACTATAGATAGAACACTGGACCTAGAATTGAGAAGACTCACCTTCACAAGTTCAAATTTGGCCACAGACACTTACTGTCTCTGTGATCCTGGGCACTTAATCCTGTATGCCTCAGTTTCCTCATCTGCAAAATGATCTAAAGAAGGAAATGGCAAACCACTTCATTATCTTTGCCAATAAAATCCCAAATGGAGTCACAAAGTGTTAGGACTGAAAATGACTTGACAACATTTTAAAAATACCTACTATGCACATTAACAATGCAAGTCTTCAGGAATACAGAGATAAAAATGAACCTGTCATGGCAAACATGAAATAAAACAGGAAAGCAATTTGAAATAATACAAGAAATAAGATTTCGGATGCTGCCTTCTAAAAGGACATTCATTACTGCTGGAGATTTGTTTCTGACTTGATGAAATGACCGCCATAAGCAGAACTCCTCTTTGAGAGAACTCTGACATTCTTCTTCCACTTCCTGTCCTTTTAAAGTATTGCTGGTTTTATAGAGTGACTTAATTGCTTAATTTGCTTATTCATCTGCAGCTGTCCAAATCCAAGGCCACCAGCAGCATATTTCAACAGTGACCCTGAAGAACAGCTATACATTGCTAAGAAAAGTCTACAGAAGCCAGCATTTATGAGGATGTTTAAAGCACTTACTTGTTTCATGTTTATGCTGTGTAAAGCTATTTAGACTAAGATTTTCTCAAGTGCATGTGTAATGGCAAGTTGTATTTCTTATGGAAAAAAGATCAGGTTTCTGATCTTTGTCCCAGCATGGCTGTGATTCCATAGGGATCACAACGTTGCTAGTGTTATCATTTCACATTTGTGAAAAGCTGACTCTGCTCCAGAAAGGCAACTCTGGGAAAAGCATGGGATTCACCTCCCCTTAGTTCCTCAGAGTGATACTGGCAGCTCAGACAAGGAGCTGTATATGGATAGATACATGCCCTGTAATACAAATAAAGCAAGATAGATTTGTTCCTGGAGGCACCCGGGAATGTAGGACCTGTTCAGAACTGGGAACTATGTGGATAACGCATTGCTTGCCCTGGAGGGAATGCACTGTGCTGGATCAATGGCCATATAAACACATGCTTTGCAACAGAAAATGGGATTGATGGGCCATCTTGCACTAATCACCATGGTGATACATGCAGTTGCCCTGACAATTCATGTCTATTCCATCTATGTCCCTACTCATCAGTTGTTCACCCAGACTGGGAAGTGCTTAGGAAGGAGCCGGTCCTTCTAGCCCTATGTTCTGGGAAGGGTCAGGGAGGGCAGAGGTAATGAGCTTCTCTCTCATCACAGGGGCACATTTGCACTGAGAAGACACAGGGGATAAACAAAATTGTCAATATACGTCTCTCTAGATCTATCAATCCAGGCCTATTTGTGACAGCATAGACAGAATGGTCACCTGCTATGTGTGGTTAAAAAAGACAGATCAGAACCCAGCCATGTGATGAGCATTTAAAGAGCTCAGCCCTTCATGATTATTGTGCTCACCTGTTGGGAGATGACTTGAGGGAGGAAGTACAGAAATGGGAATGCCTCCCTATATCCTATGATTGCCAATCTTATTATCCCCCTCAATTATTTTTATTTACTTGTTTTATTTACTGTTTTAGTGATATATTTATCCCCTATAGGGAACCTCCTTAAATTGGCACTTACTATTTCGCAGTTTGAGTTCCCAGGGAGCACTTACCCTCAAGCTCAAGGGTACCCTGTGGGTCCCAGAACCTATTATTATGGTACATAAGCCCCCACTGTTGAACTTCTCTTTAACAACCAGCCAGAAGACTGTTTAGTTAGCTCAGAGCAATAGCATTTATTTAAATGACACAGTAATAACAATAGCTAAAAGTATATTTGAAGTACTCTTTCCCACAAATTACACATAACACCCATGGAAAGAGTTTGATGATAAAATGAACCATAAAAATTCCAAAGGATTCCTGATGAAAAATTCTTTACACTTTCAGACAGAAAACTGATGAACTCTTGTGTAGTTGAAGGATTTTTTTTTACTTTATTTTTCTTTTGCAACATGGCTAATATGAAAATGTTTTGCACGACTTCTTGCGTATAATAGGTATTATATTACTTGCCCTTTCAGTGTGTGGGGAGGGCTTAGAGGGAGGGAGAGAATTTGGGACTAAAATGTTTAAAAATGAACATTTGTTTTAAAAAAGAAAGAGTACTATGGCTGGAAAATGTACGTGAGAGGTCACATGTAGCCAAGACAACACTGAAAGGCCTCAATATTCTTTTTATCCCATCACACTTTATCAAGCCATAAAGGAAGTAGATGATTCTTTACAAGTACATAATTTTCTCTCTTACTTTCTATGTTTACATCCTGGGTTCTCCTGACCAACTGTCCTGATTGGGGAATTGGTTGGAGCCCAGCTCTCCCATATTTATGTCTCCAAGTAGAATGCACAGAGGATGATTTTCACATTTTTGTCTTTATAACCCTAGTTTTTAGCAAAGTGCCTTGAATAAAGTAAGTGTTTATTAAATATTTATTAAATGGTTTTATTGAATTGAAGTGCCATCTACCACCCAAATCTATTTTTTACTTCCCCAGAACATATTCCTCTTTCCTTGATATTGCATAGTTTAGTAAATGGAGGTTTAATAGGACTGTGTCATCCACACATGGGCAAGAAGTAGACAGAAGGACTTTAAAGAATTCTGATCTCTGACCTTTTTGCCTTAAATATTAAGCTACCCTTCTTTCTCCCTCACTTTTGGAAAGGAGGTTAGGGTTCCCCAGAGATCTGGAAGCCAATTAAGAGCCTTTTAAGGTTTTCTTTAGTATCAAATGGCAGCCACAGCTGAGAAAATAAGATGAAAATTAAGTGAATACTAATATTAATAGATAGTAGAGTACTCTAAGGTTTATGAAGGATTTTATATGCATTATCTCATTTGATCCTCACAAAATCACTGAGGGTAGAAGCAGCTTAACAGTAGGGAAGAGAAACTCAAGCTCAAGTGGGGAAGCCCTGGGTTCAGGTCCCATCTCTGACACATATTAGCTGTGTGACCCTGGACAAATGTCCTAATTTCTCAGTGTTTCAGGAAAGCTTTAAAGACAAAGGTTTTGAACCTCTTCTGCATCATGGAACCCTGGTGAAACCTATGACTGTCTTCTCAGAATAATGTCTTTAAATAAATAAAATTAAACATACAGGATTAAAAAGAAGCCAATTATATTGAAATTCACTTATCACAATGTTTTTAAATAGTTGCAAAGTAGGTACAAACTTGCATTTTGCTAGAAGGAATTTCTTTATTCAAGGTTCAGTATACTATAAAATTGCTGGCCTGGTCCCAAGAAAAACTCCATGAAATAACTATTATGGATTTTGTTATCTACATTTTCCAGGTGATAAAACTGAGACTTGAAGTGGGTGGGTGTTCTACATTTATACCTGGTCAGTCTAAGAAATAGTAATTGAGTCTAAGTCTTTCCTTATTGCAAATTTAGCATTCCATCTACTATATCCCAAAACATTTCAGGAATGATGAGAGAACCTAGATTGGCTGACTTAGTTTAATTGAATTGACTGAGCAGTTTCTTTCAATTCTAAAGAGTTCCAAAATGTCTGGGGGAGAAGTAGCTGAGAAATCCTTGCAGATACCAGTTACCTCATAGTGTCAGCAAAGGAAATACCATTATTGGGAGAAATACACCCAAAAAAACTTTGTTAGATGAGATACCCACAAGAATGCTCTCTCTGGGGGCTCAACTTCTGTAGATAAGGAACTGACAGATCAGTTATGTCAAACAAAGAGAAACCGAAGCTACTAAACAGTACATAAAGACCGATAGGCCACATATTGGCTCAGAAATCTACACATTATCACAATTTGTGTTCTATTTTATTTTTATTTATTTTATTAACTATTTCCCAATTATATGTTAGGATGGTTCCTGTTTTCTAAGGAGTGCTTTTGGCAGCAATGTAGGCAAATCTCTGGCTTTGCAGGTCAGCCTCTTCCAATTTGAAGAATGTAGCACCCAAGGAGAGATTATTATTCAGTTATCATTAGAGTTACATAGTGTATCACGATCAAAGTATCAATATCCTCTCTTCTTTCTGCTTTGTAATTCAACTCTAAGGTTAGATAAGCTATTTCTGTGTCCATTTGTCAACTGCAAAATAAGAAGCACTCTTACATTGGAAAGTTTTGCCATTTTCTTGAACCATTAGTCATCTCCCCAAAGTTCTATATTACCTTTATGTTTGAGGGAATTTGAGGCAAAAAGAAGGGTTGGATTGTGGTGCTTAGGACACTCTCCAAACATTCCTTTTTTAAATAATTTTTTTACCAATTAAATGTAAAGATCATTTTTAACATTAATTTTAAAAAAATTTTGAGTTCCAGTATCTTTCCCTCCCTACATTAACTATTTCCTCCCTAAGATGTGACCAACTTGATATAGGTTATATATGTGCAATCATGGAAAACATATTTTCATATTACTTATGTTGGGAAATAAGATGCAGACCCCTCCAAAAAACATGAAAAAAAGTAAAAAAAAAATAGCCTACTTCTATTTGCACACAGACTTCATCAATTCTTTCTCTGGGGGTAAATATAATTTTTTATTATATGTCCTCTGGGATTGTCTTAGGTCATTGTATTGCTGAAAATAGCTAAATAATTCAAAGAATTGCTGTAACTCTGTATAATGTTCTCTTGGTTCTGCTCACTTCACTTTACATCAGTTCCTGCAAGTCTTCCCAGGTACTTTGTAAATCTTTCTGCTCATCATTTCTTATAGTACAATGGTATTCCATTATAATTACATATCACTATTTGTTCAGCCATTTTTTTCATTGATGAGCAGCCTCTTAGGCCCTTCTTTATGCATGGCAGCAGCAAAATTTGAGCCTGAATGGACTGATCAGTGGCAGCTGCAGCATAGGGGAAATAATAACATATTTTTAGCGAATCTAGTTCCAAATGCTGACTTGGTCCTTAATATACTCAGCTTGTATCTGATGACTAAATCCAGGATTATTTCCATTGAGTTATAAATGATGTTTGGTCCCACAGATATATAGTGTCAGCCTTCTATAGAGTTACATAAGATGAGAGCTCCAGAAGTAACTTAGGGTCAGAGCCTCCAGTAAGATTCCCCATGGGAATTTCAACTATACTGCGTCATTGCAATGCTTAGGGACCTGTGGAAAAAAAAGGAGGAAGAACAATGAATTAATTGAGAGAGTAAGAAGGTCTGGGTTCTAATTTTAATTTTCCACTAACTTATTGTGTAACAAGTCAATCCTCTTCTTTGGACCCTAGTTTTTTGTTTTTAAAATGGTGTGTGTGTGTAATAATTACTCTCTAAAATTTCTTGCAGTTTCAATTCTCACTCCTTAGGACTATAGACTCTCACTCTTTAGCTCTTTCATAGGATACTGATAATCAGGGATGCCCTGGTAACTATTTAACAACTGGATCCCTGAAAATACTCTATATACAAAAAAGTTTTGCCTATAGCATTTCCCCCATCACTTTATTAAGTTTAGAAATCAAGAAAACAATAAATCAGGCACTGATTGGTAGTCCTTTGTGGATTTCAAAAGTATAAATGCTCACACTAAAAATTTAACAAGATCAGAAGAGAAATAGGCCTTTCTCTTTTAGGTAGAGAGGTAGGTGACTGATAGGAATAGAATGTTGGAAACATTGTCAACTTATTATTGGTTATTTTCATTTAACTGTCTTTTGTTTTGCTAAGGAGAATTCAGTCTTAGTAAGTGAAGGGAAGGAAGAGGGTATAGTCAGAAAAAATGCAATTCAAATATAAAAACAAAAGATATCAATAAAAAAGTTTCAGAGAATCATAGGCTTGTATAGCTAATGACTCAGTGTCAGAGCTGAGACTGGCATGTAGATCTCTTGAACTCCCACTCCAATGATCTCTTCACCAAACCACAGCTGTCACTGATCAGTCCCTTTGGCAGCTGTCTCTTGTCCTGACACTCATCCTCACCCTATGTATGGCTCTAATTAATCCTCCCCAGATGGTCCTGCTTGATGAGTTGGTCCCCTCTGGGAGAAAAGTGAGGATCTGTGGCAAACTCCCGTGACTATTTCTGAAATAGGGAGGCAGTTTTCTGGGAATGGCAATGCCCAAAGGGGCCCTGCTTCGGATCTGACTGTTCCCTTTCCTCCTTTTGGTAGACCAGAAACCTAGCTCTTTCCCAACCTTCCCTCTCTACACTTTCAACCCAACATATACAGACTTGGCTGGGAGCCTAGTATCAAAGAGTAAGCCAGCATTTCAGAGCCTGCTGGCCAGTGTTGAAGCCACAGCCTCCTTGAACAGAGGGAGAAGGTCCTGAGAAGAGAGAAAGAGAGAGAGTAGATAAAGCCAGAAAGGAATAAAAGTAAATCCCCATTTAAACTCAAGCCAATTCTGGAATTTAGCTGACATGGCAAGGAAAAAAAGAGATTAGTAATAAGTGAGAGGGGAGATGATTTATGTTTTGTGTCTGAAAAACTACATAAGATTTTAATATGTCACCTGACCTGGCTCATGCTCTTCACTAGAAATTTGAAGAAATTAGAAGTTTGATGATACTCAGAAGCTACCATTCTAAAAAAGCCCCTGTCCCCCACCTTCTCCCCTCACCCAAATATTTGTTCAGCTTTAGTATAGGATTCTCCATGCCCCCCTTTTTTCCTTTAAAACTCCTTTGCCTAGTTTACTTTTCCTTTCCTACTTTGTACTTTGGGATGAAGATGATCTTGGCAGCTTGGAAAAGAAATCATTTAGTAGGGTTTAGTAGAAAGGTTATTTTTTATTTTTTAAAAAGGTTTTTTTATTTTTTATTCAATTTCTAGATTGAATAAAAGCATAGGTTCACAGAGGAAATATGACCATTATTTAGTGTAGATTGACTTTACAGTGAAGAGGGAAAGAGAACAAAAATGATCAATGGAGAGTTGAAACCCAAGATAAGTTAGGAGAAAATAAAAATACCTCCTTCTAAAGGTGTAATCAGGATAGGGCCATAGAAACTTTACTCAGAGCAAAACAATTAGGGGATACTGATAGTACCATGGAAAGTCCATGCTCTTCTCTTCCCAGTTTCTTCCAAGCCCAACCCTTCCTAATCAAGTGACTGACCTTGACTTGGAACACACTTTTTCCCTGCTGTATTTGGAAAACACAGGACATTGAAAGCACCCAAATTTCCAAATTTTCACCATACTTTTGTCTGACCTCACCCCCCCATCCTCAATATACAGGCTCTGGGCTTTTCTGAGATGCATGTCTTCTCCCTAGTAGCCATCCCACAGTCCCCCCACCCCTTCAGTGGCATAGAAGCTTTAAGGCATCCTGGAATACACTATCTCCTTTCAGTAGTAGCTCACTCAAGTAACTTCTCCCTTTAAATCTTTCTCTCCCTTCCAATTCAGGTACTTTGCCCAGGTTCAAAAAGTGATGACTCTGCTTATCCTGTTCAAATCACATAGACTATCACCACCTCATCCACACCCATTAATAAAAGAACTTGCTGTGGAATGAATGTTGGATTTTGCATCAGATGATCCCATCTGGCATTCAACAAACATTTAATTAAGCACCGACTATGTGCCAGGGTACTTGGCTCAGCACTGGGGGAGAGGAGTTGGTTGGTTTTATAAAGAAAAGCAAAAAAAAAGATTCTTGACCTCAAGGAGCTCACATTCTAATGAGGAAGACAATTTACAAATTACTATGTACAAACTAGATGTATCCAGTGTAAAATGGAAGGTCATCTGAGAGAGAAGGGACTAGGTGGGGAGAAGGGTGGAAGATTCCTACAGAGGTGGAATTTGAGCTGAGTCAGGAGTCGGAATTGAAGAGGGAGAGTATTCTAAACTTGGGGGACAGCCAATGCAAAATTCAAGAGATGGAGAATTATGTGAGGGAGAGCTAGTACAAAGGGAGAGGGAGGAGAAGAAGGGTGGATAGATGAAGAGGTTGAATGGCTACCTGACTTTGAAGGCTCCGTTTTCTCTAAATCTATTTCTCTATCCACCTTTATGGATAGGATACAGAAAATTCTTGGATTCTAGTATTAATATCTCACTACCTAACCCTGTGGTTTGGGCCAAGTCAAGGGCTCTCTGAGGTAAAGATCTCATGATGAGTTCTTTTTAACAAGTAGGGAGAGTGAAGTTCAATTACGGTGGTAACCAGTGTTGGATGTGTAGGATGTATGATATGTAGGAGGCTGCCCAGTGGAGCCCGTCAGCAAGTTCAGTTCATGCCTTTACAGTCACACAGTCAGCTATCAAGACCTTAGCAGCCAGGATCCTAATGAAAATGTAGCCAGCTGCAAGAGGAGGCATTATTATTAAACCTACATATGGTGGCATTCTGCCCCAGCTAAGGGTTACTTTATAGGTTATTCTATACCTGCATTTTTCCAAATATATGTTAGCAGGGATCACCAAAAAGATGATATGAATGAATCAAAAGAACTAGTAGAGGTGGGGTGAGATAACAGAGGCACACTTCCTTCCCCTCATTGCTTACAAAGAGCGAGGGCCAGCTGTGGGTTGGGTTGCTGGCAGTTAATATTAGGCTCAGCTGGTGTTTTATCACAGAAGCTGGTTGCTACTAAGTAATCTCTAACTATGCCTACACAGAGCCAGTATTTTTTAGAAGTGTGAACATGTCAGTGCATAATAATTATTAGGGAGAAATGTATAAAAACAAATTTATTTTGATGGTATTTCATGTATTGAAATGTTTAGATAAATGAAACACATAAGGTAAGAACTGAACAGGATGAGAAGTTGATACCTGCGGACTGTTCACTTGCACTGATAAAAAATCTCAGAGACATTAAAATACTGAAGGGCAAATGGTAGTGATCTCACTGAAAGCAATGGGCAGAGGGTATACCAAATTTAGAGAGAGAGAAAGCTGGTTTCTAATTCCAGTTCTACCACAGTGTGATAGTTAATTCACAACTTTCTGAATACCTTAGTTTCCTCATATATAAAATTATGTGGTTAAACTAGATGGCTTTTAAAGTCCCTTCAGTTCTAATTCAGTAATCCTGTTATCCTAAGTCACCAGCATATCATGCATGAATAAATGAAAAAAATCCTCCCTTCTCTTTTTTCTTTTCTTCATTCCTCTTTCCCCCTCTCTCTCTCCCTCCCTTCCTTCCCCTTTCTTTTCTCTTCCTCCCTCCCTCCCTTCCATCCTCCCTCCCTCCCTCCTTTCCATCCTCCCTCCCTCCCTCCTTTCCATCCTTTCTCCCTCCCTCCTTTCCATCCTTCCTCCCTCCCTCTTTTCCATCCTCCCTCTCTCCCTCCTTCCCTCCCTCCCTCCCTCCCTCCCTTCCATCTTCCCTCCCTCCCTCCCTCCCTTCCATTTTCCCTCCCTCCCTTCCATCTTCCCTCCCTCCCTTCCTTCCATCTTCCCTCCCTCCCTCCTTTCCATCCTCCCTCCTTCCCTCCCATCTTCCTTCTTCCCTCCCTTCCTCCCTGTCATAAACAGAAGCATAAGCCAATAATAGTCAGTCATTCTGCCCTCATTGGCCTCTGGATGTGCCAGGTGTTGCCTAGCATACTCTTTTGATTCAGCATGGCTAATAAATGCATTTGAGATACCGCTTGGACTTTCCCATGGCAATTTAAGTAGTTTTAGCTTTTGAAGTGTGTTCTTGGACTATGGTCACACTGCACTGGGATTGTTGTTGCCACAGTGATAATGCTATAGGCATTTGCATGCTCATGCCTATGGTTGCTAATGTTCTTATCCCCCTCAAATTGTTGTAATTGCTTATTTGTTTTATTTATTTATTTTGTGATTTATTTATCCTCTATAGGGTACCTCCCTAAATTGGTACTTAGTATTTTGCAAATTAGATTTCCAGGGAGTACTTGCCCTGAAACTCAAGGTGACCCTGTGGGTCCAGGAACCTACTATTACAGGACATAAGCCCTTACTGTCAAAGTTCTCTTGAACAGTCAAACTATATATTCACAAGTATGTTCAGCAATCTGAGCTTTGTAGGGGTTTAAGAAGAAGTCATGAGTGGATGATTAACCCAAGACAATTTTATGAGAGAGAACCCAAAGGAATTAGGACTCCCATGTGAACTGGTTCTTTTTCTCCAACTGTTTGTGAACTCTGGAGAGTCATTGAAATATTTTTCCTCAGTGATCAGTTTTCTTAATTTGTCACTGACCAGGCTGAAAGAGGTTTTATATATCCCATAATGGATATCAGAAAGTATGCAAGAAACCAGAAAAAGGTTTATGTGATGCTAACAGTAAAATCTTTAAAATATTATGGAAGTCAAAAAATTCTCTCCACTGGCCTTCATCTTTGTGTCTTAGAACATGTGTTGTTACATGTAAGTACATGTAATAATAATAATTAATAATAGCTAACATTTCTATAGTGCTTGCTATGTTCCTGGCACCATGCTAAGCACTTAATAATTATTATCTCATTTGATTCTCACAAAAGCCCTGGTAAGGTGCTATTATTATGTTGATTTTACAGATGAGGAAACTGAGGCAAACAGGTTAAGTGATTTGCCCGGTGTTATTCAGCTGGTGTCTGAGACTACATTTGAATTCAGGTCTTCTAGACTTTAGGCCCAGAGCTCTATCACCCAGCTGTTTGTAGTTTGCAAGTGAATTTAAAGAGAGGGGAAAGAAGAAGAAATTTTCCACACTTTGAAAACTTGTAGATGAACATCTGAAAAATTTCCATCGAAGCCTCTCAGTCCCTCTAAAGATGCCCTCCTGGTGTTAGGTATATTTTCCAAGTTACTTTTTATAGTTTCTCTGTCTCCTTCCTTGCTGTCAGGTTGTCAGCTGTCACTTCTCACTGCTGTCAGTATGCCTGCTTCTAGCAGCCCCTCTCCCCAATTCTCATTTATTTTTTCTAATTTTTGATATGCACAGAATAATAACAATAGCTGACATTCACATAGTGATCTAAAATTGTGAAGTCTTTTACATATGTTCTGTCATTTGATCCTCATGTTCTATATTTACCCCATGTTGTTTCATATATATATAGTTTTATATATGTACATACGCACACACACACATATATATATATAAAACATACACACATATATATGTATATCTGAAGTGGTAAAATACTTAAGTTGCTAAATGATATGCCTTTCTCCCTTTCTTCAGCTATTTCTTAATGCTGGCTTTAATTTGCTTCTATAATACATGGCTTTTAAACCAGATGCAGAAGGTTGTTTGCATTGTGTGAAAATGAAGAGTTAATAGGCCTGAGTGAAGCTCAGTGAATAAAGGGTATGAATTTTAGTAAATGAAAATCTATCTACTTTGGTTGTTTGGAGACCATTTTTTCTTATCTCCCAGTTCTTGACTGGAAGAGTTTGCTCAGTAGTTGAAATCAGGAATGAGAGGCATTGCTATAAAGTTGTAGAGACACTCTATTTTTCTAAACCTCATGGTATAGTGGAAAGCCTACAGCATTCAGAGTTAGAAAGTTTGGTTCCAACTCACTCCATTGTATTCAATGTTAAGTCATTTAACATCTCCATTTTTTCATCTATAAAATGAGGAATGAGCCATAGAGTCTTTAAGGCTCTTTCTACTTCTAAGTCCTTTGATCTGATTATCACTGCTATTGCCATTTTTTTGGATCCTCTCAAGAATCTTAGTGTTTGGGGGACTTGAGAAAGTCTAAGGGTTCTGATAAAGCCACTCTGTTATTTGCTACTGTTCTTTAGTCTCTGAACTGGAAACAACAGAATAGTGAGAAACAAGGACTAAAAATTTTCCCAAGTTCTTTCTGAAAGCAGGAACCAGTCAGCCTCTCTCTACTAAATTTTACTACAAAGTTCTATCCAATCTTATCTTTTGTATTTAATTTTTTTTCAATTATCAAACATGTATTTTATCTTTCATTTCCTCTCCCTCCTCCAACTGAAAATCATGGAGGAAGAAGAAGGAGGAGGAAGAGGAAGAAGAAGATAAAGATATCATTCTGCATTTTGAGTTAATCACCTCTCTTTCTATCAGGAAGTGGGCGTCATGCTTCCCATATATATGGTCTTCTGGAATCCTAGTTGGTCACGTGACACTGCTCAGTATTCTTAAATCATTCAAAGCTGTTTGTCTTGTACAATGTTGTTCTTATAGTCTACATTGTTCTCCATATTCTTCTTACTTCACTTTGTATCAGTTCATATAAATCTTCCCAGGTTTCTCTGAAACTATCTCTTTCATCATTTCTCATGGCACAATAATATTACAATATATAATTTGCTCAGACATTTCTCAGTTGAGGGGAACCTACTTTGTTTCCAATTTTACTCTGCTTTGTCTACCTTCTCTTCAATTTACCTAATCTCCTCCTCTTCTTTGTGTTCTGTACATATCATCATTAATCCCAGTCCTGAACCTCTGCTCATTGTCTTCCCCCCACTCTAAAATTCCTATCCCTTTCTCATCTAAATCTTAAATGTTCATTCATTAAGCTCCATTCCCCTATGAACCTCCCCCTGACCACTCTAGCTTTCTTTGAGCTCCCTAGTATGTTGTCTATTCTATTCATTATGTAATCATTCAACTCAATAAAAGAAGGATTTCTTAGCAATAAAATGGTACAGAAATGGGATATTCATGTGATGAATATTCATGCTCGTTGATATGATAATAAATTCTCTGTAATTGAAGGTCATAGGTTCATAGAATCATAGATTTTAGATTTGGAAGACAGGCCATCAAGTTCAACCCCTCCATTTTCCATTTGAGGAAACTGAGCATAGAGAGTTTGAGATGCTTACTCAAGGTCATTAGGTCTCACAATTAGTGTAATGTTCAGGCATGAATGAACACTTATCAGGAGTGTTGTAGAAAAAAAAATATTATTGCACTCAGAGAGAGCTAGAGCATTGCTGCCAAACTCAAATAAAAAGTGGTCTAGTTAACTGGACACAAAGATCCCTGTGGCCCAATATAGCCTGAGAAAACCATATTTTGGTATTATTTATGTTCTACTGTATTTTTTGTTACATATTCCCCAATTACATTTTATTCTGGTTCAGGAGCTTTAGGGAGTGTTGTGAGTGTATGAATGATACCTTTGTACCAGATCATTTCTAAGGTCTCTTAAAACTTGAGAATTCTACCAGCCATCCATCCATCCAAAAAAAAATAATATAGACTTATAATCACAAATTTTATGTAGTTTTCTGTGGGATTACAAATTCAAATCTAGGAAGGACTTTAAAGATCATTTAGTCAAATATTCTCATTTTTATAGATTGAGGAAATTGAGACCCAGAGAGAGCCTATCTGCAGGCCAATTAAATAGTTGGTAGAGGAATTGAGATCTGAATCAAGTTCTTTGATTACAAATTCAATACATGTTTTGCTCCATTGCACCACTTCTCTTTTGTATATATAATTCATCTACCAAACTAGCATGGAAGATTTTTGAGGGAACAACTTAATTTGCAAGAGGGGCTATAAAATATGCTTCAGATTATAATCTGTCTGGGGAGACTCTCTCTGTCCCTCTTTGTCTCAGTCTCTCTCTCTTTCTCTTCTCCTTTCTCTTTTTTCTTTCTCTCTCTCTTCTACAGATACATATGCATATACATGGACACATTTAGGTATATATAGGTATATAGTTACATATAACATATACTCTCCCCAATCATATGTAGAAATATAGATACATATTTGGGGTATATTTTTATATATAGTTCATAAATATATACTTTTATATATTAGTCATAATATCATATTATTTTTATAATAATAATATTATAGGGGCAACAGGGTGACCCAGTGGATAGAGCACCAGCCCTAAAGTCAGAAGAACCTGAGTTCAAATCTGGCCTCAGACACTTAACACTTCCTAGCTGTGTAACCTTGGGCAAGTCACTTAACCCTAATTGCCTCAGCAAAAAAAAAAATATTACATATATATACATATATATATATGCTCATGTATATATTTACATATATATGTATGCATATATCGTATATAGGGATAGGGACTAGTATTGTGATTTTACTAGCATAGATAATTTCTTAGTGAAAAACTTCTGGTGTAGCTTGGTACTTTTGCTTCAAATTATAGTCTTACAGAGTTTCCTAGAGCCATGAGACTTGACTTATATGGGTAAATCATGGCCTAATTACCCAGTGTCATAGTCAGTGGGTATCAGAGGCTGAAATCAAACCTCGGTCTTCCTTACTCCCAAACTGGTCCTCTGTTCACTATGTCATGCTGCTCCTCATGCATATATAGCATCAGTGTATATACTGAGACTTTGGAGTATTTCTTTTGCATTTTGGTAGCCTTTCAGATATGCCTACAAAAAGCTTCCCTTCTAATTTGAGAGCTCAGAAAGGGAGTGTAGCAAAAACGTGCATACATATATATATATATATATATATATGTATATAAACATATTCTGTCCCTTGGTAGTCTCTATTGATGCAGCCTCTAATGTACTGGTACAGAATAGCTCATTAACACAGTAGAGGGACACAGTAGGCACTCAAATCAATATCTGTTGATATTCCTTCTCCATCTCTATGAGCTTTTGTAGCATGACACAGAATATCAGAGCTGGGGAACTCATTTGGCGGTCTAACCATTAAGCTACCCTTTCCCTCTCTCTAAGTGAACTCAGAGAATGCTACCCTTCCCTAATGCCAGCACTAAGAAATTTGGGACCAAGCTGACCTGTCAGGAACCAGAGTCCTCCCCTGGCCTGCCTGTGCAGACAGATATTTCCAGGGCTCAGGAATGAAATTGAAAATAGACTAAACAATGTGACAGTTTTCTGCTGCTATTTTTTCTTCCATGAACAGAATGTTCAGCATTATTTTTTCCCCTTTGTGCAATACTGCAAGTGAGAAATGATCCGATCCAATGTTGGCTGATGCTGTTTGCAAGTTTGATGCCCTGTAAAAGGCTGGTCTCCCTAAGAAGTGTAACAACTTTGAGGGGGACAGTAGTATTGGGGAGCTGCTCCCCAGATCTGGACAGGAGCTTAGTGACTTAACAGCCGATTTCATTGTTCTGTTCTTTGCCCTGAAAGCTTTTCTGTGGCCTTTGGCCAATAAAGTTCTGAACTGACCCATGTACAAATGATTAGGCTATGTGGTCAAGGGATTCTGTCACTTATTTCTTTGAGCAAGTCACAGTATATTCCTCATTTATAAATTTCATCATTTATAAAATGGACATGGTAGTTCTATAGTCCCTCCAAGGTCTTTTTCCAGCACTCAGTCTTATGAAATGAAGCCACCTTTCTTTTCAAAAGACAAGGGCTTTTGAAAGATTTGATGTGACTAGAATAAAGGAGGCACATTTTATTTGAAACTTTGTCTTTTCTACATCTTGTAGTTAAGAAAAGCTTGCCCTGAGACATCAGAGTGATTCCTTAAAATGCCCTGGGGCAGACCTCAGGGGTGTCCATGGGGACCCTGATGGGCTGGCTGCAGAAAGAGCTATAAAGTCCAGTGTGGACGCAGGAGGTATTTTCTGTTTATGTTGCTAGGAGGACTCTAATCTTAGGGGAGAGAGAGAGAGAGAGAGAGAGAGAGAGAGAGAGAGAGAGAGAGAGAGAGAGAGAGAGAGAGAGAGAGAGAGAGAGAGAGAGAGAGAGAGAGAAAATCAATGGATTTGAATGTCAGGAAAATGAAGTTTGCTTCATAGGCTCATATAAATCATTAAATCTAGAGAGATACCTAAAAACCATCTTGTCCAATACTCTTAGTTTTACAGATGAGGAGGACTTATGACAAGTCCATAGTAGCACAGGTATTAAGCATTAAAAGCAGTGTGTGAACTAAATCACAGCCTCTCTGAAGCTTCCACATCAATAAAGTAATGACTGAACTAGGCAATTTTAAAGTCCCTTTCAGTCCTAAAATTCTAAAATCCAAAGAAAGGAAGAGCTCCCTGAGTCTTTTTCCTTTCTCCCCTCTTTCCTTCCTCTTTCTTTCCTTCCTTGCTTCCTTCCTTCCTTCCTTTTTTCTTCCTTCCTTCCTTCCTTTTTTTCTTCCTTCCTTCCTTCCATCCATCCTTTATTTTTTCCACCTCTCCTATAGATTTTTGTTTCATTTTCTTAATGTTTCCTGTGCCTACATTTTCTCCCTATCATTCTCCTCAAGTCATGTAGAAGTGCTCTGGACTTGAAGCCAAAAAGACCTCAGTGTAATTCCACCTCAGATACTATCTGTGTGATCCTGAGTAAGTCACTTAACCACTCTTATGTCTCATTTTTTCTCATTTGTAAAATAAAGAGTTTAAACTGCAGGTTCCTTCCAGCTGTAAATTGGATGGTGAGCTATTTGACCATAGAGATAGTGTCAGTTACTTCTTTTTGTTTCTCTACTATTGGTTCTAGAGAGGATGGCTGGACCAGTTCTTAGATTTGGAGTGGTAGGGACCTCACAGGAATATCTTGTTCATCCTTCTCATTTTATAGATGAATAAATTAAAACAGTAAGAAACTTGTCTAAAGTCACAGGGGTAGTAGCAGACAGGGGTTTGACCCTTGGTCCACTGCCTCCAAATCCAGATCTCTTCCCCCAGTACCCTATTTTGTTTCCAGTGACATGTAGGCAGAGAAATGAACCAAAGACAATGTAGACAGTCTACAGCAAACCGCACACCATTATACTTGTGATCTTCCTCCTAGAAACATTCTTCAGGGTAATCATAGTGGGGAAGATTGGTTGAGATGAAGTCCGGCCTGGGAAATAGGGTGATGTATACAACCTCTGGCTGGAATTCTATTCTTTTATCAGTTCTTAAAGAGGTGTGTGTGTGTGTGTGTGTGTGTGTGTGTGTGTGTGTGTATGTGTGTTCCCACACCCAAGCACTCCGGACCCTTTTTTGGCAATCCAGCAAAGCCTAATGACCTATTCTTAGAATCAGGTTTTTAAATGCAAAAATTAAAATATTTAGGATTACAAAAAAGAAATTGGATGAACTGCAATAAAAACTGGAAATAACTGCAGGCAATATTAAAAAAATACAAAGGAAACCAATTATACTGAAGTACATTTATCAAAGTATTTAAAACAACAAATAAGTTCAAGCCCCCAGGTTATGAAATTATGAAATAGAACTTTGGTGTCAAACCAGATACTACTAAGGTTCCCTGTCTACAGCGTATTTACTTAGAAAACCCACATATGAACAGTATCTATTATATTTTTATTTATTTTGTTGAATACTTCTAAATTGTTTTAATCTGCTTCCTTACCCTCTCAGTAACTGTGGTTTGATATTTCTGGTAGAGAGAATCTGAGTTAATGCTAGTCTGAAATACTTGGAGAAAACCGTGGCCTGGGGCTTCACTGGGGAGATTTCAAATTTGTTCACATTCATCCCAAATAGGAGTCTCTTGGAGGCTGCAGTTCTTTACCTGGTATTGTGATGAATGGCATGGAAAACTCCTTGTCATTCCTTCCTGACTACTACTATTCTGGGCCTGGTCATCCATGTTCATTAGGTTTGCATTTGTCTTTAGCATCTTCCCAGCACCTGCTGCTAGTTACTGCTTTCAAGCCCTGACTCTGGCAGGGTGTAAGAAGGTGGCATCTGGAGTCCAATGATAATGATGGTGATGATAATGATCCCCTTTTATGGTGCTAAAGTGAATTATAATTGGGTTAAGGGTCTCTCCTTCTTCCCTGGGGTCCTAACTATAAAATCAATGCTTAGCCTAGGAAAAATGTCTTTGACTCACAGTTGCCCTGGAATGAACAAATGGAGAGCATGAGCTTCCTGCCAGTGAAGGCTGGTTTGGAGTTGGATTGAACTGATTAATCATGGTGTGGATGCTCATTTGCAAAAGATTTCCGGTTAAAGCCATTTTGACTCAATGGATCTTAATAGAAAATGAGAAGAATACTGGGGAAGACCACCTGGGTTTGAATTCCAGCCCTTACTCATACTGGTTGTGTGACAATGGACAATTAGCTTAATCTGTCTGAATCTCAGTGTCCTTGGTCATAAAACGAGGGTGCTAATACTTGCACTTATTTCACAAGGATTTAAGGAGAACAATTTGCAACAGCTTGTCCCATCCTTTCCTACTTCTGGTCACTTCTCCTTTTTTCTCTTCTTTATTTCCAAAGGGATTTAAGATTGCTCTTGGTTGTGCTTCCTGGCTGCTGTCTAGCCAGGACTCTCTCTGCTTTGCAAAGGAGATAGTTTAGCAGCAGAGGAAATGGCAAATATCTTTTCCCTTTATTGGCTGAATTTGGGGTCAGAAATGATGCCCGAGGTGATAATGCAGGCTGTGTATTCTCTTCATTAATAATGTCAGCAACAACTTTGCTGATGAATCAAAGGATCTCAAAGTACCAAGGAAGAGAGGGAATACACTTCAGTTTCCTACAAAATGAAGAGATTGGACTAGATGACTCCAAGTTTCTTTCCAGCTTTAATATCCTCTGAGTGTGACTCTGTGAAGCATGATCTGCAGAAAAGTGGGGGACAGGACTCAGACCTGGCTTTGACTCTCAACTCTGCTATTTACCAGTAATCTGTGCTGATAGATTATTCCCTTAGTTCTTCAGTTTTCTTATCTGTGAAAATGTGCATGAAGGACATATACTTGCTTCTGTTTGGCATGAGGGAAATTAGCTGATAAATATGAAGTGGCTTTTTAAATCTTAAATATCAGTTGCTGTTAACTGTGTGACACTGGACAAGTCATTTAATCTCTCTGTAACAAAGTTTTCTTATGTGAAAAATGGGGATAATAATAGTGCTTACTTTGCAATGTTGTAAAGATTGAATGAGATAATGTCTATAAAACACTTTGCACTTAATAATGCACTATATAAGTTGTTAGTGAATATTATTAGTAGTAATAATTATCATTAGTAATAAGCATAAATAGTAGTGATATTTTTAATAATAACCAGTGATAATACTTTTATTAAGAATTATTACTAACACAAATGAGCATTAATAATTGATAAAAATGGTAATTAATATCAGCATTAATTAGTGGTAATTATTGTTGGTAATAATTATTGTCAGTAATATCAATCAGTGATAATTATTACTGGTGGTGACAATTATAAATAATTATATTTATATAATCATTATATAACATATTATAAATTATAAATAATTATAAATGTCAATAGTAATCATTACTAGCAATAATTATTGGTAAAAATAATTATTGTTATTAATAATTGTTATCAGTAATATCTTTAGTAGTTATAATTATTGTCACTAGTAATAATTATATTGGTAATATAATAATAGTAAATATTATTCCTAGTGGTAATTAGTGGCAATAATTATGATCCTTATTGTTATGGAGGTGGAGCTGCTATTTTATCAGAATAGTAACCTCCCAGTGAAGTTACTACCTCTACCAATGCAATTGTCAATCATTATCCAACTTATATTTTTAGAGAGTTGCCTGGGGTCACTGAGAGATTGAGTAACATATATAGCTAGTCTAGCCTCAGTTAAGATTTGAACTCAGGTCTTCTTGACTCTGGGGCCAGATTCCCACTCTCTATACCCTGCTTGAAATTATTAGTCAGTGGCAATGAAATAATATGGGATGACACAGTGTCTAGGTGTGTTTGGGTTTGCTTGAGATAAAGGAAATAGGTTGGGTAAATACTGCCTTATAATTCTTCATTATTAGTTCTTGAAATTTGTAATATTTCCTTTTCATTCATAGCATCCCAGGATTCTGAGTAGAATGTTAAATGTACAAGTATTGTGTAAGTGTCCATGTGGTTAAACTCTGGGCTTAATGCTGGAAGGAACTCTCAGGATTGAGGAAGGGGCAGCAGATCTAGAGAGCTGGACAGACCTCAGAAGTCATCTAAAATCTCTTTTCACATGAAGAAACAAAGCATTTTATACTTTCACCCCTTGCCAGTGTTTCCTCTTTCTGGACAAGGTTGCTTTTTTGCTTTGCATTGAGCAAAGAGGGCAACCTGACTTTCTCTCTCCTGTGCCTCCCACTTTCCCCTTCTCCCCCCTACCCCATGCCTTCTTCTTCTTCCTTTTTGTCTGCTTCACTGTCATCAAAGACAAATCTCAGTTTCCAAACTGTGAACCCAACTGTCTCTGTTTCTCCAGGTTTCCCATCACTCCTCATTGATGGTGGCTGCTTTTTGCAGCAACAGAAGCTGCTAATGTATAATTCAACAAACAATCCAGAAATGCATCAGAATCCAAATTACTCACGTCAGAGGGATCTTAATGTTAAACACTGTCTCTTAAAAACCTCTTCCATTCATCTAGGCTCCAGCGCTTTTATCTTCCAACATTTGTAAAATTTAAGGTGGAGTCCATAGGGAGGGAAGCTTAATGCAGAAAAAAAAATGATTGGGTATCCCGCAGGGGAGTGCCCAGATGTCCAACACAGATGTTGGACCAGAAGGTGTCTGCAGAAGCAGCCCCCCACTGGAGGGATGCCTTCTTCCTACTTTCCACATCCTTGGTAAAAAGCCCAAGGGTTACAAATCTACCCCAAATCTTTGGGGAAACAGGTCACCATTATAGAAGGCCCATTCTTGGTCTAAGTTGTCTCAAGGCAGACTACTGGTTCTAGGACTGTTACAAGAGAAATTTACAATGCAACTAAGACCTTCCAGTGGTGACACAATTCTTCAAAGGCTAAAGATTGTGGAGAAGGTGCAGATCTGCTTAAGTCAAGGAACTTTCCTCAAGAAGAGTTCCCTATGCCAATGAAATCACAGTTCTTATTCTAGTAATCACCATTAATAATAACAATTCTTTTAGTCAATGGGGGTTCAGATAAAAGCTTTACTGAGACAGTTCATTATCCTACTCTTGCTTTTATGTTTAATATTTGGTAGACTATTGCACAGGTCATTGAGATGACTGCTTTTAGTAAATAAATAAAAGTATTAGGCTATAAAATAATCTTCCCTAGGCTAGTATCTTAGAAACAATTAAAGGAGCAGATAAGACAATTCTTTTATTACAAGAATTCTTCTTTTTCTCTTTCTTTTCCTCCTTCTCCTCTTTCTACTTATTCCTCTTCGTCTTCCTTCTTCTTCTTCATTATCTTCATCCTCATCATCATAATCATTTTCTTTCTCCCTTTCTCCTCCTGTTTTCTTCTTTTCCTACTCTTCTTCCTTCCCCTTTTTCCCCTCCTCCCCTTTTCCCTTCTCCTTCTCCATTCTTCCTCTTCCCTTTCCACTTTCTTCTCCTCTTCCTTTTTTTTACTCTTCTTATTTCTTGCAAATTTAGATTTCTACTCTTCATCCAGCTTCATTTCAGGTGGTAGTGTGTTCTAGGACTTTTTTCTCTATGCGATCTGATTTTGCTGTCTGAAAGCACCTATCCCAGTAATTTTGTTTATTTTCCTCACTTTTGAGATTATATGATCATACATTTAGAACTGGAAGGATATCTGAAGGTCAACCCTTTCCCCCTAAAGCCTAGAGTCAGTGAGTTCCAGCAGTGGATTTGAATGCAGTTTTTTCTGATTCCAAATCCAGTATTTTCCTGCTGGAACACTGGGTAGAAAGAAACCTGGCATTTTTGTTTGTCTTGTCAACATTCTTTCTCTTTGAATAAAATATTCTCCCTCACCTCCCTTTTTCCTTGGTTCTTCTGGCTTAAGTCTCTGAAAATTTCCCTGCCATGTAATCCAGTTTGGGGCAAAGATCATTCCTATTTTCAAAGAACCAAGGGAACAGCTGCTGAAGCTAAATGTTCTTCAAGTCTTGATCAGCATACTTAAAGGCAGAAATACTTCTGCTTTTATTTGGAAGTGTAAAAAATGGTGTTTATCTGATCAATAGCCCCAGCAACTGCTAATCAGCTATAGTGGTTGTTACCTATTTGCTGTGGAGGTGGAGAAAAGCAGGTTATAAATACTGTAGCTTAAGCCTAACAGCTTCCAGCCCAGCTGCTGACAAAAAAACCCACAGTTTTTATGTGATGAAGAATACTGGTGACCTTGGCTGCATGGATTTCAAAAGTTGACCATCCAAGGTCCTAGGCTATTGGTTCATACCAACTAGTTTAGAATGAGATGGGGGAAACTTGTAAAGGAAATGGGACAGGGGACTTAAATCTATCTACAAATCATTTTATAATGTTAACATGCAGAATTTGAGATATTTATTAAGGAAGTATCAGGCAATGGAAATACAATTGAATTTGGACTCAAAAGAACTGGGTTCAAGTTCTGGCTCTGCTACTTGGGCATGCCTCAGTATTTCTCTATGGACCTCAGTTTCTCTATCTATAAAATAAAGGATTTGGACCAAATGACCTCTAAGGCTCTGTCAGTTCCAGATTTATGATTTATATTACAAGTACAAGTTGCTGCTTTATTAACTAGTACAGGAGATAAAGGACAAATGTAAAAGATCTTACTTGGTATCATCAATATTATTAAGTTTTGGAGTGAACATTTTTGGATTCTCTTACTGATTTTTCTGTCCCACTTTCATACCTGCTCTCAGTAGTCTTCCAATAGTCAATAGTGTTTGCTCAAAAGTGATTGGCACTTTTGTAACTTTTCACTTCTCTATAATTTCCTCATCTGTAAAATGAGGGAGGTGGGATAAGTAGGACTTGAATATTAGGCCTCTATCCATGATCTAAGGCAGAAAAGTAAAAAAGTGACTTACCACTCTATCCAAACCTGATTAAAATGTAATTGGGAAATATTTAACAAAATAAATATACAATAAAGCATAGACAATGTTAATTTGTGGTTTTCTAAATTAACATATAGTCCAGAGATCCTTAGATATGGTTTATTGACCCTATTTTTGTTTGAGTTTGACAACATTGATCTAAGGTAGTTCAGGTTCCTCAAAGGACTCCAGGGATGGAGTGCACCTGAAAATTCTGTTTTTTTTTTTCTTTCTAGACCAATGGATTCTCACTATCTCCATCTCTCTTTTACCTATTCCCCAATTTCCTTGGGAAGGAAGTGGTCTCCCTAATAATTGCCCATAATTTCTTATAGAACACATATTATTCTATTATATTCATATACCATGACTTATTCAGCCATTCCCCCATTAATGGGCATCTGCTCAGTTTCCAGTTCCTTACCACTACAAAAAGAGCTGTTGCAAACATTTTTGCACAAGTTTTTTCCCTTTTTAAGATCTCTTTGGAATACAGACCTAATACAGAGAATGTTGGATCAAAGGGTATGCATAGTTTGATAGCCTTTTGGGAATAGTTCCAAATTGATCTCCAGACTAGTTGGATTATTTCGCAACTCTGCCAACAATGCATTGGTGTCCTAGTTTTCCCACATCTCCTTCAACATTCATCATTATTTTTTCTTGTTATCTTAACTAATCTGAGAAGTGTGGAGTGATACCTCAGAGTTTTTTAAATGTGCATTTCTCTAATCGATAATGATTTAGAGCATTTTTTTCATATGATTAAAAATGTTTTTAATTTCTTCATCTGAAAATTGTCTGTTCATATCCTTTGACCAATTATCAATTGGGGAACGGCTTGTATTCTTATAAATTTGAGTCATTCTTTATGTATTTTAGAAATGATGCATTTATCAGAAACATTGAATGTAAAATCCTCTCCATCCCTGGTTTTCTGCTTCTCTTTTAATCTTGGCTGCATTGATTTTGTTTGTACAAACCTTTTTTAATTTAATATAATCAAAATTGTTTACTTTGCATTTAATAATATTCTCTAGTTCTTTAGCCACAAATTTCTTCCTTCTCCACAAATCTGAAAGATAGACTATCCCTTGTTCTCCTAATGTGCTTATAGTATCACCCTCTCTGTCTAAATCATAAACCCATTTCGACCTTATTTTGGTATAGGGTATAGGTGTTAGTGAATGCCTAGTGTTTTTTGGAATAAGTGAAAGACCAGATTCTTTGCCTCAATTGCTACCTAGTCTTAATTAATCACATAATGGGTGTGACCTCAGTCAAACTGAGACCTGTTGTCTTTAGCTTAAAAAGACCAAGGTCTCCTAATTCATCCAGAGCCATCTCCAGTTATCTTGATCTATATCTAGCCACTGGATCCAGTTAGTTCTGGAAGGGAAAATGAAGCAGGAGACCTTGCACAGCCCTCCCTCACTTAAATACAATTCACTTGCATATCATAGCATCCCCTCCCTGATGCCATGGAGCTCTGTGAGAACAAAGGACAAACTACACCATCATACTATTTTCTAGTTTTCCCAGGAATTTGCATCAAATAGTGAGTTCTTAACCCAGAAGCTGTAGTATCTAGGTTTATCAAATTACTAATACTAAATTACCTCAGTCATTGATTATTGTGTTTTGTGAACCTAACCTATTTTACTGATCTACTTCTCTATTTTAAGCTAGTACCAAATGGTTTTGATGATTGCTACTTTATTATAAAGTACTTTATAATATAGTTTTAGGTCTGGTATAACTTTGCAAATTTTTTCATTAATTCCCTTGAAATTTTTGATCCTTTGTTCTTCCAGATTAATTTTGTTATTTTGTCTAGCTCTATAAAATAATTTCTTGGCAGTTTGATTGGCATGACACTGAGTAAGTAGATTAATTTAGGTAGAATTGTCATTTTTATTATATTAGCTTGGCCTACCCATAAGTGTCTGATATTCTTCTAAATGTTTGGATCTAACTTTATTTGTGTAAAAATGTTTGGTAATTGTGTTCATATAATTCCTGGCTTTGACTTGGCAGGTAGACTCTTCAATGTTTCATATTATGTATAGTTATTTTAAATGAGATTTCTCTTTCTATCTCTTGCTGCTGGACTTTTTAAGTAACATGGACATGCTGATGATTTATGCCAACAACCCCATCTTAAGAAAGGGATGACCAAGCATACTTTAAGCTAGCCCAGCTAGCTACTCTTTGAGGTAATGAAAAATCAGACCCAAATAAAAGCACCTGAACAACAACAACAAACTAATCATAAGAAAGCTGATTGATTAACAATTAAGAACCAGGTTTGGGGTTGATGCTTGAAGACAATCTGCTTTGCCTATAGTTTAGCTTTTGCAATGCCTTCTTTTGCTTTCTCATGTTATCCAATATCATAGCCAAACCAAAGAGACTTTTGCTGATTCCTAGGAAGATCTCTAAGATTCCAGACATGAGACTATGATGTCAGCTCAAGACTTACAATATGGGGAGGCATATTGCTTTGACTTTAGAGTTTACAAAATGTTTTACATATTTTTCTCACTTGATCCTCAAAACAACATTTTGAGGTAGATCGATAGATAGTAGGCATATAGCTAATTGTTGGGAGATGATGTGGATGGGAATATGAAGAACCAGAGGACTTCTGAGATCTTTATAAATTCTGCATTTCTATGATTTTCAGTGTGTTGTTAGAGCTCAAGGTGAGAACTTTTACGATGGACTTGTTGGACTTCTTGTTTTGGCAATTATTGGAGTGCATTTAAATGGAAGAAAATTGTTAATTTTAGATTACCATTAAAAATTTATTTTTTCATAAAAGTAACCTTCCATCTTTAGTTCAGAATAGGGGACTTCAGGATCCTTAGACACCAGGAAGTAATGAGTTGCCCAGAGAGACATAGTCAATATGTGTCAGAGAAGCTATTTGAGCTCAATTCTTCCTGACTCTAATAATAACAGCCTCACAAGCTTGTGTGAATAGCAGCTGTGTTTCCAAAGACTTCAAAACTTTGTAAACTGCATTGTTTTATTTCAGCATGTGTTGATTTGGATGACTTTAAATGACTTAGATGATTCTAATAGACTCTCAAAATGGTAGGTGAGCTTACAAAAGTCTTTTGAATTGAGTAGGAAAAATAAAGTTAGAGGAGAGAGAGAGAGAGAGAGAGAGAGAGAGAGAGAGAGAGA
>JAJPUD010000488.1:461881-519995 GCA_023553655.1 Myrmecobius fasciatus
GAGAGAGAGAGAGAGAGAGAGAGAGAGAGAGAGAGTGAGTGAGTTTGAGGCACTTGTGTTTGAGATGGAATGGATAACCCTCAGCTACCACATTCTACAGCCTAGAGCCCCAAGGAATCTCACCCCCAATGTGGGATGTCTTTCATCTTAGTACTATGGAAATCTTCCTTAGGGTTTGGGAGCCAGGTTAACTTCTCTCTCCAGTCAGGTTCTTTGAAAGAGGATTTGAGTGGTACAAAATTAAGATTTCTTAGCCATGTACATAAAAAGACTATGACTGGAACCATTAGGGATGTGTGATTGACTAAGATCATCTTTTTTAAATGGCATTTTAGATATATTGGAATGAAGAAGATTTAATCTCATTTCAAAGCAGTTACTGACATTGGATTTGGGGGAGCATAATAGCAGCAGGAAGGCTACTCAACACATTTTATCTACCCATAGTTAGGTCAAGATGGCATCTATAGGCTGATGAATCGATCCATCTCTAAGGATTTCTGAAGGACCCACTGGGTGAAAAACTCCATGATGAGCACCAAGGATATGAAGCTTCATTTCTTCCTGACATGAATGGCATTGTGCAATGGTTACTGGGTCAAGAGATGTTTGAGTTCTGTCTCTCAGACTCATTAGCTGTATGACTTTGAGCAAGTCATTTAGAGTAGTGCATAAACCATTAGATCTGAAATCAGGAAAATCTGAGTCTGAATCTTGCTGCAAACGGACTTCCTGGCACCCAGACTTTGGGTGAGTAAGTCATGTAGCTTCTTCCTCAATTTTTTTCCTTTTCTGCAAAATGAATATCATAATAATATCACCTACCTTGCAAGATTTTTCTAAGTATCAAATGAGATAATGTTTGCAAAAAAGCACTTAGCACAGTGCCTGGCACATAGTAGGTACTTATTCCTTTCCCCATTACCATTATTACTGTACTTCTCTGAGTACCTATTGTCCCTAAAAGGTGAGCATCATGCTGTTAACAATGACTACTTCATAGGCTTGCAATAAGAACCAAACAAGATAATACACATTTTTGCAAACATTTTGCAAAACTTAAAAGAACTGTCCAAATATTGCCAAAATTTTTAGGAGACCTGGATGTTTTCTATAAGTGGACCCAAGAATTGCCTGCTAGTCAACTCATAGAAATTAAAGGTTAGTCTTAACTTTATGTTAAGGGCAAAATAAAGGGGTTGTCATGTCCTTCTAGTACTCTCTTTTTCTATCACTTAAACTCTCTGATCCTTAATTTCTTCATCAGTGAAATGGGAATGATAATGAGTCATACATATCAGACTTTGAGGTTTGCAGAATACTTTACAAGCATTTCATCATTTGAGGAATTAAGACAATGTATGCAGAGAGAGGATATACATACATGAGGAAAGTTTTATTATTGTACCCATTTTGCACATGATAAAGCTAAGGTTCAGAGAAATTAAATGATTTACATTGAGGTCTGATTGCAAATAAGTATTTAACACAAGGTCTTTTAATTCTGTGTTCAGCCAGTAATTTTTTTAAATGGATATGATTTCATCTGGATAGGGAAAGTCATATAAAAAATGCCCTTCATCTATGCAAATTGATTTCTGTGGTATAATTTATAGTCTTAAAGAGTTTCTTGAGGCACTGAGATGTTAAAAGGCCCAGGGTCACCCAACCAGATTGTATCCCAACAAGGACTTACAGCCAAGTTTTCCTGACTCCCACAATTCACAGAGTTGCAGTAAGGATCAGATAGATTAAAAACTAATGAACAAAATTCATAAAGAATTTTGTCAACCTTAAATGATTATATATAAATTGATATGCATCAATAGATATTTTTACACATATATGCATATATACACTTATATCCATGTGTATATTTTTATACATATATGTATATAAATAAATATATATACATACAACTACACATGCATAGATGTATATATGTGATATGTGAATATATATGTATATATATATATAAATTCATGTCATATATATATATATATATATATATATATATAAATTCATCATCATCCCTCATTAGCCTACAGATGCAACATTTTAACTAAGGAGTTATGCTGATTTTGAATACCTCTATGGAAAATGATTAAAGCTGATTAAAGCTGCCTTGCCCTGTGAGACCTAAACCAGAGTTCAAAATAGACCAGTGTTGAGAGGTGGAGGAAAGCCGACTCAGAAGAGGGTTCAGGCTCTCTGACAGTATGGCAGAGACAGAGCTGAACCAGGGCCTAATGGACTGGGTTAAGCAGATTAGGAACATGGTTCCGGCTGAGTGGCGTCAACCCTTGATGAATGATAATCAAATGCCGAGCAGCCAGCTGACCAGTTAAGCAGACATGATCTAAATAAACAGCCTACCTGTCTCCCATCTGGCTGGACTCTTTCACTACTATTGGCTGAACTGGATTACCTTCTCCCTTCTCCTTTGACTTTGATCTCAAGGCAAAGAGGGCAGTCCCCAGAGGGTTGCTTGTTAGATGACTAGGATGTTGTAACTCTGGTTGGTTATTTCTCCTCAGGGCACTTTTTATAATGATGATGATGATGATGACGATGATAAGTGCCATTTATACAGTACTTTAAGATTTTCAAAGCATCTTATATGTATTATCTGAACTGATCCCATACAATAATCCTATGAAGTAGGTATTATGATTATAACCATTTTATAGATGAGGAAACAAGCTCAGAGAGGTTTTTTTTAAGCTAGATACCTAGGTTTAAACTATTTAGATTTGAACTCTGATAAGTGAATACTCTGGAAGCTGAGCTACCTAGTCCCAAGCTACAGAACTTCCTAGACTCAAAGAATCAATCTGCTTGTAATAGCAGAGCATGGTAAAGGAGATGGTTCATTTTCTCTTCTCTTTTCCTTCAAGTAACCAGTTACCTGGATCTCATGGAATATCTTCTTACTGAACTTTGGGATATCCTTTCTTTCTTTCCCCACCTCTTTCTCCAAATTACTTCCACTTTCAGTATTTCCTTTTTACAGTGGGATAGGAATAAAATATGTGCTATAGATCCAGGTCTTACTGGTTCTGAAGAGCAGGATTGTTAAATTTTCATTGTGAGCATTTATGTCAGTAATTGGTAAACAAACTCTACAACTCAAGGCTCCATTATTTTGTTGATTGTCTAGACTTAAGAAAGTGATGTAGAAAAAATTACCAATCAGAGTAAACTTCAAAATACAGTCTATATTTTTAGAGAGCCTGTGGTTAAGCATTTGCCAGCATACCACTGGATTATGGAGAAAATATCTGAGTTTTGGAAAGTGCTGCCTTGTAAAGGCTATATTACTAATTATCTGTGTCATCTTAGACAGTTGGATGGTAATTGATAGACCACTGGGCTGGGAGTAAGAAAGATTCATGTTCATGAGTTCAAATATGGATTCAGACATTTACTAGCTGTATCATTCTAGTTGTCACTTAATTCTATTTATCTAAGTTTTGTCATCTTAAAATGAGCTGGAAATGGCAAAAACTCCTCTAGTATTTTTGCTGAGAAAAATGAAAATGGGGTCGTGAAGAGTTGGAAGCAACTAAAATGATTCAACAATAACAAAAACCTTAAGCAAGGAACTTGCCTCAATTTCTCTTCTGTAAGATGAGGGAATTATATGAGAGTTTCTATTTTTAAGTGTATAATCTTGTAAGATAAGACCAATTTTCCTTTAAATCCCAGACAATGGCCAAGGCATTGGTGGTGATACACCACAGAAAGAAACAGTCCCTGCCTTCAAAGACCTTAGCTTTGATTGATATAATAAAGCTTGCATTTGTAGAAGACATTGTGGTTGCAAAATATTTTTGCATATATTATTGATATCTTTGATCATCACAAGTACTTTGTGAGGAAGGTGGTAAAAGTATTTAGCCCTATTTTACAGATGAGAAAAATGAGATTTAGGTTAACTGACTTGCCCAAGATCGCATAATGAGTGAATATCAGAACCAGACTCCAGATCATCCATATCTTTAAAAAATAATGGGCATGGGGCAGCTACATGGTGCAGTGGATAGAGTACCAGTCCTGGAGTCAGGAGAACCCAAGTTCAAATCTGGCCTCAGACACTTGACCCTTCCTAACTGTATGACTCTGGGTAAGTCACTTAACCCCAATTGCCTTTTAAAAAACATAATAATAATAAATAACAGGCAGAATTGAGGCATTAGGTGACATGTTTAGTCATCTAGAAGTCCAGAGTCCTGCCTCCATTTTGAACTTGTGTTTTCTAGGACTCCAATAATTTACCTTTTGTTTTAAAATGGAATGGCCAGTTCCCAAGGGATCCAAGGTGATCCCTATTGTTCTGTTTATCATATGTCCATATATACATACATTATATGCATTATGCAATATCTATACACATACATATATATTACATAAAATATATATCATATACTTTGTCAAGAATCATAGACTCTTCAGATAATTTCTTGCCTCACTAAAATTTGCTAGAGACAATGAGATTACAAGGGTAATAGCATGCAGAATACTTCAAGGTTAACAAAATACATTCCCTGCAATGACCTTTTTTTTAGGTAGGGAAATTGAAACTTAAAAGAAGTTAAATGATTTCTAAATGACTTACCAGGTTCAAATACCTAGTAATTGTCAGAGTCTGGATTTAACTCCAGACCTTCTGAATCCAGGTATATTCTATCTCATTTATAGGAGAGAACTTGGCTCTGAAGGATATTTTGTGACTGCTTAAAAGTCAGTCAGATCAAATTCTTTTTCCAAATTCACCTCATTTTTTAGGCTAAAAAGTTTTTGCTTTAATTAGGTTAAAGCTGTTGCTTTATTTCTCCCTCAGAATTGTAGCTGTTTTAGAAGTGGGATTCAATAAATGAGATTCTTTCCCTCTCTCGAATCATGAAATACCCATTTAGCAAACAAGGGAGAGAGAGCAGTTGTGATCACAGGGCCCAGAATGTTGGACAAAGACCACATACTGTTTGTCCAGAGACATGGTTAATATTCACTTGTATATTAACCACTTTCTGATGACTAAAATTTTGAAAATAATGTAATATGACCAGATCCTCCCTTGGTGTACACATGGGGATTGTGTGTTAGTGAGACCTTACACAGTCATAACAGGAAAGGGGCCAGCTTCAGTTAACATGGCGTATGACCTGCAGTCACTTGGCCAGATCCCAGATGTCTATGGGAGTGGTCAGACAGGAAAGGGCAATCCAGTTTTCTCACTAGTGAAATCTCAACTTGCCTTTCAGCTTTTTGCCTCTCTTGGTGTTCCATTCCACTTTCGGGGTGGTCTGAAAGAAATAGCTCAGTCTAAAATGTTACCAGAGAAATGGTGCTTTATTCTAAATCCTTAAGTCACAATCTTTGCTCAGCAAATACTTTCTGATAATAAATAGATTAATTCTACATGTTCTTCAATCTACACTTAAAGGTTTCCCTTTTCTGGGTTCCCATCTGTATAGTGAATATATTTAACATCTTGGTATAAAGGAAAGCTCACTAATCTCAGAATCAGAAGTTTTAGATTCAAATTCTGGCTCTACTGCTTACTATCTACATAACAAATCATTTAACCACTCTAAGTTCAAGTATCCTAATTTACAAAATAGTGATGAAAATATTCTCAATGCTTTTCTCATAGAGCTGTTGTAGGCAAAGCGCCCATAATTTGCCATATAAATGTACAACTATAAGTTTCACAGCAGGTGCCAACTTGCTTTAGTCAGGAAAGTGAGGGAGTTTGCTCATTGCTAGATACTTACATAAATGAAATCACAGCTCTCCTCCTTCCTCTCCCTCCCTCCCTCCCTAACATAAATTGGTATCATCTCTTCAGCTATAACAAATTCTAGTTGAGTGAGAAATACTGAACAAAGACCTCATGAATCTTAGCAAAATCTGTTAGAAGCTGTTCTCTCAATGATCATCTTGAATCTTTTTTTGGGGGGGCAGTGAAGTATATATTTATTTTTAAATTTTTATTTATTTTATTCTGAGCTTAAGAAACAAAACAGTCATTTCCATAGCAAAGTAGAATAGGAAAAAAATGATTGTACATGAAACTGCAAGTTTATTATATACTCTTTGCAACTCTTTGAAAATATATGATAGAGACTAGTCCCTGAATAGATGTGGGACCTTGCCTTTTGGTCTGAAATTTAACTCTGGGTTGTTGAATGACTTTGAACAAGTTACTTCTCTCTTCCATTTATGAAAATAAAGATACTCTAGGATTCTGTGACTAGATCTGGATTAAGCATGTCTCATAGTCTTCATGGGCTTCAGCCATAGATCAATTTGTAATCATTGTAGTTTCTCATTATTAGAGTCCGTGAAAGCTCTAGAATTGTGTGTGTGTGTGTATGTATGCATGTTCACTTTTGCATATGAAGGTGATGCCTAAAACATGACTTTTGATGCTGTTTTTTCTTTTTCTTTTTGTTGAGGCAATTGAGATTAAGTGACTTGCCCAGGGTCACACAGCTAGGAAATGTTAAGTGTCTGAGACCAGATTTGAACTCAGGTCCTCCTGACTTCAGGGTTGGTACTCTATCTACTGCACCACCTAGCTGCTCCCAATTGCTGTTTTTTCATGAGTAAAGATAATTTATGAGGCATTATAAAACAATGGATAAAATACTGGGATCAGAATCAGGAAGATATAAATATGAATCCTGCCATTAGTTTTTGTTTTGTTTTACTTTGCTTTGTTTTTTAATTTGTTTGTCTGCTTGGGCAATAGAGTGAAGTGACTTGTTCAACATCATGTAGCTGGTAAGTGTTTGAACTCAGGTCCTCCTGACTCTAAGGCTAGTGTTCAGTGCCACCTTGCTGCCCTGATCCTGGCTTTTTAAAGCCCTGTATAATTTGGCCTTTTTCCTCCCTTTTCAGTTTTCTTAAGCCTTATCCCCTTCCTCATACTTTTGGATCCAATAATATTGGTTTCCTTGGTATTCCTCACGTGAGATGCTCTGTTTCCTGACTCCAGGAAATTTCCTGTCTGTCCTTCAGGCCTGGAACTCTCTTCTTCTTCATTATTGACTCCTGGCTCCTTTCAAGTTCCACTTAAAATCTTCCAGCTACAAGAAGTCTTTCTCAAGTCCCCTTAATGCAAGTACCTACCCTCTATTATTTCCAATTTCCCATCTGTCTCTTGTTGCTTATATTGTCTCTTCTGTTAGATGATGAATCATTTGAGGACAGGGGATGGCTTTTACATCCTCAGGGCTTAGCACAATACTTTGAATCTAGCACATGATTAATAAATGCTTGTTGGCTTGACTTAATTTGAATTGATTCAACAGTGAGCAAGTTCCTTAACCTCTGGGTGCTTCCCCAAGGACTTCCTCTTTAGATGTGATCTGGATAGCAATTTGAGCTTTAAGTGGAGGGAGTTTCCCCAGCTGAAGTTTCCCATGATGACAAAATCATGGATCCTTTTTGAACTTTTTAGGAGTGATTATACTATATCATGCATCTCATCTTGCTGCCATTCCTCTGGTGAACAACCAAAAAAAATTTATCTTAAATGGTTTTGGCAAAGTCTTATGATATGTTAGAAAGACCGTTAGATTTGAAGTCAGAAAACCAAGTTTGAACTTGGTTCTGCTACCTACATGCCCTTAAGTTTCAGTTTTCTTAACCAGGAAAGATGATCTCTAAGGTCTGTTGAAACTCCAGATCCTGTGAGTTGAGATGTAGGCAAGGAGCATATGGCCAGGGAACATATCAGAAGTTTTTGGATGATATTGATTATTGAGTATGTCACTATAGCTCAAAGATTTGGAGCTGGAAGGAGCCTCAGGGGCCATCCAATCTAACTTGCTCATTTTAAAGATGAGAAAACTGAGGTGCAGGGGGTTTCATTGACTTGAGCAAAGTCACAGAGGTAGCACCAGAGACAAGGATTTTAACCCAGTGAGTTAAAATGAGTTTCTACTCTGCAGGTGTCTACATGACACATTCTCATCAGTGCCACATTGTCATTACTTATCCATTTTGGTTATTATCTACAATTTTTCCCTGTCAATAACTTGTTTGTACTTACTTGTCTATATGTTGTCTCCTCCATTTGAGGAGACATTTGACCATTTGACCATAAACTTCTTGAGGATAGGGGACTGGTTTCTTGTATTCCCAAGGCTTAGAACAATGCCTTGAACACAGTAGATGATTAATAAATGCTCATTGACTAAATTACCAACTTAAAATGTTTGGAAAATGAAAATTTCTTATATTGTGTTTGCTGAGAGTATCAGGGCAAAACTGAAGAAGAAATGAAGGAAATGGTAATCTGTCGACAAAATTGTGGGTATTGTGGCCCAGCTCTGGTAAAATGCTACAAAGTGATGATGGTTGACCTCATTTAACCCATTATCGTTCTTACCAACTCCTTCCTCATTGAAGCTTGTGTTCAGTATGTTAGGACCATATGGGTCCCTAGATTTCATCCAAAATGACAATAAATCTGGCAGGCCTGCTCCCCAGCTATGAACTAAACTGTGAAAGCTTTGTGAATAATGCAGACTTGTAAAAGAGTATTAAGATAACAGTAACCAGTATTCATCCAGAATTTGACCCCAACCGTATCTCTAAATCCTTAAGCTTCCATTTTTTGGACAAAAGGCTACTATCAGATACTTCATTTCAATCAGTAAACTGGCTTTTTATCACCATTCTACTATCACAGGATTTAGAATCAGAGTAGACTTCAGTTCAGTTGTTTTTCAGTCATGACCAATTCATGATTCATGATGACCTCATTTGGAGTTTTCTGGGTAAAAATACTGGACTGGTTTGCCATTTCCTTCTTCAGCTCATTTTACAGATTAGGAAACTGAAGCAAAGAGAAGTGACTTTCCCAGGATCGCAGAAAGTATCTAAGACCAGATTTGAATTCAAGAGAGTGATGAGTCTTCCTGATTCCAGTGCCAGCACTCTAGCCACTGAATCACCAAGCTACCCTGAGTGGACTTTAGAGATCCTTTATTTCAATCTTATTATCTTATAAATAATGATAGAGAAAGTGTGGTGGAGAAAGCCTTGGGCTTGGGGGTTTAAATTCTCACTAGTTTTGTGACCTAGGCTGTCATGTAATGTCTTTATGTCTCAATCAGCTCCATAAGGCAATCTACTGAATTATACTTGGATTCTACTCTGGGTGCAGGGACTGACTACATTGGAGACATCAGAAAGCCTTCCTATAGTTTCATATTTTACATTTTATGAAACTGAATCCCCCCAAAATTAAATGATTTATAGAAGATCACCCAAGTATCATCAGTCAGATTTCCAAAGTGGTTCTTCTACTCTAAATCTATTATTTTTTCCCTCAACTTTTACCAAGCCATTTTTGGCTACCTTAATTCCTCCTCAGCACTGGAGGGCAGAAAGCTTGCCTTGAGAAAACTTGATAAAGGCATGGGGACATAGATTCCACGGGCTGTTTAAGGTTTGTTTATGGCCTTAACTAGCTTGGATGAGATAGTTTTATACAGGTTACCTGTCCATCATCCCCCTCATGTCATTGGTCTTTTGAGAATGAAGGAAACAACAAAGCAAAAACCCATTCATACCTTTAAAAATCCCACAGATATATGGACTCTGTGAGTGAGTGAATGAGTGAATATGAGTGTATGTGTATGTGTTTATATGGATACATGGACAGAATGGTGAAATCAAATCTCACCACTGGAATCAAACTGAATTTTTCTATTTACTTCTGCTTCTTTAGAACTGTGCCAAACTTCAGTTGAGAAGACAGGGAAGAAACAGTTATTCCAGGTTTAAAAATACAATTGTATTCATTGATTCTTAGAGGTGGAAGACATCTTAGAGACCAACAAAACTACCTTCATATTAGAGATGAAAAGAGACCAATTGCAATAGAGATTTGTAAAGATTTTAGGCAGAAATTATTATAAGGGATTAAACGAGAGAAAGATGGGGAGGCAGAATAGCTGGGCTTGGAGCCAGGAAGACCTTGGATTCAAATGGTGATTCTAATACTTAAGAGCTGAGTGACTACACAAGCCACCTACCCTAATTGAGCCTTGGCTTTCTCTTCTAATGAATGTCATGTTACTTGTGATGTCTCCTTCAGGAGGCTATTTGGGATTGCCAGTGAGCTAATGCAGGAAAAATCCATTAAATCACTACATAAGTACTGTCATTATTATTAGCTATATTTATTATTACTGCTGTTGTTATAACTATTATTACTTATCACTGCCTTTTTTTGAGGCTCAAGAGTTTTGAAAGCATTAAAGTACCATATAAATGTCAGTTATCATAAAAGATCTCAGTCTGGGTTGGCTGGTCTTGTCTACCAGAATGTGAACTTCTAAAGGGCAAGGACAGTGTCTCCTATCAGCTGTAGGCTCAGCCCTGTTCTTCATTCATCAATAGCAATAGTTAGTGGGGAGGAGGGAGAAGAAAGTAAGAGGTTAAGAGGGTCGCTGATCCTTTCCAAAAAGAATTGGACATCCCTGACTCCCACTGTTCCTCCTATGCCCCTTGGTTCCTTTCACTGTTGCTAAAGTGGACCCGGCTCGATAGGACATGAAATATAATAAAAGATGAATGAGGGTGAGGAGACAAGTTAGCTATGGAATACAGTAATCTGATGGCTATAATAGAGGCGAATGTGCTCTGGGTTCATCCTCAACTCTTAAAAGCTCACCACTCTGAACTCTGAGGAACACCCACTGGACACATTGAATAGTACCTGTTATTATTATTATTTTTTATGATTACACATCAGTGTTTACTAGCCTTCTGTCATGAAGGACTAAGGGGTGAGTTTACAGAACTACTGTTTGGTCTGTTTGCTTTGGTTAGGGTAAATCTATTTCAGAGTTAGGGGAAAATGAGAATATAATACCTTCTCCATCCCCTTTCCCTGAGAAAGTACAGCCAACACTCCTCCTCCTCAGAGCAACAGTGAACATTGCTAGCTGGCTCAAGGCCAGTGTACCTCCCGGGTCATTTTATGAACTTATGCCTAGAATATCATCTTAGTATCTAAAGTATGACAGTCTCATTATGTGTATCATCCTCATACCATAGGAGTACTCCCATACCATGCCAAGCTATCCTCCAGGGTTTGAATCATGGAAGCAATAAAGTATCAGTCTCTGTCTAGATTTTGATTAAAAAAATAATTTTTATTTGAAATAAAAAAATTCATCCTTGTCACCCAAACTTATCATCAACCCTTGGGTAAAAGATTCTAATAAAGATTTGTGTATTCCTGTCTGGAAAGAACTTGGCTTTCAGCCTTGTTTTGAGCCTGGAAAGTTTATTGACATTGCCCTCCTTATTTCAAAGAGGAATACTTTTATACTGAGGTATTCTCAGGGCAGCTAAGTGGCACAGTGGATGGGGTGCCCAGCCTGAATCCAGGAAGAATTGAGTTCAAATCCAGCTTCAGACACATATTAGCTACGTGATCCTTGGCAAATAACAACCCTCAATTTCCTCATGAGCTGGGGAAGGAAATGGCAAGCCATTCTGGTATTTTTGACAAGAAAACCCCCAAAGGGGTCACAAAGGCTCAGGTATGACCGAAAATAACTGAAAAACCATAGCAACAACAAAACCCTCAGGTGAAGAATGTGTATGTCTATGTATATGTAAAACAGACACCTTTTCAGTGGGTGAGACTAAGAAACTAGGACGCTAGTCCTGCTAGAAAGGGATCTTTTGGAGGAGGTTAAGGGCCCTCCAATTATAGTTAATTATTCATGGTAAGTCAGTGGTAAGCTTTACTGTTTATATATTGTTGAAGCATTACAAGGGTTGCCAACACCTTGTAAATTTGTCACCCTCCAGTCAAAATTCCATTCACCTTATCCTAGTTACATCTCTGGAACTAAGGCAGAGAGAATACTGGAGGACCAAAATCATAGAATGAGCTCATGACAGAGCCAGGATTAGAACTGACATTCTCTGCATCCTCATTGCATTCTAATCAGTATTCTGCTGTCTTTCTATCCAGGGCAAATTCCTAAGGCGGACAGTGGATAGGCCTTGGTTGGAGGGCCCTAAGGCTTGTGATTAAGCCCCCACAGTTCTTTTTGTAAGGTTTCTGGTTGGGAAGGAAATCTTTTCTTGCCTCTTTCTTTGTCTAAGTGGACAAACTCAGGGGACTTATTTGAAAGCATCTGTAGCACTAATCTTAAATACAGAAGAGAGGCAAAGTCTTCTTGTCTTTTTTCTCCTCTCTTCCATTTATTTGTCTCCTGTGAATAACCTTATATATGTCTCTCTCTTTCTGTCTCTGTCTCTGTTTCTCTCTCTTTGTCTCTCTCTTTCCCTCCCTTCCTCCTCTCTCCTTTTCTTTTTATTTCCCTCTCTGTCTCTCTTTTTCTTCTCCCTCCCTCTTTCTCTCCCACATTCTTTCTCTCTTTTTTCTCTCCTTTTCTCTCTCTCCCTCCCCTTTTCTCTCTTTTTCTCTTTTCTCTCTCTCCCTCTTTCCCTCACTTCCCTCCCTCTCTCCCTTTCTTCCTCTTTCCTCTCTCTCTCTCTTCCCCCCAACTCCACCTTCCTCCCCCTTTCCACCCTTTCCCCCTCTTCCCCCCCTCCAAGTAAGCCAACAGATATAAAGTGAATAACTGATTGAAAGTCTGGAATTAAGAACAACTCCATTTAAAATCAGTGGGATGCATCAGGCAGCTTGGAAAGGCAGCAGGGGGGAGGTGATCAGAATTCTGACCAGCATCCCACAGCTCCTACAGCTCCTTCACTAGGATGGGATATTGCGGGAGGTAGCCCAAAGCCCTGAGGAGGATATACCCACGTGGTCATCTCTAGCTGCTGCCCATTTTAACTCTCAGTTAAAATTCTAGTCTCCCTAAGAGAAGCTGGCCTCTGCTGTGAGCAGGTGGTGTCATGAGTTGGAAAAATCATTTTTTTTTTGCTTCATTTTAGTTTGGATCTCATCAGACTTGGCTTAACTTTTTTGTCCCAAAGGGTGAAAAAATTCTGGTGTATGGAAGTATTTGCCATAATTCCTGGGTTTACTCATATCTACTCTATTATTATTTTTCTGACCCTGCTCAGAGATTTAAAAGGACATGTGGAGTTTATGAGATCCTGGAATAGGAGAAGTAATCTCTTCTCAATTTATAGTTAGATGACACTCCTTCCAGTCCAGCCCTGATGTATGATCCTTTGTGATTCTGTGTGATCCTACCATTTGTGATCTCTGGGCAAGGAAGTCCCTACAATGTAACCTGACCCATGTTGCTCATATATGATTTTACTATTCTAAAATGAGCAAGGTGTTTTACAAAGCTACATCCTACAGCAATGTGAGCTATTATTATAAACAAGTTATCCTCTCTGAAGTGCTAAGCAAGATCTTTTCCTTTAGGCTTAAAACTTTATTTCTACAGGGTTATTTGCTATGAAGAACTAGACCGGGGCATTTTAATGATATTTTAAATCTGTAATCTATACTCCCCCTTCTTGTGCCTTCTATCCCCACCCCAAAATAACAAAGAGGCAGGTGGTAATGAAGAATGGGATTTGAATCCTGGCCCTGGCACTTTTCAGAGATATGTCCTCAGATAAGAATTTTGCAAGAGCTGCAAGTAGATTTAAAGTGCTAAATAAGTTTCAGTGATTAATGCTGTTTTCCTTCTTTCATTCTGAGATTGTTAGCAGTTTTTTTATGAGAACATGTCAATTCAGTACTTTGAGATCCCTTCAGAAAGCATTTATCTCTAAGATCTAGGAACTGGGCAGCCATGTTTGATAGCCCTCCTCTATCACTTGCTTTTTTCTGAAAAATCACTTAAGAGTTTCCTATCATAAGAACCGTAGGGTTTTAGGACTTAAAGGAGTATCACAATTGATCTAGTTTAGGAATTACTAGCTTGCTTTCTTTCTTTTTTTGCATAGAGCCCCTTGACAATCCAGTGAATCCTCTGAATCTGTTCTCAGAATGAGGTCTTTAAATGCATAAAATAAAATACATAGAATTACAAAGTAGACTATATTGAAATACCAGCTATCAAAATAGTTTTTAAAAACAATCCATGGACACTAGGTTAAGAATCCCTAAATGCTAGAACTATCCCTTCATTTCATAGATAAGGGCATGGGACTGAAATGTTTTGCTCAAGATCTCCTATTCTCACCAATAATAATGGCAGAATCAAGATTTGAATGCAGATATTTTTACTTCCAATATATGGTTCATTACAAATACAATGTTCATTTTAATGCATGGTGCTAGCTCCCAAAGCTTCCAGAAGTAAGCTCTGGCCAGGGACACCTGAGTATTGATCAGAATCGTAACAAAAGCATAATAACCTCTTGAGACACGAAGCTTAGGATAAATATGTCATGTTGTTAGCACTGTGGGACCTGGTACTGCCCTTTGCACAAGACCAAAGTGGAGCAAATTCCGGAGGCTTGTCCTTGGGGGACAGGTTGGGCAAGAGATAATAACTGTCCAAGGGGAGGGAAAGGGAGAGAGACTATTTCTTTAGCATATTGGTTCATTAAAAAGTTGTCAGCAGTCTATGGAAACCTCAAGGGAAGGGCCAGTGTCTACTCTTGGAATCCCCACATGGGGCTAGATTCACTCTAAGTTTTAACTTACTTGTCAGTAAGTCAATACTACAATTATGTGTGTGTGTGTGTGTGTGTAGCTGAATACCTGATACCTGCATTAAAATGCTCATAACCAGTGATTGAGACTAGAAAATTGAATTTCATGTCAAAAGAACTTGGGTTTGGGTCTTGGCCCTACTGATAACCCATGTGTTCTTGTAAAAGTCATTTTATTTCCTAGAGAGTTGAAATAGAAATCATTTTCAAACACCCTTTCTTCTATAATTTCAGTGACATATGGAGAGAAGGGTTTAGTTGAATATTATATACTTTTACAACTTCATTTATAGGATGATAAAGATTCTTGGATAAGAGTCAGGAAACTTCTTACTCTTGACTCTCATTGTGATACCTTGGGCAACGATTAACCTCTTCCTAACTGATAGGCTCCATCTAATGTTATTCTTTCTGGGAATGTCAGATATTATTCAGTTTAATAATGTTAGCCTAAAGCTTCTACTCAGATACAAAGTATCTTTGAAGTTTGCCATAAGTTACAGAAGATAAAATCATTTCAAAACTTTAGTTAGCTATGATTAATATTTTTTCAAGTTTGTGGGCTGAACATAGAGCTCTATGTTTTTGTGCACCATAATTTTGTTTTTAAATCTCTAACTTTTTTCCTATTAACAAGCATTATTTTTCATTCTCTCCCATCTCTCCTATCCCCAAAAGAAAAAAAAAACTAGAACCCTTATAATAAACATACACAGGCAAGTAAAATAGTTTCCCCTATGGACCACATCTGAAAATCCATGTCTCACTCTAAATATCGTGTTTCAGAGAATCCAACCTGTCTCGGGTCTTAGACATCATCAAACCATCACTTTATTTTACACATGAAAGAATTGACACCCAGAGAGATGAAGTCAGTTTGCCCAAGGTCACGCAGGCAATTAAATGTTCTATTCCTGACTTTTCAATAGCTGGCTGCAGCCCCCAGAAATGTCTCCTGATGACTTTTGCAAGGAGTGGGCAAGTAGTGGGAACAATTCTTTTGTCATCCTGAATCACCCTCCACTAATTCCAAGTCATCAGGAAGGTAAGTTATAAAGTCATTTAGGTAAAGGAGACAAACTAGTACACAGAAATCTGTGTCATGGGAAGAACTCTCCTCACTATAACCCCTTCTTATTCCTATTAGTACAGCATGGACAGGGCATTTTGGAGCTCTGCTTTTAAAAGTTATCCCTCATCAGTTATTGGAAACAGCAGCTGTGAACCCTCACGGCAACACATGTTGCTTGACTTATTGTAAAATAAATACAGAAAAACTTAACTGTGATCAGCACTATAATGAATTGTAATTCCAGAGGATCAGTGATAAAGAATGCTGTCCACCTCATGATGGAGAGGTGCTGAACCAAAATCCAGAAAGAGACACATTTTAGGATATGGCTATGAGAATTTGTTTTGCTTTGTTATGTTTATTTATTAGAAGAGGTTTTCTTTTTCTTTTTTTTCTCAGTAAAGAGATGAAGGTGAAGGATTAGTTATTGTAGATGTTATTGAGGAGACCTTATACCTGGAAGAGTACTTGGAGATTGCTAGTTTAGTGTTCCTTAGGAAGAACCTGAGCCTAGAGAGGTAGGTTCCACCACTCACCTAGAAATCATAGATAGTAAATAGATGAGTTGAGATTTGATCATATAGCCTCTGAGTTCAAATACAGGTGCTTGGTCACCACATTAGAAAGAAAGCTAGTGTCCTACCAAATAAGAGAAGGATGAATCATCTTGTGTTGAAACTACAATTCTGGACACATGGGAGAAAATTCAAGGTAAGGTAGAAGAAGTCCAGACTTGGACTTAGAACACCTATCTAAGTGACAGAAAATATAATATCAATTCCTAGGTCTGTCACACATTAAAATGCGTTAAGTGGTGGTGCAGAGGGAGCATGTTTGCCTCAATTTCCCCTTTGGAAAAGTAAAGATAAATTGTTCGCTCTGATTTAGTGGGGATAATGTAAACACAACTAAAATTATGCTTGCTTGGAAATCTTTGCACTTATCAAATAATGGCATTGCATGAATGACACCCTTCAAGATTCTATGAAAATTAGCTAGAGTGCATTTAGGTTTAAAAAATTAGCTTGTCATCCTTTGAAAGAATTTTGTTGGAAAGAGAAAAAAAACTTGGTTTCTAGTTTCTGGTTCTCTGCCAACTGCGTCCCTATAGAGAAGCCTTACTGTGCTGAAAAATTTCAAAACATGGTTTGGTGAAGAGCTTTGGATTTGGAGTCAAAAATCTTGCATTTGAATGGCTCTGCTTCATACTCTCTGTGTGACCTTGGACAGGTCATTTTTTTTTCTGAGCTTCAGTTTTCTCATCAGTTAAATTAGGAATGGGTTTAGATGCTTCCATGTAGACTTTTCCAGATGTAATTACTCAGATTGTCTAAAAATAAGATAATCCTTTATCCTTTACTATTTCTCAAGAAATTCTAAAGTATAGCTACTCTACCAGCCCCATCTGAAAAAAAAAAGTCTCTCCAGAAAAACCCCACAACAGAAACTAAAAAATAAATAAACCAGAAAGAAAATGTTCTCTAATGTTTCCTTCTTTTCTTTCTCTTCTTTCTCCCTCTCTCTTCTTTCTGTCTATCTCTCTGTGTCTCTCTATCTGTCTTTTTGTCTATCTCTCTGTGTCTCTATCTCTCTATTTCTTTCTCTCTGTGTCTATGTCTTTGTCTCTGTTTTTGTGTCTCACTCTTTCTCTACATCTGTCTGTCTCTCTGCATGTCTGTGTGTCTGTGTCTGTCTGTCTCTGTCTCTGTCTCTGTCTCTCTCTCTCTCTCTTTCTCTTCCTCTCTCCTTGGGAGAAAGAGTTTTTTGCTTGCATGTATGTTTGATAAAGGGAGAGCAAGGCAGGTGAGAAAAGTTACTCCATAAGCAAACATTGCTCAAGGCAGGATTCTGCACTTCACACTGAAAGCAAGCTAAGTGATTAACTCTCTACTTCTCCTACTAGAGTGTGAGGCTGGCCAGGAAAGCAGGACAAAAATAACAAAGAGACAGGGGTCTGGCTGGATTGGAAAGCTAGAGGCAAGGAAGAGTGGGGAGGGGCAGTGGAGGGGCTGTTACCCTGGGCTCTCTATCCAGATAGTCAGTTGCCTTCCCTTATAAGGAGAGTTGGAAATGAATGTTCTCAAATTTGGATCCAAGTGGGTAGGTGTGTCCCAAGACTGAATAACTTGTAAAGGATATTAGTCCTCACTAGAGATTAGGTTGTCCCAAGAGATTTCCCTTCCTTTCTTAGTTCCCTGGCATCAGAATTCCTGGGGAATATAGTTAATAGAGAAGAAATCCCTTCCTGATAGCTGGAACCAGGAAGTCCCGGGTTCAAATTTTGCCTCAGATTTTACCAGCTTGGTTACCCTGAACAAGTTCCTTTACCTCTCCCAGCCTCAATTTTATCATCAGTGAAATGAGAGGGTTGGACTCAGAAGCTTACAAGGTCTCTTCCAGACCCAAATATGGGATCCTATGACTGGCTAACTGCAATTCTGTCACCAGCAATTGCAATCTATGCTTGCAAGTGTCTTAAAAACAATATTGAGTGTGTGTGTGTGTGTGTGTGTGTGTGTGTGTGTGTGTGTAGCCACCCTTTAAAAGACAGAGAGAATTGGAACTAAGTGAAAATGGGGATAAAGAAAGAATCCCCTTCATTGGAATGCTACATGCATGAAGGACTCCCTCTCTTGTGTTTGCTGAAGATTCATTCCCCCCCACTCCCTCCTTTATTCTTTCTTGGCTTTATCTTAGCTTCCTTATTGTTTCCTTTCCTAAGTATTAGAGCTGGGAAGGAACTTTAAAACCACCTCAGACCACCCCCTTAATTTAAAGATGAAAAAACCAAGACTTTCCATTGGAGTTATGGGAAAGAGAGTGCCCAGCCTTGCATTATGAGCTCCAGATGGGAAGATGCCCACTTCTGGTCAGATAGTGCCCTTGACCCCTGTGAGCTTCACTACTTCATTCAGAACAGGTAGATCTTCTCTGTCTTCAAGGAAAGATCTGTAGGGTTTCATGAAGTGATCTTTCTAAAATCCTAGAGAATTCTCTTTGCTACCTCAGAATGGGAAGTGAGGTGGTTCAGAGGCAAAAAATGAAAAAAAAAAAAATGATCAGGCTGATCCGGGGCAGGAAGGATCAGTAGAAGGTCTAAATCTACTGAGTTCTCTCTCCTTTAGATGAGATAGCAAAGGTGGTACAGTTAGATAAGTATGGGCCAGAAGTCAGGAAGGCCTGACTTCAAATCTAATCTCAGATAATTACTTGCTGTGTGACCCTGGGTTACTTAACCTCTCTTTGCCTTAGTTTCTTTATCTGCAGAATGGGGATAATAATAGCACTTCTCTGGACTGTTTGAAGAGAAAATGGGATATTAATTATAAAGTGCTTAGCACAGTTGCTAATACGCAGTATTTATGTAGCAGATAGTAAGTTCTATAGAAATGTTAGTTCTTATTATTATGATTGTCTCTTAAAGACCACTGGTTTCCAGAAGGTAATGGCACTCCTTGGCTCCTGATTCTTACTATGACTTTCTGAAAGTGACAAGCTCAGAGAGCTTCACTTTCATGTTCCGCAAAATGGGAATAATATTTATGCTGTCAATCTGATTTGTTTGTGATTTGAGGATGGGCTAGGATATATAATATTCTATAACATATAGAGGCATAAAATATTCTATTATATAGAGAGAGTGCCTAGGTGAAAAAACAGATTGGCAATTATTATTTAATGTGTTTAGAGAGTTCCCATTAGAGAAGTGAAGTGACTGACATAATATCTATTCTAAGGAGGACTTTAACTTGATCAGTCAAAAACATTTTTAAGCTCAAATGAAATAATGGCTATGAATAGTGTTATTTAAAACTAAAAGAGAAATATGAGCTGTTATTATCATTAAAATGAATCCATATTTGTTGGGTCATAAGGGAAAATCCTAAGACAGTGTAAGTATGATTTCTCTAACCCCTTCCTAATCATACAGATTCAATGTCACAAGAAGTCTTGCCCAGAGTTGGGAATCAGTCATTGACAAATGGCTGCATGGGGCAACATGATTTACCATCTGAAGCTTTAATTCTCCTCCACCCAAATTTGAAGGCATTTTGTATGGAGGTTACATATCTTTAAATTATTGCCAAATTTTTATTTGTTGGGCCATTCTGGCACAGGCTGCTGGATTTAATGAACTCTGAATTCCCACTTAGTTTTAAGATTCTGTTGTTTGAGGATCCTTGTCTAATTAATTGTACTCTCTATGGGTACTTTTCATGTAGGTGTGTTGAGAAATGAAAAACAGAAACTAGTACTAAGGAAAAAGGTGCTGTTTTTTTTGTGTGTTAAGGTCATCAAAATCAGGGATGAAGAAGGATTAGGGGGTTAATGTCAAAAATCTATATTTTAATTGGTAATTAAGGAATGGAAGTCTAGAAGTTCACTCAAGTCCTTGAAACACTGCTCTCTGGGTGTAGGTGGGCCTAGTGCAAAAACCCTATTTCTGAGAATTTCTGATAGACTCATCTTAATACCCACCAGTGACTTTTAATTAAGAAAAACCTTCCCTTTCCATTCCTCTGGTCATCCAGAGTTTTGGACTTGATATCTCATATCTCTGCATTTAACATTCAGATTATTTATTTGTTTGCTTATTTTTATGAAGTAGTATGTCATCTGGTATTAACCAGATCATCCTCTTGGAATTGTGAGTGAGACCCCCATGCAGAATTGCCTGTGACAAGAGAGATGAGTTCATCAAGATCCGTGTTTCCTAATGAACACAATCTCCCAGTGCTAACCAGAACCTTAAGAAAGTTCTGCATGGATTCTAGCCACAGAGGCTTTCAAATGCAGATGCTCCCTAAATAAACCACAAGGCTTATTGTGAAGCTTGGGGGACATCCTCTACTTCTCTGGTCCATGTTGAACCAAGGCTAGAGTGAGTTTGTTTCCCCTGAAAGTGGTAAATGGGTGGCTTGGCCATCTTTTTTTTGTTTTGTTTTGTTTTTTTTGTTTTTTTGACAAGGCTTGAATTAGGTAGTTTACACTCATTTTTATTCTCTTCTTTCTTGTTCCTGGAAAGGTTAGGGAGTATCCCAGTTGCTTGGTTGGGAGGGCAGGAAAATGTCTTAAACCACCTGAGTCTAAGGTTTGAATCATCTCCTCCCCCCTCCATTAAACTCTGGCTTTTACCACATGGGAGAGTTTAAGGGAAAATGAAATTTTATTAAAGCCAGGGGACCTCCCTGCTTGGGCAGAAACTCTAATGGGAGCCGCAAGGGTTTCTTATCTCAGATGAAAGTTTGCCATTTTCCCAGTTTCCTCTCTTTTGTTGCCACTGTATTTCCCCCTCTCCACCCCTCCATTTCCGTGGGCGGCCTCATTATTTAAAACCACTGAAAAAAAAAAAAGCCAAAAAGCAATTAATAGCCCCAACCATCCAACAGCTTTTCTTTGTTAATGAAGACCCGGCAGTTTTTGTGTGCCTGTTTTTAAAGTGAAAGCACACAATGACTTCAAAAGGTTTCCAGGCTTCTGAGGGCTAATATGATCTGGGTTTCAATAGGAAAAAAAAAGAAAGAAAGAAAAAAGGAGTTTGCGTGTGTTTCTGCTGCTCCAGAAGGTTTTGATGACCATTGCATGCTGGATCTACCCTCTGCAGCTGCCTATGTGGTTTCTCGAACCTCTGCCCTGAGCAGCCTTCTGTTCCACAAAAGGGGAACATCTGGAATGACCATGACTTAGTCCTGCTCATAAGAGCCTGGAGTGGAAGCTCAATAGTCCCAACAGCAGAAACCCCTGCCTCCATTCAGTCACTCAGTCGACAAATATTTGTTATGTGCTTACTGTGTGCCAGGCCCTGAGCCAAAGGGGGATACAAAGAAAGAAATCCCCCTCACTCCCCAAATGTCCCTGCGCTCAAGGAGTGTATATTTTAATGGAGGAACAAGACATATATAGAGTTAGTGGAAAATAATCTGAAAGGGAAGGAACCTGAGGGTCCTGGAAAGGGCCTAATTCTAGAGTTGAAAGAAAACTCAAAGATTCTTTAATCTAACTCCCTCATTTTACCTATAAGGAAACAGGTGTCAAATTAGGGGAAGTGACTAACCCAAAGTCATCATTAATATTAGTGTCTATTCAAATATGACTCTTTCCCAAGAGAGCAAAGAAATGTCAGATATATATATATATATATATATATATATAGTGTATATATGTGTATATACATACAGAGACATATATAGTATATATATGTGTATATACATACACATACTACATATATTTTAATATTTGACTTGAGTAAATATTATAAAATTTTTCTGTCTATAGTTTTATCTGCCTAATTAGCCTTAGGTTTTTTTTTTCTTTGTTGCTATTACCCATCAATTTGCATTCCTCAAGTAGACTCTTTCTGCACATGCAAGAAAGGGGCTTGAATGTATATTAGTTACCCCCTCTCCCCCCAAAAAAACCCCACAACACAACAACTTAAAAGTATTTGAATAGTGACACTGGATAATCCACAACCGAATCAGAGAATCTCAAAATTGTAAGAGACCTCAGAGAACATCTATTCTAGTTCAGTTCTGACAAATGGTTGTCCAGTTGCTTCCTGAAGACCCCTAATGATGGGAAAGACAACCAGGTAGTACAATGGATAAAGTGTCAGGTCTAGAATTAGGAAGACCTAAGTTCAAATCCAACTTCAGACATTTACTAGCTGTGTGATTCTGGGCAAGCTACTTTATCCTGCCTGCCTCAGTTTCCTCATCTGCAAAATGAGCTGGAGAAGGAAATGGCAAATCATTCCAGTATCTTTGCCAAGAAAATGCCACATGGGGGTTCATTCAGACATGATTGAAATGACTGAACAACAACGATTGAGAATTCCCATTCCACTTCTAGAAAACTCTACGTGTTAGATAATTTACCTTGATAAGTGACTGTAGAATTCAAATCTTTCTGATAATTCCAACTGCTATAACCTTCATGGAATCAAATGAGTAGAATCCTGGAAGGGCATTGGAAAAATCACCTTGTATCCTAATCGTGATCCTCTTCCTTTCAGGTGGGTGATCCTTTAGGCAGAGAAAGTATGGTGTGGAAATAAATGCTACTTTATTTTCATACTCATTTTTTACTAGAGTGAAGCTTTAGTTTAGATTCTTTTAAATGTAGCCTAGAGAAACTGATTTAAAATGGATATTAAATATGGACAACATTGAAAAGATCTTTTTTGAGTTTTTTTCTGTATTTCTAATAGTACCCAGGTCAGAGTCTAATATAGGATGAAACAATTTTATTCTTGTGTAATAGACCCCTCCAGAAGTCTATTAGTATCCCCCAATGCTATGGAATGAGAGAGACTCATTGGCAAGAGAGTCCAGTAAATTGAATAGGGGTATGAAGCATGATCTCTCCTAGCCTAAAAATGAGGGCACTGAACACCATTGCCTCCAATAGCCCTTCAAGTCTCTAAATCTCTGATCCCATAACCTCTAAGGTGAAAGAAGGAAGCCAAAAAAGGGGGGGGGGGGCTGCTCATGACTGGATAGTTCTCTCATTGCCATGCTTTATCGCATCCTGTGGAATAATAGATATTAATGATTTCACCTTTTCTCACCCCTTTCTCAAATTCCACGGCCAGGGCAATGGCCATGTCCAAAAGCATGAGCCTCATTGTGTACCCTGAGCTCATCCCTTCTCCCTCAGGAAGTGGTTAGCTTGCTTCCTAGGCAGTCCCCTCAAAGTGTGACTGGCTAGTCACAGCATTGATCAAATTTCTTAAGCCTTTTGCAAACAACCATTTTCCAGAGACTCAGACACTTAAGAAGGTAAAATAGAATACAAGGCCTGGCCTGACCTTTATCTAGGCCTTTGAAATAATGGTTGGTATAAGTAGGAAGAAAAGTCACATTGTGTATGTCTAAAAGCTGAAAATGGTAAAAGGGAGCTGTTTGAAGAAAGAAAACTCATCTGTTCAGGTTCAAGCTCATTGTCTCCGTTCTTCTGCAATTGTGGAAAGTGCCTCTTTTAGTGAACTTGAAGGGAACTATAGATTAATTGGGATTATGGCATTATGCAGGTTAGAGGACAGAGTGTCAGGTCTGGAGTCAGGAAGACTGCCTCAGACACTTTGTGTGACTGACCAACTTACAGAATACTGCTTACCTCAGCTTCCTCATCTGTAAAATGAGCTATAGAAGAACATGGGCAAACCACTTCAATACTAAGAGTCCAACATGACTAAACATTACACATGCTTCATCTAAACAGTTTTCCTTTGAGACAAAATTAACAATTATTCCTCACACCCTTTGAAAAAGTCACACAGTTTTCCCCTCCCCTAATTGTTGATTGAAGATTTGAACAGGAAGCTCAAGGTCTCTCTTCCAGTTTCAACTTTCCTTTAGATCTAATGTGACTCTCGGATGACTTATTGTTCCTTTTTATAATGCCTCAGTTTCCTCTTCCCAGAATAGGATTAATCATTCATTCTAAAATACTATTAGCAAATTAAATCTCATGTTACACATGGACTTTGCAACAATTCTAGTCAGCCTGACAAATGTGAAATGCCTACTTCATGCAAGATGCATTAGATTCTTGAAAATATAGCTTTAGAATAAAAAAGAGGACATCGGAGAGATTTGAGATCCGGCAGGTTTTTCACCCTGTACGTTTGGGATTATTCCCTTTTCTAGACTGTAGACATGCCAGAGATAAGTAACGATGGCCTTGGGATGGTCAATGATGGGCAGCAGTTCCCCACATTCCCCAGCCATACCTTCTGCTCCCCAGCCAGATTCTCATCTCCCTCCCACTGGAGCCCTGGCTTCCATCCTTCAGTTTTCCCTAGCTCCGATAAGTCATCTTTTGCCTTATCTTGCCTGGTCTCAGGCCTCTAGGACATTGGCATTAAACATTACTGCTCCATGCTGCTGGTAATCACTTTATATGCTGCTTTCTCCCAATAGAATTTAAATTCTTTGAGGGTAGGGCCTGCCTTTCTAGCCTGTATTTGGATACCCAGCAACTGCCAGATAGTTATATTTGGGGACTGGAGTCTAGAAGACCTGAATTCATATTTGGCTTCAGACATTGACTGTTAGAATTCAATTATTTTTGCCTCAGCTTCTTCATCTATAAAATGAACATATACCTCTCTGGGTACTATAGGGAACAAATAAGAACAATTGCAAACATAGTTTTATCTAACTATAGAGAACAAATGAAAGCAATTGCAAACAGTTTTATCTATTTTACTATATATATGTGTGCGCACACACACACATAGTAAAATAGATAAAACACACACACATATATAGTAAAATAGATAAAACTATATATATATATATATATATATATATGTATTTATACAGAGAGAGAGAGGAGAGAGATGGGTTGCCCTGGGGTGGGGGGAGATTGAAAATAAAGGGATGTTAACCAGGAAGGATAGTACTGCTAACCAGGAGGTTGATCAGGAGGGACAATGCAATGCACTAATGTTGATTAATTATTATTTCTACAGTCTGAAGATTTTTGAAAGTACTTGCAAACAAATCTTGGAAGCCCCCTTTCCCATATTTTCATATGCTAGCCCTTCCATAAAGCTGAGATTGAATTATGTTGTCTCAGAACAGAATATGGGAGAGAGGATAAGGCAGAAATCTCTTGGAATAAAGAAATCCAAAAACTGCCATAGAAGACTAATAAGTTCGCTAGTAAATCCCTTCCAGGCTACTGTGTCCTTTACTTTTCTCTTTTTTCTTTTATTTCTCCTGTATTTTATATATTCGGTGAAATAGTGATGGGCGATTTTTTTTTGCGTAGACTCACCAACAGATAGTTACTCTGGGAGAAATGTCAACTCACCTACACATAATACAAAGGATTTGGGATCTACGAAGCAGGGACCCCAAGTTACTCTTTTTATTCTTAGTATAGGATAATTCAGGTAGAGAAGTCACACCCTCTTCTTGTTATTATGGTACCATGACATATGTCACCCTTGTGTGCATACTTCCTAGGGGGCCATAATGGACAGATTGGGCATCAAAATAATTCCTTTATGGAAAGCCTATGAAACATTCCATTGCTTTGATGAATGCTTCTTTCAAAGTTATGGTTTCAGGGCAGAAATGACATGCCTGCTCCCCAGCTGATGCTGGAGTGGAATTTTTTTTCCTCTTGTCAATATTAATAATAGGTTCTCTATTTCTCCCCCCCCTCTCTCTCTCTGTCTCTCTCTCTCTCTTTCTCTCTCTCTCTGTGTCTCTCTCCATCTCTCTCTCTGTCTGTTTATGTCTGTCTCTTTCTCTCTCTCTTCTCTTCCCCTCCCTTTTTTTCTTCCTCCCTCTATCTCCCTACTCCCCTTTGCCCCTCCTCTCTGTCTCTGTCTGTCTCTCTCTCTCCATCTCTCTCTGTCTCTGTTTGTCTCTCTTTCTCTCTCTCTCTTCTCTTCCCCTCCCTTTTTTTCTTCCTCCCTCTCTCTCCCCTTTGCCCCCCTTCTCATTTTTCAGTTCAGCCCTCTAGCTACTTTGTTGAATTGAGTCTCCAGAGCAATTAACCAGATTACCCCTTGGAAATGTCCTTATGATCATGGGCCTAATACTAGAGACATTGACCCATGCTGTCCTCCCTTCCTACTTTGCTCAAGGGAAGTTCTCTGTTCAATTCCTCCCTGGGGTGCCATGTTCTGGAAGGTCTGTAGAGCAGAAGAAAGCTTGCTTATGATATCAACATAGTCTAATGCTGCATCTTAGCAGGTTGCTGGTCCCTTAGTGGTTTATAGAAACTAAAAATCAAACAGGAGACTTAGGATACTCAGCTTAGAGATGCCTTTGCAGTTGATTTTGCCTGGGGGGAAGATGAGAGTTGAAAGGAGCTGCATTGGTCAAATGAAAGAGGCTCCTCACAATCCCTCATCTCATTATAAAGAAGGAGCCTGGACTTGGGTCTGCAGGCCTTATCAGGCTGGACAGAACCTAGAACTCCAAGTCCAAATGAAAAACTGGCAGAGACTTTGGGAGTGGAGGCAGCAGCCAGGGCTGCTGCTGCTGTTATTACATAAAATTGGGGAGAGAGAAGGGAGAGGAGGCCCACCTGGTATATAGCAATAGGTAGAAGTAGTTCAGAAACAGCATCTGTAGCAGGAATAAAAATGAAAACCTGACAGAGGGCATGATTTTACAAGGTCAAAATCTAGAATTTGAAGGCCCTCCCTGGCCTTTGGCTATTACAGGTCCCATGCTGGCCACTGTACTGTTTAGAATAAGCTTTTTTAACATTAGCCCCCCGGATAGATTTCAGGGGGTCCATGAATTGGTTTTGTTCTTTAAAGATACTTTGTAAATTATACAGGGCATTGTACAATTTTTTCAGTTTTAAGGTAGTTTAAAACTACATTAAGACTTAAGGGACACTATTTCAAAACATCAGAATTGTGTAGATTTTATTTTATGCAATTTATAAATATTATTCTGATAATGGATTATAGATTTCAGCAAGGTACCCAAGGAGTCCATGACACACAAAAAGGTTAAGAGCCTCTGATTTTGGGAGTTCAGTCCCATTCCTTGACAGTTGTGCCAGACATCCCAGCAGATGCTCACATGCAAATTCCCTTCAGTTCACTCTTCAAGCCTGTCAGCAACTGCTGACTGATGTGGGCACTGTGCCCAGAACAGGAGCCTGGTGTCCTTGAGCATGGTAGGACAGCTTTCACCTGTCTGTCAGGTGGTTCGGCGCCCAGGTGTGGTACGGGAGTCTGGGGTGGCTGTTTATTGACAAGTCTCACTCACCCTCTTGGAAGGCTAGCTCACATCCCCTCCTGGTCCAGATGTCAGGGAAAGGAGGGAAGATGGGACGGGGCCACAGAGTCTGCCTCAGCCACAGCAGCTGCACGATGGTGGTCCCAGGATAGGTGGGGGAAGTAGCCGTGACTATAACCTAAATATGAGTGTGGTTCAGTGTGGTTTAGACATCTGTTCCACTTGTCACCTGAAAGGCAGAGCTGAGTGAGAACTGCTGGGATGGGAGATCAGGGCTGGGGGGGGGGGAGAGAGAGAGAGATGTGGTCAGCATGCCCAGGACTGGTCTTTTTGCTTCCTCATTGCCTCTTTCTACCCTCTCCCTCATTCCTCCCCACAGTATCAGTTTATTAACTCTTCTTTTTTTCTCTACTATTGGAATTATTCTTTGTTACTTGTTGACTTTCATTAATGTTGAAATAAAAAAGGATTTGGAAAGACATATGCTCCGGATATGCTGCCCTTTCTTGGCTGTCTTGATCCCCCCTTCATAATGATGTTAAGCTGGCTCACCCCTACTCTCAATTGTCCTTTTCACTCTATTTAACGCCCTCCCTCCTCCAATTACATCCTTTTCTATTCTGCTTCATCCCTATGTCTTCTACCTTTTCCTTTGGTCTCATAATTCAGAGGAATTTCCTGGTCAATCCCATGATGTTTATCTCCAGAGCCTTTCTTCTAGCCTTCTCTCCTTTGACAAACCAGCCTTTGCCAGCTTGGGCCTTCATCTGGACAGGCTTTTGCTTCTGCTGTGCCTTTCACAGACAGAGGGTCAGTCTTGCTGGTTTTCATTTATCAGTCTCTGATTCTCTGTCTCCTTTATGTTTCTTCTCCCTCCCCTTCCCCCACATCAGCCCTCTTCTACCTCCTGTGGTTCCCTCTATTCACCCATCCATTCTTTGCTCATCACCTCCTTTCTCCCCTTATCTGTGGGTCTTTGGGCTCTCTTCACCTGTGCCCCGAGTGAGGTTCATGATTTTTGCACCTGCTGCCTCCCCTTTCTTCCTGGTCTGTGTGTTCTTTTTTAACAGTAGGCAGTTGGAGCCAATATGTCTCCTTTTGCCACAGACATTATACACTGTATCATTGGTACATGGCATTCTCTTTTGCGCCTGTTCTCCACACCTGAAGCAATGGAGCATGAGACACCCCACACCGAGATGCTGCCCTGATCCACATTTCTAGCAAGTGCATAGGTGCTCAATGCATCTAAGGCAGCTTTCTCCGCTCCCAAAAAAAGATTTCATGCAGAGTTTTTGTTTCAATCCCACTTCCAATTGCTACAGTTTAACCTCATGTCGAACCCCCCCTTCCACATATCCCCCCAATCCATTAGTCTTTTAGTTGCTATCACAATATTTCACTAACCATGCAACTGTGCTGTCTCTAACGAACATTTCATTTACAAATAATATAATTTTTCCCTTCATCCTCAGCTTGTTTAACATTATTACTAGTGTCCAACCAGGAGATGTCAATTCTTTCTCCAAACAAATCTTCCAGAATAAATCATAAACGGCCCCTGCAGTTTTTGTTGTTGTCCTCTTATTGCGTGCCTTTCCTTTTCCTCACAGTTGTAGTCTTTCTTTTTTTTTTTTCCTTAAGAGACTCCCCTTTGAGGTAGATTGTGTGTGTGTGTGTGTGTGTGTGTGTGTGTGTGTGTGTGTGTGTGCAATTGTGAAAGAGATGAGAAAGGAAGGAAGGAAACAAGAAGGGAAGGAAGGAAAAATTTATCAAGAACTTAATGAGCACTAATCATTGATGATATAAATGCAAATAGCAAGATATTACCTGCTCTCAAGATGATGCTAACCCTCTAATTGAAGGTGAAAACAACTAAAAGACAGTTCAACTGGAAAGTAGATAGAAAAGCCCATGTGTGACCCTAAACAAGTCACCTAACTTCTTTGTGCCCCAGGCAAGTCTTTAAGGCTAATTAGAGAGAAACTTGCTAATCTGCATTACTGGGAAGCCAAAGTTGCTTTTCCAGATCAACTAAACAGTCTCCCTCACAAAGTATCTACCTCTTCTACTTCTATCTTTGCAATTTTGTTTACTTTAATAATTCTTGTTTACTTTAATAATTCAGTAGAGATAATCTACATTTGAGACATCAGAATTCCTAAATGGCTTTGAATTTCAAGTGAGCAAGATCGAAATTGCCAATCTACTCAAGAGAAACTTCTCTCAACCCTTATAATTTCTCAGTTAAATACTGTTAAGTGTGTCATGCCATTAGCAGTATTCTGAAACATTCTTTTACTTATTTTGTTTCAACAGAACAACTCAACCACATTAAATATAAGTGTTTCTAAAATAAAATAAAATAAAAAACCCAGAAGTCTTCATAGTTTATTATTAGAAGCAATGTCAAGATTTGGGACTCCTTTGGTTCCTTCATTAGGATAGCTGGCAGTTAGGGGTGGTGATAGAGAGAGTCATAAAGGCAGGGCAGATGAAGCCTTGGCAAATGGTAAAGCTTGGTAGCTTTCTGTTGCACAGGAAGAAATGGATCTGGTAATTCCTATTTTATTCAAGCCCTGCAGGCAGTCAAACAGCCCAGATGGGTTTTGGTATCCCCAGCTGCAAAGATGTGAGCTTCTACAGCAGCAAATGTGTCCAAAAGGCATTATCCTGATGCAGTATTGTTGTCTGGTAATTGGAAACTCCAGGTTGGTAAAGGAAACACATTAAAAAACATGTTTTTGTCACCCCCTCTTCCTGTTACTTTTATACTCTCATCACCATCCATGTTGCCCCTTTATTGACTTATAGAATTTCCTCTATCCACTCTCCACCACATACACACCTTACTCCTCACTAATTCCTTTGTTATCTTCTCTGGAGGCCTCCTATTTCTCTAGGAAACATTGTATATATATATATATATATGCATATATATATATAAATGTGCACACATATGTATACCTAAATGTATACTTATTTATTCATCTATATCTATCTATACATATATATTTTCCCATTATGTCCAACCTAAATTCCCATTCTTTGTGTTTCTATTCATTCATTTGTGGCATTGGAAATTAGACCACGAGAACTTTAGTCATCAGTTCTGCTTGTTCTGCCTCACTTCTCCCCTCACTAAACCATATATTTACCATACCTTTTACCAGCTTTCTTTGGCTTTCTGAGGAAACAATATCAGCAAAGTTGATATTTATAAAACTCTAAGGTTTGCAAAATGTCTTCCATACATTATCCTCTTTGATCACAAAGGTATTTTATAGAAGAGGAAAACTAGACCAGAGAGATTGTGACTCACCCATGTTGTCTCACAGTAAGCATTAGAGGCAGGAATCTGTCCAAGGTCTTTTCTATTTTGAAATCTAATGTTCTTTCCTCATGATACCATGTTTACTCTCATAGTTCAGTGATTTGTATAAAGACACTTAGAAAAAGGACTGCCATACAGATTCAAAGACTTATTATTAGCCAGTGTTTTTCATTAAATCCCTATTAAGTTTCTCTGCCACATTACTGATGGAACTGTTAAATGACTCCAGACTCATCCTTCCATGAGGCAAGTCATCTGGGCTGAATTTCTGTACCATCAAACTTGAAAGAAAGACACTGTCACCTTGAGATTGCCCATCTCCAAAAACCATGGGGTAGGTTAGCAGCACGATTAGGGAGGCCAGATGTTCAGAAATGTCATCTTTGAATCTTCAATATAATCATCTTGGATAAGAGTCTGCATCCCCTCCCCCCAACATTATCCCCAGATTGTCAATATTCATAACAATGAACAGGATTCTTATGAAGATGATAAACAATGGGATGATGGTGGTGGAAAGCTGGATCATAACCTCTGGGCTTTATTCCCAGCTCAGTCACTCAAATATTCCCAGCAAATCTGTGAAATGGATATTTACTATCAAAAGATAAAGGTTCATTTGTCTGGGTTGCTTTAGGTGCCATCCCACTGGGAATCATCAGAATGGACTAGGAACAGCTACTTGTCCATTTTGGTGCAAAGATCCCTATCCTGTTTTAATGAGAAATAAGAAAATGATACCTTGGATGGGTGTCCAACAAGCTGGGATTAAGGAGGTAGTATAATAGTGGGAAGTCTCTAAACTGAGAATCAGAAGACTTGCTGATCTAGTTGGCTCTAAGTTGGCACCTAAGTTAGGTGATTTGGAGGAAGTCACAATGTGGTTCCTAGCTTCACCTTGGCTTCCATATTCTAATATAAAGGAGTCAGACTAGATGAGCTCCCAGTTCTCTTATAGTTCTGCCATTTTCTATGGCTCCCTCCTCCCCTACCTTCAGGAAAAATGGGGACTTTCAATATTGGACTCTCAACAGTAGACCTTGATCTCATCAGCAGCTTACCTGTAATGGAGCAAAGAAAGGTAGTGAGTTGTATGCCTTTGAGTAGTGTGTGTGTTTGTGTGTGTGTTTGGGAACAGGAGGCATTTCTATGTAGTATTTGCAAGCCTAATGTCCCTGAAGATATCTTTTGTTTGTCCTGGGTATAAATACATGACAACTCCCATGCTGATGGATTCTTCTCTCCGCAGCCTTCCTAGGGCCTCGTCCTTCTCTCCCCTCCCACACACAGATATCCAGTCCAAGCAGCATCAGAACAGATTCCCCCACTGCCAAGGGAAATATAGCTGCCAATAAGTGGGTATGTTCTTTCAAGCCAGTGCTCTTGGGTCCTGGCCCAGGGAACACATGCTCCATCAACACAAGGCAGGCGGCAGGCTTGCTGTTCACAAGCTGTAGGGCCTTTAGTCTGCCATGCATGATGCAAGGGCAAGATTAGGCCAAGGAAGACCAGGTCCTGAGCAGAAGTAAGGCAAAAAGAAGGGGAAAAAACATGGCTCATTGGTTTCCCAAAGGAGGTCTCCATGTGTTCCCTGGTATCCCTAAATCAGCCCAAGATGGCTTGCTCTTGCCTAACATTTTTAGCTTCTCACAGGGATAACAACAACAACAATAACAACAACAACAAACCAACAACAGCCTCACATTTATGTAGCACTTTTAGTTTGGTGGAGTGTTTTACATAAATTAGCTCCTTTGAGCCTTCCAACAATCTTGTGAGGTCAGGTTATTTTTATCCCCATTTTATAGGAAGCAAGACTGGCGGAGTGAATCAATGGGCAATGTATTTAGATTGAGAGTGAATACCCATTTCTGGGTCCTCTGCTAGTTTTTTGTATGACCTTAGACATATGCCTGCCTTCTTTTCTCTGTGTAATGATGAAAACAGACCCTGTTCCTTTATTATCTTCTATTTTAAGGCTATAGCATCATGCTCTGGCTTAAGTGGAGGGGTCATTTAGTCTAACTCATGTCTGATCAAAAATCTTTTCTCATCTAGCCTGTGCCAGAAAACTTCCAGTTAGAAGAATCTGGAGAGACATAAGTGCTTGAAAGTGCTTGTTGGTTGATGGATGGATCATGATGTAGTCAAGGGTTTACAGTCAGAAAATGTGGGTTCACTTCTCAGTCACTACCTACATGACTTTGGTTAAGTCATTTCATTCCTTTGAGTCTGAATGTTCTCATCTGTAACATGAGGGAGTTAGTCTTGATGAATTCCAGGGTGTCTTCCAGCTCTAGAATATAGAGCTCATCACTGCCTATTTATCTTTGGAACAACTCCATTTATTAAGAAGCCTTTCCTTATATTTGACCAAATATCACCTCCTTGCAACTTCCATCCATTGATCTTAGGTCTGCTTTCTTAAGCCAAGGAAAAGTAGTTAAATTCACTTTCTTCATTAATCAGGGAGTATATGTTTGTGAGAGAGAGAGAGACAGGGAGATAGAGACACACACATACACACACAGAGAGAGAGAGAGAGAGAGAGAGAAAGAGAGAGAGAGAGAGAGAGAGAGAGAGAGAGAGAGAGAGAAGGAGAGGGAGAGAGAGAGAGAGAGGAGAGAGGAGAAGGAAACTCCTTTGGCAGTCTAGTAAAGTCTGTGGATTCCTTCCCAGAATAATGGTTAATGGATTGTAGACTACATTTATAATTGAAGAAAATGTTAAATTTCAGTTAAATGTTAGTCATGGAAGGGGAAGGAAGGATGCATTTATTCAAGTTTAAGGACCTCCTGAAATATATACACAAGATTCCAGGTTAAGAAATTAATACTTGAAGAAGACAGGTGTCCTGCCCTCCCCTCCTCTCCCTAAAGTCTCGCTCCAGGCTAAATTGATATAATTCCTTCAACTCATCCTTATATGGCAGGATTTCAAGTTCATTTATCATCCTGTTCATTCACTTCCAGATGAGCTTCTAAGCTCCTGTTTATTGACTTCCTTCCTAAAATGTGGCACCCAGTTAGTCAACAAGCATTAAGCATTCACTTTACCAGATACTATGCTAGACACTGGGAATATAAAGGGGAAAAAACTTAACCCAGTCCTTTCCCTCAGGAAGCTTACATCCTAATGTGGGAGACAACGTGCATGTAACTATGCATGTAGAAAATGTATGTGTATAATAATATTTGCATATATAAAAATATCTTATGTATATAATTATTTATATGTATATACATACACATAGACATATCTTTCTTTTCTATCAAGATGAGGAAGGAATGGAGAGGGAGAGGTTGAGAGGGAGGGAGAAAAATGGCAAACAGAGGGGAAAGTGGGGGAAGGAGAGAAATAAACAAAAACAGACAGAGAGAATAAATGGAAGGCACTCTAAGAAAGGAAAGCATTAACAACTGAGGGTATTGGGAAGTCTTCCTTCAGAAGGGAGGATTTGAGCTGAGTCTTGGAGGCAGCCAGGGGAACTGAAGCAGAAGGAGGAAGAGCATTCCAGGCATAGGGGATGGGAGATAGCGTGCTGTGTGTGAAGAGCAGTAAGTAGACCAAGGTAGCTGACTCACTGAGTGCATCCTGTTATGTTCTGATGCAGAATGAACTCAACAGAACTATCTTGTTCTAAGCAGTAGCTTCATTTCCATAGGACTTTTTCAGTGGGGAAAGCATTACCCAAGGTAGAAAAAAAGGAGAAAGAAGACAAATAGTTTTGTGTGGTTCTTTCTTTCTTCATTTGAATTCAGTTTAATTCAATAAACACTCATTGAGAAGGGCTTGTGGATGTGACTAGAGTGCTTTGAACTCTGGAACAAAGGAAGTATAAAAACACTCATTTTAGTGAATGATCACCTGTGTGCCGCAGTCTGCCTGAAGTTCTGTTGCCCTATATCTTCCTTATTAGATCACTGTGTTAACCTTTTTTTTTTAAATAAGAATAATAATTTTTTTAATGCAAAGAGGGGGATGACACTGGTTTTGGGGTTCCATGGACAGTCCATTGGGTCACCACATACAACCTTGACATCTGACCAGATTTTCTTGTTTGGTCACATAAACAAAAGTCTCTTGCCTCAGAAGGGGAACGGGTAGAGACATAAAATCAGGTGGCCCTATAGGTTTTCCATGTCCCTTACAAAACTTCTTCCTAGCAGGCTCAGCTTCTGCTTTCCATTTTTTAGCTTCCCTGGCTCTACTGCTGCTCATACTTCATTTCAGATCTAGTTGAGTTATTGATGCAAGTGAAGAAAAGAAAGGAAACAATATTGGTGTCAATTTCTCTTCTCTCTCTTTTTTTTAATTCTTTACTTTGAAAGATCAAAGGGAGGGCCAAAGAGAACTCTTTCTTCCTCTTCTCCCTCCTCCTTCCCTCTCCTTCCCATAATAGAATGCAGGAGGAAAAATTCCAGCAAACAAAATTGTTCTCAGAAGTCTTTTTATTTCTCCTTTCAGTGGCTTTGATTTAGGTCCCATGGCTTTAATCAAAGTGTTCTAGGAGGCACAGAAATGATTCTGTTCAGCAGATTCCTTTCCTTGCTCACTCTCTTCCCACCCTAACCCTTCTTTCTTTCCTCCTCCCTCCACTTTTTTTTATTATTTTTTCTTATTAATGTGGGCTGGAGAAGTATTCTCTGAATTATAGGATAAGGAAGACTTGCGGGTTAAGTTTGCTTTCGGAACAAATTGCTGGATACTGGCTCTGCTACTATAGTTCTGACAAATCCCTGGAATAGATTGTGCCCTTTTTCCCCTCCCATCTTATGAAATTCACTCTTCATTCTTAGTGAGATACCCAAGTGGATAAAGAAATAAACCCATCCTTTTCCATGAGCTGATGAGATATGACTCTCAGTAGTGATAGGAACTGATTTCTGTTCTCATCACCATCAGGAAGGTGAGCTTTCTCTTAGCTCCCAGAAGTATGCTTTGAATCACTGGAATCCTGTCACCAGATAGGCAAAAGTTTAATGAATCCACATGTAGAGAGCTCCATGCTGGGGCGCAAACCAGCACCTGGGGAAGCTTCAGTCTCTGCTAGTTCCTTTCCATCTCTCCTCAAAGATGCCTAAGGAATTCACATCTGGAGTACAGCAGCAGCAGCAGCAACTCTCATGCTGATGCTAATTGTGGTCTGGGTGTCTGGAGGAGAAGGGGAGTAGCTAGGCCTTTGTAGATTAAAATCAGCACCTTGGAACAGGCAGTCATCACTGAAGTGCACTGAGGACCTCTGTAAGCAGATGGATAGCTACCCTGTCGGGAGATTAGGATCATATGATTCCTGTGGACAGAGAGAGGAGAATTTTCTGAAACAATCAGTGAAGAAATTTGGATTTTTAATTCCAACTGAGTTCATTTCTATTCTTTGCCTTTTGGAGGAAGATGCAGTGTCATGTAGTGGAGAGAGGCCAGGAACATCTGGGTTCAAGATCCCCATCTGACACATTCTGGGTAGATTCACATAGTGACCAATGGGATCAAACTCAGATAAAGGGCTCATGAATATTGACTTGTTGTTCATTCATTTCAATCAAGTCTAACTCTTTAGAATTCCATTTGGGGTTTTATTGGCAGAGATACTGGAGTGGTTTGCCAATTTCTTCTCCAACATATTTGTCAGATGAGGAAACTGAGGCAAATAGAGTTAAGTGACTTGCTCAGGGTCACACAGCTAGTAAAGTGTGAAGCCAAATTTGAACTCAGATCTTCTTGACTTTAGTCCTAACTCTATCTACTGGGCCACCTAATTGCCCTGAATATTGACTTAAAGAATCACAAATTAACATTTTCTAAGTAATATTTTATTTTTCTTTATTTTGCTAAATATTCTTCAATTATTTTTTAATTTAGTTTGACCACATTTAGGCATTTTATGAGCTGCACTACACACTGGCAGTCTTATCCCCCTGTTCTAGACAAATCTCTAAGGCCAAATTTCAAGGAACTTGCTGACATGCATTGATGGGAGAGTTGGACCAATGACATTACAGATATAGCCCCTATCTTTGTCACTTTTCTGTTTGGAGCAATAGCTTTAAACATCATCACTAGTGCTTCTGCCTGACATGCTCCTATGGCATTCAGACTCTGGAGAATGAAATAATTGACTTCATTTTGGATATAACCTGCATGACCAGAGCTCTCAAATTACTGTGAGGGAACTTTAGGTGGAAACATTATAGTACAATGGAGAGAATGTTGAATCTGAAGCAGGGAATCTGGGTTCAAATCCCAGTTCTGCCATGGAACTTGGGGAAATAATTTCACTTCTTTGGGTCTTATCCTTAACTTAAGGGGATGAAACTAGACCCTCAAGGCCCCTTCCTATGCCCTCTTTGCTTAGAACTTCCTCATTTGTCTTTTTCTTGATCTTTAAGGCCATGTTCTTTGTAATGCTAAGAGGGCTGAGAAGTGGTAATAATGACTAGACACTGGCAATAATTGTTGAACCCCTATGGTAGACAGATCCGATAATAATAAATAATCCATACATAAGAGTGAATTCATTGCTTGAGTCTTTGAGTCAGTCAACCTGATTGTGTGTGATGGATTAGGAACATCCCTAGCCTAGAGGTCCTCTTGACTTCAGAATGGTTTTCCTAACTTTACCTACATTAGGTCTAAAAAGCAACCATCTCTGGATGATCTGAGGAAAAACAGAATTGCTTTAAGAAGCTCCATCCTGTCAATAATTGTTTTGGGCAAGTGGGAAGGGGGCAGACAGAGAAGGTAAAGCTTTTCCCTGTTGGTCTTGCAACTATATAATTTGGTGGGATGAGAAAAAAGGATGTTAGGTCTTTAACAGCAGGTCCCTAAAGGGAATATATTTGTTAAACATTATAATTACCCTTCAGTGGCTGAACTCTATAGCAATTGAAAACTCCATAGCAATTGAAAACTCTATAGCAATTGAATCCACGGTGAGAACCATTACCATTTCTCAAATGATGCTTTCATTTAGATAAGGCAGGCAATTATACATCTTGATTAGGTCACCATTCCCAGGGGAGGATAAGTTATTTATCTGAGTAGCCCCCTCCTTGTAAATGATGCTATAGACTTGCAGCTAGAGTACTAAATCCCTCTCCATCTCTCTAAAAATATGTTTGTTTCTCTTTTGTCTGGTTCTTTTTTTCTATAAAAATGCATGTAGCCAAAGTTGGTAGGGAATCACTTAAAATATGAATTAATTATCCACCAGATAATAATAACCACGCAAACAGTAATCAATGTTGGTCTGAGAGTCTGAATATTCAGTACTTCTGGACTAAGTCCCTTAACTTCATCTATAAAATTGGAGGAAGAAGGTGGAAGGATGACTGGTGGGGAAAAGCCCTTTCTTTAGAGTTAAAGGATCTGAGTACAGGATCTATCTCTGATGCTTTCTATTTGTATAATCTTGGGAAAGCCATTTAACCCACTTGGACCGAAGTTTCCTTATCTGAAAAAAAGAGGAGGTAGGTTGTTCTAACTGGCCTCTGAATCCCTTCTAATTATAGAGGTCTTCAAATTCCTTCTAATTAGAGGTCTAATAGAGGTCTTCTAATAAGAGGTCTAAACTCTTATGATTGCATTTGTAAGGACTTTTCTAGCTCCAACATTCTGTGACATTATTTTGTGGTTGTTCAGTTATTTTAGTCACATCTGACTCTTCATGAACCCATTTGGGATTCTCTTGGCAGAGATACTGGAGTGGCTTGCCATTTCCTTCTACATGTTATTTTATAGTTGAAGAAACTGAGATGGAGTCAAGTGACTTGCCCAGAGTCACATAGTGAAGAAGAATCAGAGACCAGATTTGAACTTGGGAAGATGAGTCCTCTTGTTGCCAAATTCAGAGCTCTGTCCACAACTCCATATAACTGCCCTTTCAAGATTGTACAATACAAATAAAAATACAATTGTGAGAGGTTTAGTTTGTGGTATACTTTCCATATGCACAATCTAATTTTATCTTTACAACAATCCTGCTGAGCAGATAGGAATATCATCACTATCTCCATTTTTCAGATGAGGAGATTGTAAACCCTAAATCTGGAGCTGGGAGGGAATTGAAAAGATGATTCAGTCTAACTCTCTCTCTTATGAGGAGAAAACAAAGGCATAGAGGGGCTTGATTGAGGTCCCAGAGGCAGTGAGTGACAGAGTTTAGATTCATGTTCAAATCCTCTTTCTAGTGTTCTTTCCACTGAAATGACCTGTCCAAGCCAAACCTAATAAAGTAGCAAATAAAAAAGATTACTAAGTTATACAATGGATAGAGCCCTGGCCCTGGAGCCAGAAGAACCTGGGAGAACCTGGGGACAAATCTGGCTTCAGATATTTAACAGCTGTGTGATCTGGGCAAATCACTTTACCCTGTTTGCATCAGTTTTTTCCTCTGTAAAATGAAGGAGTTGGGCCAATGGGGAGAAGGGAACCATAGGGCACAGGAATATTTCTGAGGGAGAAGGCAACTAAGACAGAGGTCAAAAAGGCAAGATACCTACTATTTTAGTGGAACAAAATGCTTCCTTCTTACAGAAACCTGTGTACTTAGACTTCTGTTCCTGCTGTGTCCAAAGATCTTGCTACAATCTACTTATACCAATATTCCTGGGCCTTGAATGTTTGCTTTGAGATAAAGGTAGAAGATATAACAGTCTCCTGTTAATCTTATACGGGTTCCCTTTGAGGTAGCCGAGTTTTAATTTTCCAGTTTTTCACATGTTGGATCTGAGTCACAGACTCTACTAACAGATGTCAAACATCTGGCTGAAAACTAAAGGGAGATGGAGAGCATTTATGCATTTGGAAATATTCAAATAATTACTTCATTCTCAGTTATGATCCAGAGCCACGATATCATAGAGACCCAGTCTCAAAAAGGTTAAGCTTAAAACTTTTCACTTCAATGTCTTGTCTATGAGAAAATGCTATTTCCTCCTAATGGAGTACTTTATATCCAGGAGTCTCTTTCCATCTAGTGTGGATATCCCCTATAAATTCCTTTTTCTGACTTTAGCCTAACAAAATCCTTTGCCTTAACTCAGGCTCAACCCAATGCTGTTATTTATTTATTAGATTTGCCTGCAGAGTTCTGAGACCACTGGGCATACGCATAGACCTATAAAAAAATACACAATGCAATTTCCAAACACAACTGAGAAGTCCCCAGGAAGAGTCAGCTGTCAGCAAGGCTGTGTGTAGTTGGGGGAGAACAGACAAAAAAGAAGTCTCACACTGAGCTCCAAAGAGGAGTAAACTAGCAGCCTGTGAGCAGGAGGAGATGGAACCAGAAGGTGTCATTCTCCTTGGAAAATATTCTGGGTTCTCTGCCTGTGATGTCATGTACAAGAGCTCTGGCTGACCGAAACTACCGAATCTACAGAGCAGGAGCACAGGATTCTCAGTTTCCAATTTTCTTGTAAATTACTTGTCAGTACAAAAACATTTCATTTGAGGAAGCTGATGGCAACCAGTTTCCCTGATTTTGCTTGCTTTCTTTCTTTTTTATCTTTTGAAAAAAGTAATTTATTCATACATTCATAAAACAAATGTTTATTAGGAATGAATCTAACATGCTGTATAAATTATAAGGTCAGCTTTGAAAAAAAAAAGGTGAAAAAAACTACCTCCTTTCTTTTTTTCCTCCAGAGGTGGAAATCTATGAATTTAGAACATTATGTATACTGTCAGATACTGCTTATATGTTGCTGATTAGTTTTCTAAAGTTGTTGTTTTTAAGTTTTTAAAAATCTTTCTTTTTTATTTTTTTGTTACAAAAGAAGGCTTACTGGTTAAGGACCAGGTACCAGATAGGCTTGGAAATAAAAGTGGTATTAAAAAGTGTCAATAAAATTTTAAAAGCATTTATTAAGAGTCTACTGTATGTAAAGGTTGTTTTTGTATTAGGTTCTTGGGAGAAATAAAATGGTTTCCTTTCCCGCCTTGGAATTTTATGGGAATATGACATAAACATAGATAGCTATCATACATAATATTACTGACATGCATCACAGAGATATAAAACAAAGTGTTATATGAGACCTGAGAGGAAGCCAATAATGTTAATAACAACAACAGCTCAAATTTCTATAGTGATTTGAGGTAAATAATTTCTTTCCCCACAACAACCCTGTAGAATAGGATGAGAATTCTCTCCTTTTAACATACAAGTAAATTTAGATTCAGTGAATGATCAATCCATTCACACAAGTAGGAAGCAGCAGAGTTGGGAATTAACCATTGGATAGGTAGAGACAGCAGGCTAGTGAGATGGATTGAGTGCTGGACTTGGAGTTAACATTTGAGTTCAAATCCGTCCTTACTCACTTAAATAGCTTTGTTACTGAGCAAGTCACTTAACTTCTATTTGCCTCAATGTCCTTATCTATTAATTCCGAAGATTGATAGGATAGAATGAGATAATTTTATAATCTGTAATATTATATTATATAATTATATATTATAGTCTATAATTATATATTATAATAATTATATATTATATTACTATGTAATATAATATATTAAATAATAAGTTATTTGCAAACCTAAAATATTATATAAATGCTAGTGATTATGATAATGATGATGCACTTATTAAGTGCCTAATATGTGCCAAGCACTGTCCAAGGCACTAAGATACAAATTCAAAGAATGGAACAATTTCTTCAAATAAGGAGCTTCCCATTTAAATGGAGATCAAGTATATAAATAAACATTTACTAGATAAATATAAAAAGAATGCATAGCAATGCAAATGCCTAGTAGCTAAATAGAGGGTGTTCCTTATATAAAGTGATTAGCAGTTGGAGAACCCCCAAAAGTCTTCATATATAATAAGATGATTGAGCTACATCTTGAAAGAAGGGGTATCCTAGGAGGCAGAATTGAGGATAGGAGTACATTTCAGGTACAACACAAAGGCACCCAGATAGAAGATGGAGGCTATAGTATGTGAGGACCAGAGAAAAAGCCAGTTTGTCTGGATTGCATCATGCAAGAGGAGGAGTAATGTCCCATAAATCTGGAATGGTAAGTTGGGGCCAACATTAAAAGCTGAACCAAAGAGTGCATTTTATCCTTAATTGAATAAGGGTGATCAGCTTCTTAAAAAAATTACTTTGGTAGCACTGTGTAGGACAAACTGGAGCCATGAGCTCCTTAAGGCAAAAAGGCCTTTGCAATATAGCTAGGCAAGGGATGATATGGTCCTGAATTAAGGTGATACCTATGTGAGTGAAGACAAAGGTTGTGAGAAATATAATGGAGGTAGAAAAATGATTGACAACTAATTGGATATGCAGGATGAGGGCAAGCAAAAGACCTAGCAGGTTACAAAGGAGCCTATAGACTTAGGGAGCTGGTATCTAAGGACTATTTGACATGATAAATGAAACTGAAATAGGGAAAGAGGGACAAGAAGAGAGGAAGAAGCATAATTATTTAGGAGATGGGGTTGCCTCAGAATTCAAGTTCATTTTCATAGGATGTTCATGCTGAAAGCTATTTCACAGCCCATTTAGTATACTCTTCTGCCATTGGGCTGGAGGATATCACTAACAGAGGGATATCTAAAGTAACTTTAAACACCTCCACAGATAGCAGTTCCACAACCTCCCTTAGGAGTTCTTTCACATATTTTACTGCCTCCCTTCTGTCTAGCTTGAAAAATTTCTGGGCCAATTGCGACTTGGTCAACTTTCTTTGAAGATGAAGAAGAGACAGTTATTCTCCTCCTTACCAAAATCCCCTTGAGATTCAGTCACTTGTTATATTCCTTCTCAGCTTTCTTCCTCTCAGGTTGAATGGGTCCCCTTGGGATTTGCATAGGCCTTAAGACTTAAATCTGAGTGGTTTTATGAATTATAACTTATGCAACTTTGGGCAAGATATTTCATAAGTTTGTGCTTGAGTTTTCTTTTCTTTAAAATAAGAAGAAAGAATGGTGAATGAGATAATCTCTAAGATTCCTCAAAGCTCTGAGTTAAAGAATCACAGCTTTAATGGTAGAGGAGAACCCAGAAGACATCCAGACCAGGGATTCTAAACCTTTTTTGGGTTCTAGACACCACTGGATAGTTTGGTAAAACTTATGGATCCCTTCTTAGAATAATTTTTAAGTTAAAATGGAAGAAAATGCTAGATTTCCTTAGAGCAGGGCTCCTTAAACTTTTTTCACTCACCATCCCTTTTTGCTTGAGAAATTTTTTACATGATCCCAGACATATAGGCATATAAAATATGCATAGAAATCAAACATTTATTGATAATAAGTCATAATTTTGTGACTTCACATTCAGTTAAGTGACCCCATATTGGGTTATAATTTACAGTTTAAGAAGTTGAACCTTAGAAGTTAATGTATATTAATAAATATAGTGGTAAAATACAGGAAATCTCTTGTAGAGGTTAACAAATTATAGATTCTTAGAAGTTAGTGAAAATAAAAATGATTTTTTTTCCAATTAAAGTTCATGTATCTCCTGAAATTCATGGGGTCCAAGAATTTAATGGACCATAGATTTTGAACTCCTAATCTAGACCAAGACCTTCAAAATATACATGGGGAAATGGAGGCCTACGGAAGTTATGTACCTAACCCAACAGGTAGCTTGTAAGTATCAAATTTGGATGCAGATTCTCTTTCTCCAGAATCAGGACTCTTTCCACTTCAGAATAGCATCATTTGAACATCCCATTACTTTCTTCTGGATATAATGGACTCTGCTTCTGCCTTTATTTAGATACTTTGAGAGATCCATAATTCATCACTGAGTTCTCCCCCTTCCCCTTTGCCTTCTTTTCCTGGACAGTTTGGGTCTATGTTTTCCCATAGTTTTGCCCCTCGTTCTTTTGGTATCTCTGGTATGTCAATGTTCTCTTGAGTTATCAATATCATGAGTCTTATTCTTATATAACTTGAGCCTATTTCTTTTTCTTTTCATTCATATCCTCCATAAGCTCTGCTAAATAACTTAAGTGGTACCTTCAATAATCTCAAACAATTTGCCGAATGTTTACTTCTTTTGCCTAAATATTCTCTCAGTGATGCTAAATGGCTGGAACATCATGGTCTCACATGGATTAAAATGAGAGACAACACAAAAAACAATGGAAAGATGCATGGTGAATATAGTAGACTGTATTAAATTATCACTGAGGAATTGTGTCAGAAGAATTGCTTAGGTCAGATAGTCTAAATTGCTGGATCCGAATGCCTCTCTTCCTGGGTCCTTGTGTTGGCAGAGTCATTTGGGAAACATTAGATTTCCCTCCTTTCTATACCTCCTGTGTTTCTGGATATAAATCTAGCCTCTGGAAAGTCTAAGTATGGCTCTCTGTGACAAGGAGGGGAAAGAGACCCAGTTTCAGTAAACATTTGCTCTTTTAGAGGATTCTCCCCCTCAGAGAAGGATTGAGACTATGAGCTCGTTCAAAACATGAACCTGTCTATTTTTGTTTTTTAAAAACATCATTGACCGCACGCAAGAAGTTCAGCTCAAATACTGCTGTTTGTAAGCTGCTTGGCAATGTTTGCCATGGTTATAATTGGTATCATTAAGCTTCGGTGACATTATTAATGCTGCTGATTAAATTGCTATCAACCCCACTTTACCATTTACACAAACAGCCACGACATTTAGGCATCATCAGGCCCACAGCTCAGACTCTGGGAATAATGAGTGGGATTGGAAAAGATCAGTGGAAATCCACCTACTTGAACACCTCTTGGAGATGAGGATCGAAAGATCTTTGCTTGCCCTTAGTAAGATGTTCCTTCCTAAAGCAGCTGCTTGGAAAAGTCCAATTTTGAGACAAGTTTCAGTGCATCTGAGTCCATTTGTATTTTGGACCCTCCCCAAGTATAAAAGAAGCAGTGTAAACCAGAATTACCAGAGGTTTATTTTACAGTTGAGGAAATTGAGGCATACAGGTCTTTAAGTAGTTTGCCCAATATTACACAGCTACTAAAAATCTGAGACTGGATTTGAAATCATGACTTTTTTACTTTACACCTAATAACCACAATCTTTCCTGTCTCCTAAGTTCAAATCTAAATGTAGAAAAGGCACAAATAAGGCAGGTTCTCTTATTTTCTTCTGTTTTTTGTTAATGATAGGGAATAGGAGAGGAAAGGGAATATAAATTTAAATAATACCTACTATGTGCCAGGTATAATGCTAAGCATTACAAATATTATCTCACTGAATCCCACAATAACCTTGAAAAGTAGGTGCTATTATTCTACAGTTGAGGAAACTGAGGCAGATCGAGGTTTAAATGATTGGTCCAGGATCACACCTAGTCTCAGGCTGGCTTTGAACTTATGACTTATTGACTTTAGGGTCAGTGGTCTATCCAATGTACCACTTTTACTCTTCCTCTCTCTCACCTAAGTTTAAATGCTTCTAGTCATCTAGGACTCTTGCATTTCATTTCTACCCAAATTCATCCAGTTTGCCTTCTACATAATAACTCCACCATATCACAGTTCTCTTCCTCTCTCTTCACTCACAGAGCCACTATCCTAGTTGAAGTCTTTACCATATCTTCTCAGGACTTTGTCATATCCATCTAATTATTAGTCCCCCCTGCTTCCAACATCACCTCTTTTCTAACCCATTTTTTCTTTCATATACTGCAACATGACCTACCAAAATCCCTTTATGTTTATTTTGTATCTATCCTATATTTACTCACCTGGGAACTTACTCCATCCTTAATCCCTTTGATTGTTGGTACTATTTACTTTTTATGTGAATCCTCAGTATCTAATATACTACTTGATTCATAAGAGATCCTTGAAAATGGTTGGGTCTTTTTGTTTTGTTTTGTTTTTATTATGAATGAACTGATCTTTGATGCCTGGGTCATACTAGTTACTTTCTTGCTCAAAAATCTTTAGAGATTCACTATTGTCTCTAGGAAAAGAAAGCAAATGAGGAAAGAGGTTCTTGAGCCAGGGAAATTTCCATTAAAATTCCAGCTTTTACATTTACTACTATTGTGGTCTTAGGCAAGTGATTTCCTTGGTTTCAATTTCCTAACAAGAAGTAATGGGATTGAGCTAGATAGCTTCTGATATCCCTTCTAGGTCTAAATCTCTGATCTTATCATCAAGGGGATATAAATGGAATAAATCCATTACTGTCTTCCCTTAAAGTAACTAAAAAGATACCTTAGCCCCAATACCTTTTTCAGGTGTGAAGACCTTTGTTGAATCAATCAATCAGCCAGAAGGCACTAAACTGAGTGTCAACAACCCAGTTGATCAAGTTGGGAATAATAGAATGATGTGAGCCCATTGGATGAAAGAAAATGGTACCATACATGGGGCTGTCAAAAGATATTCAATCACACCCTGAGGGTCTTATATAAATTGGCAAGCCAGTTTGTATCTCAGAACTCCAGTGTTTGTCCAGAGCAATTTTGGAAGTTGTTCCAGAAATTATTTGGTTGAGATGGCATGGGAGCAGGGAATAGATAAAGAATCTCTATCTCTTTTCTACCTTTCTTGAACAGAAGAGAATCTTATACACTTCAAAAGGTCAGAAGATTTGGACTTCCCACTGGCAGCCTAGTAGTGTCCTCAGCACAGCTCCATTGACTTTGGGAACTGAGAACAAATTAGATCAACTGAGAAAAGGCAGCCTTTGCAAAACCCAGCAGAAAGCTATTCCATACCTAAAGGAAACAGCATAATGACTCCCAAAAGGAGAAAAACTTTCAGCAACACCTTTGCAGTTTAAGTTTAACACCTTACTTTAAGTCTGAGACCACTTTCTCTCAGACTCTAAAAGTGCTTGTGGAAGAACATGACCTACATTTGGGTTGGGAATGAGTGGAACAGCAATGCTTTTATAGCAACTCTTCTTTCTATACTACCTTAGTAAATATTATCTTCTAAAAGCTAGTCAAGTCTGACCAGATAATTGATATCAATTGATAATCCTTGGAGAGAGAATACTGGGTGAGCCCTAGTATTAGGTAAAAAACTAGACCTCTGCATCCAATTTCAAAATGGATAAATGAGTCCTACCACATAGTTACACGATGATAAAATACAAACTTCTAAACTAGACATTTAAGACCTTTATAACCTTGCACTAGTCTACTATTTTTGACCCATTTGACAACTGGACTGTTAGCAAGTCCACCAACTCAACATGCCATATTTTGTCTCTGTATATTTATTATGCACTCCCTCCATATATCTGTCTTTAAAATCTTTCTCTTCCTTCAAAGCTCAGCAGATGCAAACTCTTCCATGAAAACCTTCCATGATCTCTCCAGGCAAAAATATTCTCTTCCTACACAAGGTTTGCTAGTGAATTTTGTTAAGGTTTCACCTTTATTTCCATTACTTCCTATCTTTATTATGCTTACCAGTTTACCTATCATGTTCTTCCTGACAATAAAATGTAAAGTCCTTGAGGACAGAGACATTTTTTTTTAAATTTTTCTGTCCAAAGTGCCTAGCTGAATACTTTATGTGCAATTGTCACTTCTTAAATTCCAGTTGAATGTAATTACACTGGAAAAATTTACATTTTACAGGAAATATATTAACCGAGAAAAAAGCAGAAAAAAAGAATGGATCTACTGGAGATAGAGCTAAAAAATTACCTTCTACTAAATAGCTGACACCTGAGATTTGTGATTTGTGTGTGTATGTGTATGTGTAATATATATGTGCATATGTAATTATATATAATACAGATATTTACATATATATTCAATCCATTGACAAAAGATTAATAACATGCCTATTGTGTGCATAGTACTATGCTAAAGAGCAAGGGCTACAGAAAAGGGAGGAACTAAAGGGAGTCTGTTTTCTAGGAATTACAAATTGAATTGAAAGAAACAAAACATGATTATATATATATATATATTAAAAAAAACCTTCTTTGAAATGATTTAAGAACCCTAAAGGGACTCAGCAGAAAATGTGTCAGCATATACATTTGTTCACAAATATATGTTGTACATACATGCATGTGCATGAATATTATCTATACTAAAGTCATGGATACCCTTTTGATTTTCCCAGAGGTCCCTCCTCCCATTTTGGTGCTCAATGGGAATGAACCATCCTAGGAGACATGTACTTGGATAGAAGAGTCCTAGACCTGGTTTCTGTGAGAAAAATGAACTTGACTTAAAAGGGATCCAGGTTTTCACAGAGGTTTCAAAGCCCTTCAGATAGCAGAGCATTCTCTGTACCACCATTTCTTCACTTGTCAAATTGGGAGAAGGAGCCTTGCTCCTGCATCTCTCCCAGACAGATTATACAGTCTGAGTGTGAGTGACAGAGGGAACTCTGAAGTAAGGAATGACCCCTTCCTTTCCCTCCCCATCCCTCCTTGCAGCCCCTCATACCAGACCACTGGGTGTGGATGGTTGTAGTTATGTTTTCCCATTTACTTACAATGTAGATGTTGTCTCTATATACACAGTGTATAAAAACTTAGGCTTTTTACATGGAGATGTATGAAGAATCATAATTCACATTACTAATAGGAACTCTTGAGTGTATTTAAATGGATCTGATTTACCTAAAATTGGATTGCATATAACTTTTCAGGAATAGATTTATTGTTTAAAAGTGAGGTAGGGAGCCAAGATGGTGAAGTGAAGGCAGGAACTTGCCCAATGTCTCCCCCAAACTGATCCAAATTTCTTTAATTAATGACTTTAAGCAAATTTTAGAACACTCAAAAAGATGGAGTAGAATGTTTTTCAGCCAAAGCAACAGAAAAGTTCTGTGACACCAGGGTGAGAGTCCAGCATTCCCTCCTAGTGCAGGATGCCCCAGCACAGCCTCAGTCCCACCTCTGAATCAGTAGAGATCCTGGTGGCTTCCAGATCCCTCAGCCACCAAGTAGAACTTGGAAGGTTAGCAGAAAAGGTCTGTGGAACCAGAGAAGAAGCTCAGTGCCCAATCCAAGTGCAGGTCCATTCTGGCCCCACCTTGGCTGGGACCCCAGTGTCAGCTAGATTCAGACCTCTGAATCTGCAGCAGTACTAGAGACTTCTAGATCTTTCAATCTGGAGAAAACAGGGAGGACTCAGAAGGTTAGTGGAGAGGGTCTATGGCTATGGGGTAGGAGTCTGGTGTGCTGTCCCAGTGCAGGTCAGTGGAGCCTCAGCCCCAGACAGCACACTAGATCTTACAGCAACAGTGGGATGGGGTCATACCTAACAGCTCCAGAGCAGAAAAGAGTGCTTGTGGTCAGATTCCTAGAAGGATTTCTGAAAACAGGCTGTATAGAACCCCTGGAGCTTGGGACAGTGCACCCTTTACCCTGGAAACAGAGCCCTACTTCAACAAAGAGTTAAAGGCAGAGTAATAGGCTAGGAAAATAAGCAGAAAACAAAAAAAAGTTTCACACCGTTGAAAGTTATTATGGTGACAAGGAAGATTAAAACACATGCTCACAAGATGTTAACAAAGTCAAAGCTTCTACATCCAAAGCCTCCAAGAAAAATAAGAGTTGGGCTCAGGCCATGGAAGAGCTCCAAAGGGACTTTGAAACTCAAGTAAGAGAGGTAGAGGAAAAATTAAGGAAAGAATTGAGAGAGGTGCTAAAGGAAATACAAACAACTAATGAGGAGAAGAATGCCTTAAAAAGCAGAATTGGCCAATTGGGAAAGGAGGTACAAAAGCTCACTGAGGAAAATATTTCCTTTTAAAAAAAGAATTGAGCCAACAGAAGCTAATGACTACCAGAAAGCAAGATATAATAAAGCAAAATCAAAAAATATGGGAAAAAATAAAATTGAGGTAAAACTACATTGATATCAGGGATACATGTCAACTATATGATTCACTCCAAGAAGTATAATAGCATTCATAAATTAGCCAGAAGCTAGATAGGAGGACTAGAAAACCCTTAAATGGAATGTTTAAGACAAATAGTGTGGTACCATGAGAAGTGGGGCTACAAACTGGGGCAAAATAACATGTATCCGCTTAACCCAAGGGACCCTGAAGACCCCAACACTGTCATCTGACCTGAAGTAGTCCAAGCACCCCTGGGTCTTGCCATCTGCTCCTCATCTACAGCCTTAGAGTTCTGGAACTTTTCATGTTTTGTAGCCAAACTTTCTTTTATGTGTTGTCCAATTAGAGTATGATTTTTTGGAGACACATTCATGAGGCTGCCTCAGTTTTACTATTTGCATCCCCAGCCTTTAGACCAGTGCTTGGCACATAGTTGAAGCTTAATAAAAGCTCTTTCATTCAATCAATTTATTATGTGAAATGCATGTAAAATATATAAAATACATATAAAGTATATATAAAAATATATGTGAATAAAAATAATTGAAAAAATCAGTCATGGGTCGTGAAAAAACAGTTTCTTTTCTCTAAAATCTATTTGCCCTTCCTGTATACCCCAAAATATGTGTCTGAAGAGAAAATAGGGAATTAAAGAGAAGTATTAAGGATGTAGGGCTAAACAGAAGAAAAGATGTTCCAACTCCTTGCATGGTATGATAAGTCCCATGACACTGGAGACTGAGGCTGGAGTATCTCTTGGAGAGACCTGATACTTCCTCTTTTACTCCTTTCAAACCCAACTACCTGATAAAAAAAAAAATCCTGAACTCATCCTGCAGGGAATAGTATGCTGGATCTGACAAAAGGAAGACCTAACTTCGAATTTTGCCTCTGATATTTCTTTTATGATCATGAGCAGAACTTACTTAAACTTTCTAAGCTTCAATTTCTTTTTATCTATAACATGAGGACAATCACATTTGTAGTAATTCACAAGGTAATTGAAAAGTTCTAATTAGATAATGTAAAGTGATTTTAAAGCCAAAAAGTGCTATGAAAATGTCATTTATTAGGAGGAGGATGATGATATGGATCAGGTGCCAAATTTAATCCAACAAATAGTTATTGATCATACACTATGTGGAAAGCAGTGAACGAGGACTATAGAGGATACAAAGAAGAATACAGGGTGTCCCAAATATCTTAGTGTATATATATATGTGTGTGTGTGTGTGTGTGTGTGTGTGTGTGTGTATTCTTCTTTGTATATATATATATATGTGTGTGTGTGTATGTATATATATGTGTGTGTGTATATATATGTATACACACATACACACACACATATGTTTTTTGCTGAGGCAATTGGGATTAAGTGACTTGCCCAGGGTCACACAGCTAGGAAGTATTAAGTGTCTGAGACCAGATTTGAACTCAGTTCCTCCTGACTTCAGGGTGGCTACTCTATCCACTGTGCCATCTAGTGGCTTCATCTTAGTATATTTTAAGCCACAGAATTCTAAATTAAAGCATAAATGAATTTTATGCTATTAAAGCTTAAATGGCATGGAGACTTTTGGGACATCTTGTATTCCTTGGTCCCCGCTTTCTGCGGTTAATAGTCTATGTGCTTGCTTCCACAAGTCTTTTCCAAATGTTCAAGAACTGACAATAGGAGTGGACACTTTTAATGGTCCGAAGCAAACATTGTTTTCATGTTAACTCTGTCACCAGGTGTCTCTATTCACTTTGCTACAAACCAGCACAGAGCATATCCTGCTCCGGTGCAGAGTTCCATCATCTTCCCTTGTCATCCTCCTACTTCTAACTCCCGAGTGTGAGAAAGGTGAGACTGGCTTCTATCCTCTGGTACCCTGAACACAGAGTCCGGAAACCGGCCATCCCAAGCTGCACAGAGCCTTTGTGTCCCAATGTCCCCAGCTCTGGGGAGCTGTCTGGGCACAGGGAATCTGGCAGGTCCGTGGAGCGCCCCACTTGCTAATAAGCCATGAGAGACACACGCGTGTGTGTGAGCATGCTTGGGAGCTAGCTTCCTTCAGAGGCAAGGCAGTTTATCAATAGCGGAGGAAGAGGAGGAAGAGGGCAGCTGTGTCTCGGATTTGAATGGGTTACAGGGTCCGCTCTACCGCTCAGGATGGATGCCAGCAGGGGAAGTGTCGGAGCTGTGAGGAGAATACCAAGTTTCTCCCTGCAAGGGCCGATTCCAGCTGAATGCAGCCTCCTCGCCCTTAAATCCAATTAAAGGCCCATATTATGTCAGTGGAAATGTATGCCAATCCTAATATAGTCTAATAAGCCTTAAAATAGCACTCTGCAAGTGGAAAGCCCTGTGGTTTAATTTGATTCTCAGCCTAATAACAGGCTTAATAAGAGGGAATTGGCCCCCTTTTATTTTCCAACTGGTCTCTGCATGCTCTTTTCTTTCTCTCTGTCTTTCTTTTTCTCGCCCCTTTCTTTCTCTCCTTAGTGGAGTTGAGTGGACACAACGGTGAAGCTGGAGTAGGAGGGAGGCGGGCTTTCCTTTGCCTTCCAAGCTCCCAGCTGAGCTCCCATTGGCTCTTTTTCAGCCGAAGGCAACGTAACTCTGGCAGAGAATGAGGATTCCTGGATAATCTGCCCAGCCCCACAGTGGGCTCACATTAGAACTGTGGACAACATATTGACCTTCGCTATGCCATCGCTTCCATACTAAGACGAGTAGAAATATCGATCCCTGATGCTGGAGATGCAAGACACCCATCACTGCCTCCTTTTTGTGCTTCATCCTCCTTTATTTATTTATTTTTAACAGATTTCTTCAAGGAAAGTTACAGTGAAAAAGCTGATAGGGATCATTTAGTCCAGAAACCTGGAGTCCACAACGGGGTTCTGTGGATGAATTTCAGGGTATTTATGAACTTGGATGGGGAAAAATCCTTTTTTTTCAATAACCTCAAACTGAAATTTAAGAATTCATTTAAAAACATTATTCTGAGAAAGCATACACAGGCTTTCCTAGATTGCCAAAAAAAAAAAAAAAAGACACTCAAAAATGCTTAAAAACTTCTAATCTGATCTAACTCCATGTTTACAAATGAAGAAACTAAGGCTCAGAAAATCACTTTATCTAAGGCTACGGAATAAATTATGAGCAGAGGGACATTAAAACTCAGTGCTCTTACCTCTATCCTGACTTCCCTAAAGCTTAAAAGTCATTGATATTTTACATCTACCTCCACCTCAAACTGAATTTTAGCTTTTCCTTTAATCATTTAAAAATGTTATTCTGAGAAAGCATCCACAGGCTTCACTAGATTGCCAAAAAAAGACACTCAAAAATACTTAAAAACTCGTAATGTGGTCTAATTCCATGTTTACAGATGAAGAAACTAAGTTTCAGAAAATCACTTTGTCTAAGGCTATACAACAAATTAGGAACAGAGGAATATTAGAATCCAGTGTTCTTACTCCTAACTCTTACCCTAAAGCTTAAAAGTCATTGATATTTTATATCTACCTCCTCTTCAAATTTTGTGGAGAGGTCAACAGAGATTGGGAAGTGGGAACTGCTGGGGTGCATTTTATGAAAGCTCCATTTTATGAAACGCTTGGTATAATGTTGTGAGAAATAAAGATTCTTAGGTTTTTAAGAAAAAGGATTGGGGATTAGGGTTCTCTAGGAAAACACTAGTGGGTCAATAGAGAGTAAGCCTGGTATTCACTTCCTAAGTAAATGATGTAGGAAAAGTCTTCCTCATATTCCCTGAGTACATATTTGTGTTAATAAGATTGAGAAAATAGAAATACTTATAATTTGCTGATCTCATTGAATCCATGTTAAAGGAATTAGAGATAATTAATACAAAAAGGAAAAGGATGAGAACTTACATAATAAGCATCTTCAAAAACAAGAGGAGTTATTATGTAGAAGATGGTGACCAGCTGTTTTCTATCTCTGTTAAGGACATCACAAGAAGAAATGAATTTAAAATGCAGAAGAAAGGAAATTAAATTCCTTATTAAAGTACTTTGGTTTTTCTCTATAAGGCCTGGAAGACATTGGAAAAAGAATATGTAGAGACATTTCCATCTCGATATTTTTTTTCAAATAGTTTAGGTTGGACACAGAGGGATGAATGAGACTACCTGAAACAGAGATCCTCCTGTTGCAAAAATGGAACCTTCTATGTGTTAATACTTTGTAGAATACTAACTATTCCCCAGGAATATACCTGATGTGATGCATATCATATCTGGTTCTTAGATAACTCCACGATCATGTAATATATCCCAGTGGCCTCTCACTGCCCTCCACCCTGGCCCCTCACCCCACTTTGCTGTTTTGGATGATTGCAGTAGTTCTCACTTCTCACCCTCAATCATGTGGGGGTGTTTTTTACTGCTCTATTTTAGTTGTGAGTGATGTGGTTGCTATAGATAGCCTCAGTTTATAAGTAAGTTCTTTGGCCCCTCCTAGGTTGAAAGGGGGAGAAGAGAGAGAGGGAGAGAGAGGGAGAGAGAGAGAGGAGAGGAGAGGGGAGGAAGAGATGGGGGGGAGAGAGGAAGAGAGAGGGAGAAGAGCGAAACAGGAAAAATCACAATTAAATAATCTTTTCTTCAAAAACAAATCAAAATAAAACCTTCCTTTGAGAATAATGTGATGCTTAGTTTTTTTTTTTATTTCATAGTACCATATTACTCTTATTTACCTTTAGCAGATCTCTTGGCACTTGACAGCAACAATAATAACTAGCATTTACATAATGCCATAAGATTTGCAAAATGCTTTGCAACTAATTCATTTTATTTTCATGACCACTCTGGAAGTCAGGTGCTATTGTTAGCCCTATTTTGCAGATGAAGAAACTGGTTTCTGAGGCAGGATTTGAATTCTCGTTTTTGCCTAAGGACAGGAAAGGTTCTAATTTATATCATGCAATGCCCTGACTTTCATTTTATGTTCACTTTGATCTATGATCCCATAGAGCCCCAAACCATCCTTTATTTTTTCCCCTTACATCCTTGTGGGATGGAGCCAGGACTATACCATCCGTAGACAAAAAAAGTTGAAGTTGTCTATGAGAATAAGTAGTTCATTCCCCATCCCCAGCTCCCTTCCACCTGTCTCAGTATTGGGAGCTAGACAATAGTGAGAGAAGAGGGACCTTTGCTTAGGTCTTCACTTTCTAGTTCTCTCTCCTATACCATTATGATTCCAGTAATCTATCTCTTAGGATATAAAGCTAATAAACTAATTTACACTGATGTATTAAGGCAGTTGAAGATTTCAGTGTTTGTCTCTCAGAAAGAAAAATAAATTTTTAAAAATGTGTAAGGATAGAAATTCAGCTAGTAGTGAGTGGTCTGTGAGAGGGTTTTTTCCCAGGACACTCCAAGTCTTAAGATGGAGATCACTGGATAAGGCTGATTCTGTGTTTGGATCAGGTCTTGCTTTCTCTCACTTTGGAAATGGGGCTGAATCAGAGCAGAGATATTTTCTTGGTGTCTTGCCTGACCTAGATCTCGAGGAGAATTTGTTCAGTCACAGAGAGGTCCTCCTTCCCAGAGAACAGTCATTTCTCAGGCAATGCCTCCTAGTCACTCCCCTTCCCTGGTTCTACCTCCTCCACAGCCTCTTCTTGGTCCACAGCACTCTGGGAGATTTAAGGATGCTTAGTTGGAGGCTCTAATCCCATCATGTGCTGGAGATGGATGAGGTGGATGCTGCTTTCTCCCTCAGCCATGGCTACTAATGTCCTGAATCTGATTGATTTACCTGCTTTTTACACTGTGTCTCAGGAGAAGATTCTGGAACCAGTGGGCAACCGGCGAAGGTTATTTGCTAGCAGTAGATGGAGGAATAAATAGGAATGGAACTACAAGTTAGACTGGGAGGCAAGAAAGGGAGCTGTTTTACCCCCATTGACTTGAGGAATACAAAGTGCCCAAGTATAATCCAAGAAATTATGTCTAGTGAGAGATGACCTGTTCCTTCCCCTGGCAAGCTTGAAGAACCCCAAGTATTGTTATATATAATCCCTTGAGTCCCTGGGTTATTCTAGATTTCCATGTAACAAGTGGTTAACAAGAAGATCCTGGGATGATGGGGGGAGGGGGCAGACAATTAAGTGTAGCAAAGATGTCTAGATTATCCTTCTTGGCTAGCTCAAGGTAAGAACTGTGGGGGTGGGTTGGGGATAGGAGTGTTAAAGCTTCTTTTCTGTGACAACTAAGATGGCCCCCATTCTTGCCATTACAAAAAGGGCTGCCACAAACATTTTTGCACACATAAGTCCTTTTCAGTTTTTTATGATCTCTTTGGGATACCAGCCCAGGACAGACATTGCTGAATCAAAGGGTATGCACAGTTTGATAGCCCTTTGGATATCGTTCCAAATTGTTCTCCAGAATGGTTGGATCAGTTCACAACTCTGCGAACAATGTATGTGTCTCAGTTTTCCCATATCCCCTTCAACATTTATCATTATCTTCTCCTGTCACCTTAGCCAATCTGAGAGGTATGTAGTGGTACCTCAGAGTTTTCTTAATTTGCATTTCTCTGATCAATAATGATTTAGAGCATTTTCCATATGACTATAAATGGTTTTAATTTCTTCATCTGAAAATTGTCTGTTCATATCCTTTGGCCATTTATCAATTGGAAAATGGTTTCAATTCTTATAAATTTTAAATCAATTCTTATATATTTTAGAAATGAGGCTTTTATCAGATCCCTTGGATATAAAATTTTTTCCCTCTTTATTACTTCCCTTGTAATCTTGTATATATTAGTTTTATTTGTACAAAAACTTTTAAACTTAACATAATCAAAATTATCCATTTTGCATTCCGTAATGTACTCTAGTTCTTCTTTGGCCACAAATTCCTTCCTTCTCCATAGATCTGAGAAGCAGACTATTCTCTGTCCTTCTGATTTGCTTGTAATATCATCCTTTATGTCTAAATCATGAAGCCATTTTGACTTTATCTTGGTATAGGGTATTAGGTGTGGGTCATTGTCTAGTTTCTGCCATGCTAATTTCCAATTTTCCCAACAATTTTTATCAAATAATGAGTTCTTATCCCAAAAGCTGCATCTTTGGGTTTATCAAACGTTAGATTACTATAGTACAAAATGCATTGCAATTTTTGCTCTTTGATCCACATAACAATCACAGAAGATAGGCATTATTATTTCTGATTTACAAATGAGGAAAATGAGGCAGACAGTTTAAGTGATTTATCCAGGCTCATAGACTAGTAAATGTCTGAGGTTGATTTCGAACTCAAGTCTTATAGCTTCTAATACTCCATTGAACCATTTAGCTGCTTTACTTTGGGCAAAAACTTACTTAACTTCTCCAGGCTTCAGTTTCTTCATCTGTAAAGTGAAGGAGTTAAACCAGGTGGCCCCTAAGATCCCTTTTATCTCCAAGCCTGTGATCTTTTAAAGGAATCAGTTGTTCAAAAATCATTTATCTTAAAATATCTTATAGAAGTTAAAGCTGAGGGCTACTACTACATTTCTTCCTTGGCTTCCCAGAACACTTCATTCCTAGGAACTGGCTTGTTTTCTTTCCTTAATTTTCTTCTTCTTTTTTTATGTTATGAACTTAAAAAATTATTAACAAACACAAACACTTTATATGCAAAAGGCAGGAAAAGAAGCTTGCACATGAAGTTGTGAAACTACTATGTACAACTTTTTAATAAAGTATATATCAGGTTTAACCTGGTAACAATAACACTGCTTATGTCTGTGTTCCCTTATGCTTCCTTCTGTTTTCTTCTTTGTGTTTTACAGGTTTCATTGTTATTTTTTCTTCCTTTTTTTGTATCTCTCTCACTACCCCTTACTTCCTCCACAACACTCCCTCTCCTCCAATAAAAAATCATCCTTGGAACATAATAAATATAATAATAAACAAAAACAACAAAACAAATGTGTGTTATATTGGGTGTATATTCAAGTATGCACTTTATTCTATAGTTCTGACCCATTACTTTTTTGTTAAGAACAAACTGGGAAGTTCTCAAGTTTTTCTGCATTGCTTTCTTTTACAATGCTACAGTCAGTGTGCAAATTGTTCTTCTGGTTTTGCTCCCTCTGCTTTACATCAATTCATCCAAATCTTCTTAGATTGCTCTGAATCTGTGCCCTTTGTCATTTTGCACAGTGCAATAATACCCTATTATATTTCTAATGGCAGAGTGGGCTTGAAGTAAGCATTGAGAGAGCTGGGGGCAGGGGATAGAAAAGGAGAAATGATGGACACATTATGAGATACAAGTTACCTCCCCTCTAAAGCACTCTAAAGCAGAAATCCTTTCTTGTGCCATCCAGAGACCTTTGCTAGAAAAATAGTAAGGGCTTATCTTTTGCCTCTTCCACTGTCTTCTAATTCTGTCTTCTATATGTGTGACCAAGTGTCTGTCAGTCTATCTCTCTCTCTTTCTCTCTCTCTCTCTCTCTCTCTCTCTCTCTCTCTCTCTCTGTCTCTCTCTCTGTCTCTCTCTCTGTCCACACACACACACACACACACACACACACACACACACACACACACACA
>JAJPUD010000488.1:521483-541876 GCA_023553655.1 Myrmecobius fasciatus
ATAGATAGATAGATAGATAGATAGATAGATAGATAGATAGATAGATATAGGGAATGACAGAAATGGGATTTGAATTCAGGTCCTGCAACAAATTCAATGCTCTTTTGACTATATTATATTGCCTTTTCATCCTCTTAGTCCCAAACTTTTTCTGGTGATTTACCAAGGCAGTCCCCAAAATGCATGTCATTCCATGCAGAAACACGAAATGAAGCCATTAAGGAGAATATTCAAATTAAGGCCAAATGTTTGCTGTATCTCTCTCCTAGAAATAGGGTGACCTCTGGTTCATCCCAACAGATGGTATGCTGTCCATTTCTGGAATGATATGCAGCTCCAGTGACCATACATTATAGAAACCCTTATATATCATATAGCAGATGGGTTGAAAAAAAAAGCTGAATAAGAGAGGCAGAGAGAGGGAAAAAAAAGAAGGGGTGTGGGAGAGAGGAGAAGCTATCTGAAGTTCTGTGCCAGCCTGGGAGAGGATAGAGTAATCTACTATGTCTATGTTCTTTGAGCCAAAAGGAAATGTGTGTCTTTATCTGTGGACAATTTATGGTCCAGCTGGGCCCTTTTAAGAAGCAAAGGTTGTTCTAATGGCACTGTTCAGTTACTCTTGGGTGAGAGGCTGAGGCCCTGCCAGGAAAAGAATTCAGTTGTGGTTGTTTGAGGGAAGTTCCCTCTTTGTGTTGGCTGGCAGGGGCCAGAAGGTTGTATGGGGTTCAACTCTTTGGAGTTCCCTGAGTAACCAAATGACATGAACTTTTGGTGAAGTGGTAGTGGCCATGAATTGTTAATCACCTCCCTTCTTGCTTTCCTGAAACTTCTGATATTCTACCCAGGCTTTTTGAAATGTACATTCCTAGAAAAACTTTTGATATGTAAATATCATCCCTTTTCTCCCCATTGGTAAAATGTTCTGGAAAAATATCAGCTCTCTATCAGAAGTAAATGATATGAGGGTTTTCAGTGATTAACAACTATATATATATATATACATATGTATGTATGTATATATATATATACATACATGCACACACACACACATATACACACACACACACATCATGCAAAATAATATGCCTACACATTAAAATTCTTAATTTGGGCATTATTTGTATAATCTTACAGGGAACAAATAACTTTTCCATTGAATAGATTTGAAGCCTTACATTTTCAAATAATAAGATGTGATGACTTTTAAGTATTCAGTATGCAGTCTTTTTGGAAGGGGAGAGAGGAATATTTAACAGTAGCTGGCACCAAAAGAGACAATGTCTTATAGGAGGAAAAGTGATGAATTTGGTGCCTAAGGAATTGATTACTGGACCTAGCTCTTCCATACATTATCTGTATGATCTTGGACAAGTTACTTCATATCTCAATTTCTTCATCTCTAAAATAAGGATGATAATACTTCTATTATCTACCTCACAGGGTGTTTGTGAGGAAAAAGTAACATCATTTTTTTTTTTTTTTTTTTTTGCTGTGGCAATTGGGGTTAAGTGACTTGCCCAGGGTCACACAGCTAGGACATATTAAGTGTCTGAGATCAGATTTGAACTCAGGTCTTCCTGACTTCAGGGCTGGTGCTCTATCCACTTCATCACCTAGCTGCCCCCACAAGTAACATCATTCTTATGAAAAAGTTATAAAATATAAGCTCTAAGTAGTAGTATTAATATGATTGAGATTAAGTGGTTGACCTTAACATGAGCTATTTTGGATTTCACTATTAAATTTTTTTTTCATCTTTTAGCTCCTATCTATTAGCCACATTTCAGATTCTACTAAACTTAATATTTAAATAGTCGAGATGTATTATAGGGTGTATGTTGCTTAGAAAAATGAGTTCAGGACATGCAACGTTATAAAAGAAGGTTTCAGTGGATCTCAATTCCTCCTTAAAGGCTTTATATTGTGCTTTTATCCCAGAATACCTCAGTGCTTTGCAGATGTGGTTATCCCGTCAGAATTTTAGAACCCTCTTCTCCCAAGTGCCTAGTCCTGTGCTCTTTTGGAAAGGCATGCCTTTCCCAACTGTGCTCTTTTCTGTGGCAGACATTAGTATGAATCATTTAGAAATTAATTAACAACTTACAAAAAGGTAGAAAAAGAGAGAATGACTTAACTTCTGATGTATAATCTCTAACAATTATGTCTTTCAATTATATATTACTTTGAAGATTTCTTGCTCTATTATAAAACCAAGAAGGTTTTTGAGAGGTCATTTGATTCTTTCCTCTACTTCTAAATTGTTGTTGTTTAAGGAAGTCATTTTTTGGTTGTGTCCAACCCTGTTTTCCATTTGGGAGTGTTTTCTTGACAGAGGTGCCGTTTTCTTCTCCAAATCATATTATAGGTGAGAAAACTGAGGCAATCAGGATTAAGTGACTTGCCCAGGGTTACAAAGCTAGTGTCTGAGGTTAAATCCCAACTCATGAAGATCCCGACTCCAAACCCAGTGCTGTGTGCATTGCACCACCTAGCCAGCAATGAAATCATCCTATAAAGAGAGGAAGGTAGTTAAAGTTGCTAATGAATATAACAGATAAGAGTGAGATGATATTCTGAGCCTACTCCTTATGTGATTCAAGGCAAATCTCTTTCTCTCCCTTTCTGGGCCTTGCATTCCAGCTGGAGAAAACGGAGGAGCTGTACTTAGGAGCTCCTTTATCTTAAGGGGGTATTGTGAGAAGAAACAAGATTAAAAATGTATATATATATATAGAGAGAGAGAAAAATATTTTCAGTCTCTGGAGGAACAGCATGTAACAAAAACACAAACTGTTCCATCAAAGACATTTCCTTAGGATGAATGTTGGCTACACTGTTAAAAGTTTATCTTAGCCTTCTGTCCTTTTTGTAATGTCCTTTGTGTCTGTATTTTTTTCTATCTTTAAAAACAAACAGGGGGCAGCTGGGTGGCACAGTGGATAGATTACCAGTCCTGAAGTCAGAAGGACTTGAGTCAAATTAGATCTCAGACACTTAACACTTCCTAGTTATTGTGACCCTGGTCAAGTCACTTAACCCTAATTGCCTCAGCAAAACCCCCCAAAAACAAAACAAAACAAAAAAACAAACAAACAAAAAAACCTTGGTTCTTATCCATCCTGAACTTCTAATATCACTCTTTGCCATTTCTTTCTAGGACCTCTCACTCGAAAGTGGACCTTCCTCTTAGTATATCACATTCCTTCCTTTACTATATCACATGGAAATTTCTTAGGAGGGAAAATGCTTATTCTGCTAATCAATCCTGGCAAGTCAAGAAACCAAAGGGTAATTTTTGTTTAAATGTTTTTCCCCAAGCTGACAGGCAGGGTATCCAAGCTCACCCAAAGATGGTATTGTGTTTCATCCTGTAAAAGATCCTGCAATCTCTTAGCTGGCAAAAAGTGCTGACCAGTTTTCCCTAATGTACCACTGAGTATAACTTAGCAGAAAAAATACAGCCCTTGAGCTAGAAGCTGTGTGTCCATACTTGACTGTAGCTTGATTTCTTTTTGAGCCAACCTTATTTGTAGGAGCAACAATAATAATTTGTGTTTATAGCCCAGAGAAATCTGCTCTTAATTCATTATAATAGTAGAGTCTTTATTGGCCAAGGACAGTGTTATTATTAATAATTATTGTTGCTATTATTGTCGCTGTTCTTAACTTTGTCAAATATTATTATCATTATCTACTGGCTTTCCTTTTCAGAATTTTTTGTGCCTTCTTAGAAGTATTCGTTAATTTTAGCTCACAAATCTCCTAAGTGGGAGAGGAGTCTTAGAATAAGTCTTCTAGTGCTTAAGATGGGAAAGATGAGAGTGAGGGGGAAAAAACAGACCAGGAAAATTCCCCTCAAAGCAGGATGGGGGCTGGGGAGAGAAATGTTGGACCCCTGCTGCTCTCTCATCATCCTAGAAAAAGAAAAATGCAACAGCAACAAAAAAAGCCAGTCATAGAATAATGAATATAGAACTACAAGGGATCTCAAGTGTATTCTAATCTAAGTTCTTCAATTTACAGATGGGAAAACTGAGGCCCAAAGCCATCCAATAATTTGTACATAGTCATAAAACCCAAGGCCTTCTGGCTCCAAATAGTCTTTCTTCCACTGTACCACAGAGATAAATTCTTATTTATACCCTGATATGGTTAAACCCTGGAAATTGAACCACAATAAGATTTCAGGATAGTCTTCATGCTCCCAGCATGCTACCCTTGTTATCCCACTGCCTCTTTATTTAGGAGAGCACATCTGAGTAATAAAGCAACCAAGCCAAGGAGCGAAGTTATCAAAGAAAGTTACAGATAGGAACAAGGAAAACTCCCCATCTGAAGTCCCAATCTCTGCCTCCTTCCTCAGGGACTCTGCAGGTCCCTGAACTGCTCTGCAATTTATTGGAAAGTATGTTTCCTTTGCAAAAGCTCCCTTGGAACATTCATTGTCTCCCTTCTCATTCATATTTTTATTCTTTCCCTTTTTACTGTTGAGTGGTTTCTATCTTCCCCAACCACCTCCCTTATTTTCCCACTACCTTTTCTTTGTCTCTCTCCACTAGACAAAATTGTCTTTGCAACATGGCAAATCTGGACTGTTGTTCTCAGAACTGAACTTTGGGGGTAGCTATCAGGCAGCCAATTGGGGTTAGAGCCCACCAGCTGGTAATCAAAGGTAGCCTGGGGCTCCCATGTACACAGTCAAGACAGAATTCCCACCCACCCTTCCCAAAACTTTCTTATGATGCCTTAAGGTTTATAAAGGGAAATAGTACAAGTGTTTCTATCCCCATTTTACTGATGAGAATTTCAGAAATTAAGTGATTATTGCTCCTTATCTCTGTTGTTTGTGATTGAATGCCCATACTCACGTGGATAGGTCAGTATCATGGCAAAGAGAAAGGAATAATGAACTTGGAGTCAGAAAAGACATGAGTTCAAATCCTGCCCTTCACTCACTGGTAAGATGACTCTCAGACAGTTATTTAAATTCTCTGTATTTTGATTTCCTTAGTTATAAAATGAGAAAGTTGGAATCCATCGCCTCTGGGGTCCCTTCCAGTACTATATGAGCCTATAACTTGAATGTAGATCTTTTGACTCAACGTTCAAAATTTTTTTGCACCGAGTCATGCTGAGTCTCTTGCAGAATTAAGAATGATTGGCTAGGAACAAAGTCTTCCTCCTCTCCTACCCTGCTCCCTGACTAGCTATATCATGCAGCTTTGCTACTTCACCTTCCCTTCTTGTTCCTTTCAAAGTTACATCAATAGTTATTTGATTCAGAATTTTTATTTTTATTTTTTGACTAGGGATTTCATTGGTAGAGAGAACTGCTACTGGGGAAACCCCCTACTAGTGCAGATCAGTAGCATATCAGGAGCTCTTCAGGAGCTACCAACAGCTTGTAGTTTTAGAGAGTTGGATGAAGGGATAAGCGATTTGCCTGGAGTCACACAGTCATCATGGTTCAGAGAGAAGACTGGAATCCAGAGCTTTCTGACTCTGATGTCTGTTCTCTCTATTGACAGTGCCAAGTTGTAGCTCACCTAATCAGAACTGCCTCATTCCTTTACTTTATTTTATTAAAAAAAATTTAGGGCAATCAGGGTTAAGTGACTAGACCAGGGTAACACAGCTAATATCTGTGATCAAATTTGAACTCAGACCCAGTGCTCTATCCACTGTGTCACCGAGCTATCTTCCCTAAATTACCCTTAAACAAAGGAGATAGGGAAAATGAGCATGCAGTGTTTTGGATAGTTCTGATTGGAATGCACTTAAAACTTATTCTCAGCAGGGACTCTTTGTATGGCCAAAGGTAAAGAAGGATTTAAATCAAAGACTAGTGAATATAATAAATCATAGGATTGTTCTGTCCTTAATTCTACTGATTGTTATTTTAATATATAGGGGATTATGCCAGTAACATTTTATATGAATCACAATTACAGTTTGGTGTATAAAACAAATCTTCTTAACCTTTTTTGTGTCATGGAATTCTTTGGTAGCCTGAGAAAGCCCATGACCTTCTTCTCTGAAGAGCATTTTTAAATGCATAAAATAAAATACATAGGATTAAAAAGAAAACCAATTATGTTGAAATACAGTTATCAAAATATTTTTTAAAAATCCATAGGACCCCCCCCCCGCCCAGTTAACAATCATTGGTTTAAAGATTTGTTATGGCCCAAAGCAATTAGCATGTGGGGGATGAGTCTCTAGTCATGGACCTCTCTAATATTAGCTAACCAAGTTTTTGGATGACAGATGTACTGCCCATCACTAGGGCTATATTCAGAGTTTTTCCAATTTGGTAGAAGTTGCCAGAGCTTTACTGCCATAGCCTTTGAGAACTCGAGGTCACCTCTATGATCCAATGAGGCATAGATGTGGGACTTTGACAGCTGATGCTATTGATAAATAATTTCATCCTTCACTCTGGCCCTCATTAACTAGCCTCTTTAAATGTCTATTAAATGTATCATATATGATAATGTCTTAGGATGATTTGAAGTGTTAAGAGATTTTTCTTCTGATTATATTGCTCGGCCTCTGTTTTCTTAATCAAGAATCATTACAGAGTTTTTCAGAGACACTACTAGGCAAACTGAATCAGTCCATGAGTGTTTATTAAGCACTATCTATAGACCAGACACTGGGGGACAAGGATAAAGAATAAAATAATCCCTATTCATGGTGAATTATAGTTCATTTATTTTACAATTGTGAGATAGAGAAGGTAAGCTTAAATGTTGGCTTTGCCTGAAAAAAAAAATCTGAGGGTCTTAGTTGTCTTCAAGCACAATATGAATCAAGTGTGATAGATGGGACAGGCAAAACTCAAATGCAATCTTGAGTTGTATTTAAAGGCTTAAAGTCCAGAAATAAGGAGGTGATACTTTCATTGCATTCAGCTCTAGTAACACAATATCTTTCTGGAGCCCTCTTTAGTTCTAGGTTTCATGTTAAATGATGATCAAGCAGAAAAATATCTGGGCAGCTATCTGGATGGTGAAGTGCTTTATGGTCATGGCATGTGGGGATCAGCAAATGAGGATATTTAGATAGCAGGAGAGGAGATTTGGGGGCAACAGTGAAAGCAATCTTTAAATGTTAGAAGATTTGTCATGTAGAAGAGGGCTTGGGTTTTCTGTTTGACCTTAGAAGGTAAAAATTAAATGATGGATTGAAGTTTCAAAGAGCAAAATTTGGGTTTAATGGTAAGGGAAAATGTAGGATGGACTATCTTGGGAGTTATTGAAAAAAATTCAGAGGCCTGCCATCTTTTTAGCCCTCCCTGTGCCCCTCCTCCAGTTAGTGCTCTCCTTCTTTTGAAATTAATCAGTATTTATTTTGAATATCATTTGTATCTACTTATCTATGCATATGGTTCATCCCCCCAATTGAATTTTTTCTTGATTTCCTTAGTGACTAGCACTATGCCTTGGGTATAGTGGGTATTTAATAAATGTTTGTTGATTTAAATGGTCTTTTCAAATTCCTTCCCATTCTCTACAGAAAGGGAGAGGGTTTTTCTTGTGTTTCTTTCTATATTGAGTAGCTTAAGAAATGCTCTTGAATAAAGGAATTAAGGTGACCTTAGTTTGATGAGTACATGCTTAATTTTTAATTTATTTTAAAAATGACTTGGGCTCTTGATGACTGGAAAATGAAATTGAAATACTAGTTGAAGGATTATTGTCGTGAGTAGCAACTTGATAATGTCCTTCTTGGTAAGTTGTATTTGAAAAATGATTGGATAAAATATATATATATATATTGGATGGGGAATTTAAAGGCCTGGGTTCTAAGCTCAGCTCTGCCACTCTCTTGCTGTGTAACTGTCATCAAGTCACTTCTCTGGGGCTTAGGAGCCTCAGCTCTAAAATGAGGGGATCAAGCTAAGGCCAGATTTCTCAAACTGTCCTTCATAGAACCCTGAAACATCTTTGGTTTGTTAGAAACAACGAGCTAGCACAGTGGATAGAGCACAGGACCTGGAGTCAGACAAACCCAAATTCAAATCCAGCCTCAAACACTTAACTAGCTGTGTGACCTTGGACAAGACACTTAACCTCTGTCTCAGTTTCCCCTTCTGTAAAAGGGGGGAGTAATAATAGCACCTTCCTTTTGGGATCATTTTGAGGATGAATTGAGCTACTATTTGTAAGGTGCTTTCAAACTTTAATAAACTATATAAATGCTAATTGCTTTTTTAAAATGTCTTATGTTGTTGGTAGGTATTAAAAATAATAATCATGGAGGGTTTTACTACTGGAGTTGTGCTAACATTTTGTTTAAATTGAAAGGTTCTTGTTGTTATCCAGTCATTTCAGTCATGTGTGACTGTGACCCATTTAGGAGGTTTTCTTGGTAAAGATATTGGAGTGATTTGTCATTTCCTTCTCCAGTTTATTTTATGGCTGAGGAAACTGAGGCAAACAGGGTTAATTGGCTTGCCCAGGATCACAGAGCTAATTACTGTCTGAGGTCATATGTGAGCTCAGGAAGATGAGTTTTCCTGATTTTAAGCCTGGGTGTCTATTCATTGTACCACTGTGGAAAAACTTTAGATTCACTGAAAGGGAACAAACATTTATTAAACATCTACAGTGTACCAAGAACTGTGCTAAGCACTTTACAAATATCCCATTTGATCCTCACAACAACCATAGGAAGTAGATGCAATTATTAGCTCTATTTTACAGTGGAGGAAACTGAGGTAAACATAGGTAAAGTGAGGCTAGATTTGAACTCAGATCTTCCTGAGTGTTCTATCCCAAAGCTTCTTACACTGTGGGTCACAACCCCATTTGGGGTCACATAAATGAGGGGGTCATGAAAAATTTGGCAACAGTAAAAGGTATCAAATATTCTGCCAAGATTTAATTCTTTATGTAAAAATAAGCAAATACATCCATCTCATTAATATGTAAATTTGCTTTCATCTTTAAATGGTAAAATTATAAGTATACCAAAGAATTCTTCTAAAATAAATTTCTTTATGATTTATTATCAGTAAATGTTTGCTTTATATATCTATTTTATATACCTTTGTACCCAAGGTCATATAAAAATTTCTCAGGTGAAAAGTGGTTACAACTGGAAAAATGTTTAAGAAGCCCTACTTTATCCATTGCAGCACCTACCTGACTAGGTAGGCCTATATACTAGCTGGACTAGATCATTTCTTAGGAGTGATAACATTCTGTGATGTCCTATGCTAGACCCCTTTTCATCACTGTGCCTCAGTTTCCCCATCTATGTAAAGACAAAAAATACTACTTTCCTTAGATTCATTAACTGAGTAATCAATACAAGTTGAGCCAGAACAGAGCTTGTGTTTTCTCTCTCTCTTTCTTGAGCTTCTTAGTATTCTGGAAGATGCCTCATGTAATTAGGGGATCCATGGACTTCCCTTCTTCCTCGCCAGCTATATCAGCCTCCTGAAAAGGGGCCATCTTCTGGGCCTCCTTCCATGGCATGGAAGACAGTTGTAAGTTTACAGCGCCGTCTTTTTGGCAGTGACTTGGGCCATCTTGCTTCTTGCTTCTCCCTTTTGGCAAAGGGACAATCAAAGCTGCTGATGACACTCTTGGAAGCTGTTGGGGCCCAGAAATTTGTCTCCTCCCTGAAGAAAAAAAAAGATATTTCCTACTAGTAAGAAGGCGAAGTCAAATACCAAGGGGGTATAAAGTCAGTGGCAAGCCATTGTGGTTTCCATACTTAGTAATTCATCTTTCTTCTAAGAAGTCTCAAGTCTGTCAGGAAGAACAAGAGAGTATCTAACCAATATCTTCATGTTGTTTAGAGAGGAAGTTCAGGGAGAAGGACCAAGATTTATGAGGCGATTTTGTTGGAAGTATTAGACAAATCCTATTCTGGGACCAAGTCTCATTTCAACCATTCTAGTTTTTTCAAGTGTAGCATACCAATATGGACACCATCATGTTGCCTTTTATGAAAGTCATCCTCCAACTTTTAATTTCATTCTCCAATCACCAAGAGCCTAAGTAATTTTTATTATGCCCTAGATCATCTAAAACTTACTGAATTAAGGCAGCCTTCATTCATTCATTCAAAAGCATTTATGTAGCTTCTCAGTACAGAAATACAAGCAACCAGCTTTGACAGCACCATTGGAGTATTATCATCTCTTCTGGCTTTTTTTTTTTGTAAAACTGAGAACGACTATTTCCTCTTGTCCAGATATCCCCCCCAAAAAAACCTTCAATCTTTCCATGATTTTATGATTTTAAGTGAATGCTGTCACCCAACCTCTTGTTGAAAGAAGTACCAGGTGTTCAAAGCAGGAAGGCTACAGTAAATTCAAGATGGAACTGTATAATTTGAAAGGTAACTTAATAACAGGCTTTCAGTATACTTTCATAAAGAGAGTGATAGCTATTTCCATTGTGGACAGAATAAGATGAAAAGATTTTTGTTTGTCTGTGGGAAGATTCAGGTCAGATGTCAGAGAGAACTTCCTGATTTGAAGGAATGGAAGGATTCTGGGTCTCAGCATCCTAAACTCTTTCCCTGAAAGTGACTTTTTTCTCTCTCATTATCCATGTCTTCCAACACTAATAGAGGAAATGCTGTGCAAAGGACAGGGTGACACATGCTCAGCCTGGGAATGGGCTAGGACAAGCATCTCCTTGGATCCCCAGTGCCCATTCTTTTCTTCTTGGTTGACCAATTGCATCCTTCTGGCAAAAGCCAAGTCCATTACAGATACAGGAGCTTCCTTGGCTGTTTTCTCTGAGCAACGGCCAGGAGTTGAGCTGCTCTCTCTTTTTTGTTAGATAATTCCTGCTCAGCACCAAGTGAGAGCAATTAAGGTACAGTGGAATGAGTGGCCCTGCTAAGAGTATGCTGGTGGGGGTTCGGTTTTTCCAGTGATGAGGCAGATTGCAGGAAGCCCTCATGGTGGTTACCTAGTGATGCTGATTTAAAACAGAGATGAAAATTGCATTCATCTCTGTGCAAATGCACACAAGAGAACATGTGTGTGTATCTGTGCGCATGTTGGGTGTGTCTAAGCATATGTGTACATCAGATTAGTATAATGCATCATGTGCATGGATTTATGCACACAGGTGCATATTTGTAGATGGAGACTTTTATGTGGACTTCTGCAAACCAAAAATACATGAAGGCATGGCTCCTAGGTACATAAATGTCTGTTTTTCACATGGGAGCATGTATATTTTTGAGCATTCACAGCCCTTTGGTCTTCACAGAAGTCCCTTCTATTTGTCTACTGCTTCTATCTTCCCATGCCCCAATGTGGAAAATGGGAATTAAAGGTTGGCAATATAATAAAGAGATACTGATTTCAGCAGTAATGCTCCTCACCCTGCAGACACATTGCTTCTGCTTTTATGCTGCACATTACACTGTGGTAAAATTTAGTTAATTTTATGGTTTGTTATTACAACAGCAGAGTGAATAAGGGGAGGCATCTTTTGTTGGCTAAAAGGTAGTGCTTTCTGGGAGTGGGGGGAACAGGCAAGAGTAGGAAGCTGCCAGAGGTTAGAAGCAAAGCCCATGCAGGGATAAGTTGGTTGGTTCAATTTAAAAAAAAATCTGTTCAAGTACAAGAACCCATCAGTTAATCAGCAAAATTTTATTGAGTCTCTTCTGTGAGCCCAGGCTCTAAAAAAATGCAAAAAATCTAAGACAGTCATTCTCTACCTTCAAAGAACCTGCAATCCACTTGGGCAATGAAGACACATAGTAGAATCCAGGCTAAAGGGTATTTGTGGGCACTTGGTGGCACCATAGTGCACAGAGCTCCAGGTCTTGAGTCAGAAAATCTCATCAAATTTGATCTCAGACACTTATGAGCTATGTGATCTTGGGCAAGTCACTTAACCCTGTTTGCCTTAGTTTCCTCACCTGTAAAATAAGCTGGGAAAGGAAATGGCAAACCACTCCAGTATCTCTGCCAAGACAACCTCAAATGGAATCCTAGAAAGGTTGGACAAAACTGGAAGGACTGAAGAACAACAAGGGGTATTTGTATAAATGGCCCCTTTAATACATTTGTCCTAGGGAAATCTGAAACAGTTGAGGTATTAGACTGATGTCAGATGAGAAGAAGGGAAATTGGTTAAGGGAGCAGGATGAATACAAGGCGGGCAATGCTGGCCAGCTTAGATTTTCAGCACCTTGAATCTGGAAGTGAGAACAAACCTATTAGCACATCAGGAGGCAGCCCATCACTGCCTCTGAACAAAGCAAAGCGATTAGCATTCTTATTTATACTACTAATGAAGCTAATTAAATCTTATAACCAGAAACATCTCTCTGCCTGGACTAGAATACTCAAGAAGCAGAAATGTAGTGCCAGTAGAACATGTCTTTCTGGTTTCTCCAGCTAAGTTCTTCAAGCTATGTACAGACATTAAGGAGCAAACATATAGAGATGCTACCTTGATGCTTCTGGAATCACATTGTGTTTAGGATGCCTTTTAATAGTAGAGATATCAAGCTATCCATAACTCTTTATTCCGTTTAACTTTTTCAGCCTCATGATTTCTAGTAAATCCTCCCCATGAGGACCGGCCAATGTGCTAGGGACAGTCATCTAGATCTCTTGCTATTTTCATGAACACAGGTGGAGTAAATGTATGATCCCTCACCCTTGCTACATGATGCACCTATTTTATCTATATAGAGATACAGATGTAGCTAAATATACATACATACAGATAGATATAGCTATAGCTACAAACATACATAAAGATAGTTATAGATAGATAGATATAGAAAGGTATCTCTTTACTGGTAATACAGCTATTGAGCATTTGTGACAGTATCAAGAAGGAAGTAAAACATGTACAGAACAATGGAGGACAGTGGTTGGAGATTGGGTTTTGATCACAGTGTTATCATTAAAATAATTATAGCCAATATTTATATTGTGGTTAACTTGCAAAGCCCTTTCCATATATCTTCTCATTGATCCTCAGAACAGGCCTGTGAAGTAGGTGTTATTATTATCTCCTCTTCACAAATGAGGAAATTGAAAGTGATAGAGGGTAATTGTTGGATCAGCTAAAGTACAATAGATAAAGTACTAAGACTGAAATCAGGAAGATTCATCTTTATGAGTTCAAATCTGACCACAGACACTTAGCTGTGTGACCTTGGGCAAGGCACTTAACCCTGGAGAGGGCAACAAGTATTTATTGAGCATTTATTGTGTGCCAAGGATTATGTTAAGCTCTAGGAATGTAAATAGAAGCCAAAAAAAGTTATTCCTACCCTTGAGGAGCTTATAGTCTAATGAAAGAATAAAACAACACAAAGAAGGGAGCCAAAAAGTAGCGGAATTGAAGCTTCCTACAAGTGGCAAGAATAGGATACTTTTATTTCTCTGGGATTTGATTCTGAGCTGTGTGTCAGGATACCTGGGTTGTTTGCTAATAGCACTCTTCTTTCCCTTCATCCATTGGAGATTTGGTGAGATTTAAATCCTCTGAGGATTTATGAGGAGCAAGTAAAAAATGTTTAGCATCTTCTCAGTTACTCATGTAGTTTAAGAATTTAATATAATTCTATGTATTACATTTGAAAGAATACTGGATTCAGATTCAGGAGACCCCAGACTAACTCTTCATCTTCTTCACCCACTACATATAGGACTTTGGGCAAGCTTTCTGGGTATCAGTTTTTCTTTTCTCTAAAATGGGGATAATAGATGATAAGCAGCACTAGTCAGTCAAGTCAATTTGTCTCTCTTTGTCATTTTTTTCTTTTCTTTTTCTTTTTTTGCTGAGGCAATTGGGGCCAAGTGACTTTCCCAGGGTCACACAGCTAAGAAGTGTTAAGTGTCTGAGGTCAAATTTGAACTCAGATCCTCCTGACTTTGGGGCCGGTGCTCTATCCACTGCACCATCTAGCTTCCATCCTTTTTTTCCCTATAAAATAGGGAGGATACTCAATACATTTTGTAAGCTTTTTATGAATCTAAATACTTGAAACACTATAAATGTCAACTATTGATGTGTCATCAATGGAAGAAGCATTATCTGTTGAAGAGATTGATCTGAATAAGCTTTAAAATCCATTTCAACTCTGAAAGTCTGAGAATCTATAAAAATCTGGGACTCTGAAAGTCAAAACCTAACTTGGACCCCAGTGTATTATGTTCATTTTTAATCTTTCTGTCCTTTCCCAAAAAAGGTATGGGAAATAGAAAACAGGGGGAATAGTGGAAGGGAAGACTAAAAAAAATGACTAGTGCTGTTTGAATAAACCAGATGCCATCAATCTCCTTAGACAGATAATCATAGAGAGTCTACAACTTCTCTTTAAGATATGCCTTCTACTACTCTGTTGCTTGGGTGAAAAGTATCTATTCTTCATCCTTCTCTTCCCATCCCCAGAAAGGGTTGAAAACTGGGCCACAGAAATGCTAATGAGATTGAGAATTTAATCACAATGTTTTTTTTTAATTGCAATAAAAGGCTCAATTATTAAATAAATGTAATTGGTACAACAGAAGTACTCAGACGTGTCTGCTAAGTGTTGTAGTATTTGAAGTACCTTATAAACATGGAGAAATTAGTCTTTGAAATGCCCCCCAGAGAGGAAGTTAAATTCTGGACATGTAGAAGAAAAGAGGGGAAAGCAGGGAGAGACTGACAGGGTGGAAGCTAGAATTGGAAGAATGGGGTTTCCTGCTATACTAACCACTAGCCTTGTCTTAAAGTGCCTTCATGGATATTGATAGGACAAGACACTGACAAAGCCTTTGACAGCTTCTCCCCAGCTTTTCCCCACTGGATCCTTGGGAAGTGGGGCATCAGGATGATTCATCATGTCACTGAAGAGACTGTGATCTCAGAGGGAACATCACATTGTTGAAGGTCACTGAGGGGTTTTTCCACAAGATGATGCCTTCTACTTTGATTACCATTTCCCCTTATCTGCAGGTTGACCCAAGTTCCATTTCCTGTCTCCCTAAACTACCCCCAATGTCTCTCTTGAAAAGAGCCCCTAGTGGTAACGTCCTTCTAACAGCTGTGCACCAGACACAATTAAAAGGCATACTGCTGTTCTATACGGCAGCCGCCTGCTCTCTCAAGTGAGCCCCTTAACAGCTTCAGAAACCAGCAAGGGAAGTTCAGCAGTTTCCCCATTCAGAATCTGTGGCAGCAATTTCCCCAGGTATTTTTCCATGCTTAAGTTACCCCATGGTTGCCTGGTGCTTGTTGTCATCTTATTCTCTTCCCTATTTCCCTCTTCTTTCTGTTCCTCCTGGTACCAGTTCAAGGCTGGGAGCAGGTGCAGGACTTGGGAAGAGATGGGGAGAGCCCATTATCAACCTACATGTTAATTGTCAAATTAATGTCACAGTGAATAAAGCCCAGAGAAACAAGATGTAGTTCTGAGAACCCCCTTTTATACCCTACTCTACCTTCCACTTACAAGTGACTAACTGTTGAGGGAAATGTATATTTAGATGATAATAAGTAACGATCCTGGTTTTGAATTCTAGGGTGGCTATGGCAAGAAATGAACATTTGTGTGTCTATCCTTATTTATCTATCTTTTGGTTTTCAGGCAAGACTAAATCTAAGTCAATGAGAAATAAACTTAAAAAAAAAGACTTCTAGAAGAGATTCCACACCACTCTTAATTGATTCCCGAAGTGTTTGACAACTATCATTGTTCAGGAGTTCTACCCACTCGCTTGAAACTGAAGGTCTCTTGATATATATTCTTACATTTGTATTCTTTGTAGACAGGGAAAAAATTCATCTTTATTTCCTGCTTCCCAATGAGCAATTTAAAAATCCTGATCTTGAGATGAAATTACCAGAATTTTGTGATGATGTGATTAAGAGTTAATATTAGAGGGAGACTGAATCCCATTTTGATAGGGCTTGCAGGTTCTCAATGAAACATAATTTCCATGATTTCAACTAAGGCTGTTAGAAAAACAAATCTTCCATGATTTCAACTAAGGTTGATAGAAAAACGTTATCTTCCATGATTTCAACTAAGGTTGATAGGATTTTCTATGGATAACCCCTTTGAATGAGTGAGTTCATTCATACACTTTGAAGAAGGACCAAAACCAGAAAAATTATTTGAGTTCAGAATTCAATAGGAGAGTAAGCTGATTTGCCTTTGGACAATTATCCAGTCCTTTCAATGATTCCAAGCTATTCTCTGTCTCAATAAAGCAAATACACACATACATATATTACATACAGACAGTCATGGACACATTAATATCACCAATCACTTGGTGATTCCATATCCATTGGATTATAAGGCCCTTGAGGGCAGGAACCCTCCAGCACTTAGCATAGTGCTGGTACAGTAGGTGCATAATAAGTGTTTATGGATTGACTCATTATGTGGAAGTGACTTGTGGAATACGAAAAGAAGCAGCAGAAAGAACACTAAATGTGGAGCCAGAGGATCTGTATTCATAATCCCTGCCACATATTGCCTGGTTTAGCCAAATTTCCAAGACAGGTTTTCCAGAGTGTGGCTGCCATATATGCTTCTTGGGTCCATGGGTGAGAGCTGGACAAGAGGTGAGCACCAAAGGTGGATGAGCAGCCCTGAAAAAGGCTCAGCAAGCCCTCGTACCAGATCTGCTAGTCCTCCTAGAATACCTCATACCCCTAGGAGGTAAGCTAATAGAAGGAGCAGATGGATGAATGATACACCAGCAGTGACAAGAAACTATTAAAATATCGAGAAAAGATTCTAGCATACTGTGTAGACCTTCTGTGTAAATACTCTGTGTGGTGTTTATGGAAAGACCCAGATGAGAACTGTTCAGGATGAGCCAAAACGAATGGGTTTTCATCTGTACCAGCAGAGGGGATGCTCACATTGATGAGATGAACTACCCATGGAAAGATCACAGTCTAATGTCGAAAACACTCTGTGGGTCTCTCTCTGCCATGCAGCTGTTATCTCTAGACCAGAAATGGACAAAGTGACAACCTAGCAAGTCTCCAGAGGAGTTCTTGGAAGAGCAAGTTTAAAAGATAAAAACGTACAGGGACTCTCCCTGTACTTCTCTTTATTCACCTACAGAAAGAGTGGAGGAATGAACTGATGCTTAATGTGTCCCATCTGCCCAATTCCCAAGTCCCTGTACTTGAGCTGGTGAGACCCGTAGCTTGGGGAGCATGCTTGACCCTTGATTACACATCCTGGCACCTATTCCACTAACAGAATCAGAGCAGGTGAAATGTGATCAAATCAGTGCTTTGGGATCCCTGGATGAGAAGCAGGGAGGGGAAGAGGAGGTAGGGGGGAGATGCAAAGGGAGAAGAATTGTCACAAATTATTACTATGTGAAGAGTTCTGTAAACGTGAGGTTATTACTTTTATTATTGTTATTATTAGCTGTAATGGCTGAGTGAGCAGTTCACTTGGCCCTAATAGAAAATTGCTCCTGACAACTCGCCGTAACCACAGGATCTCAGGCAAAGCAATCCAGAGAAATGTTTTTTAACTTCACCAGGGAATGACACATGGAGAGACTTAGACTAGTCTGGTTCCCAAAGCAGCAGAGCGATGCAGCTTGTTCCCTCTCCCCAGCCCGTGGCTCAGAGCAGGTGGAGCAGAGGGCAAGAGAGCAAGGGAACCTTGTAAGGGTCCAAGGTACCCTTGGCAAAGGGAAGCGCTCTCTTCTTGGCCCAGTTGGCAGGGTACAGGGGCCAGGGCAGGGGAGATGATCCCAATATCCATCTTCTTTTTGCTCACCAGTAAGCCCATTAGGAATGTATCTCTCTCTTTGCACTGATTGCTCTTCTACGCTATTAATTTGCGGTCGTATTAATTCCTGCTGCTATTATACAGCTAGGTGATGCAGAACAAAGCTTCTCATTAACATGGCAAAGGAGTTATTGCTACTGCTGGGTTGATTTTTTTTAACCCTCCTCCCTTCCCCATCCCCCCTCACATCCCTCCAACCTCTACCCTTTCCTGACATGGAATTGCTCCTTGATCCTTCGAACATGACCAATAGGCAATGAAACATAAAAAGAAACAGAGACAAATTCCGAGTTACCATAGGTAGTCAGGATGTTTGCAGGGACATAAAAAAAAACTCTTTTGTCTATCTTTTTTCTTCTTTATTGTCCTTTTCCTTTATTTATTATGTTGTTTTTGAAATTGGAAAAGTGTGTGAGACAGCCTACCCTAATAGGGCAGGCACTGGATTTAAAGTCAAAAGAGGTGAATTTGAATGCCAGTTCTCCTATCCAATCTTTATGTGACCTAGACTCTGGGTTTCAGTTTATCTATTAAATGGAGGGGAGGAGGAAGGTGTGATTGCTTCTAGATGTAATAGAAATCCACTAGAGTTTATTGAGAAGAAGGAATGTTGTGGCCAGACTGGTGGTTTAGGAAATCCTCATGGCAACTGAGTAGAGGATAGATTGGAACAGAGAGAGAAAGAGACAGAGAGACAGACAGACAGACACAGACACAGAGATGAGACAGAGAAAGAAAGAGTGAGATATACACAGAGAGACACACAGAGAGAGACAGAGATTTAGGAGAGAGGGAAAGACAGACAAACTGGAGACAGAGGGAACAATTAACATACTTTTGAAACAGTTTGGGTGAAAGGTGATAAGAGCCTAACTTGAGTGGTGGCTATGTGAATAGAGAGCAGGAAGTATGTATGATTCATGCAGTGGAATTAGAAGCAAACCAAAAAAAAATCCTTGATAAGTAATTGGCTATGTGGAGTGAGAAGGTGAAATTTAGGAGGACACTGAGCTTTTGAACCTGGGTGATTGAAAGGGTGGTGATGCTGTCCCCAGTGATAGGAAAGTTGGGGAGAGAAGTAAGCTTGAGAAGCAAGATGAGTTCTATTTTGAATATGCTGAGTTTGACATACCTACAGGTCACCTAATCTGATGTGTCCAGTGGACAGTTTTTGAGATAGCCCCAGAGCTCAAGAGAGAGTTTACGGCTAGATATAGAGATCTGGAAGTCACCTATACGGAGATAATAACTGAACCCATGGAAACTGATGAGATCCTCAAGTGAGAGAATATAGAGAAAAAAGAGTTAAGGGTTCAGGGCGAAGTCCTAGAAGCACTCTCACAATTAGTGGGCATGGCATGAATGAAAAAAGAGACTGTTGGACAGGCAGAAGAACAAGAGATAGCAGTGTCACAAAAACCCAGAGAGGAGTAAGTATTGTGGAGGAGAATGATTCATGTGGCTCCTGGCATAGTATAGTATATAGGATGCTTGACTTACTGTCAGGAAGACTTCGAAATCTCCTCCCATCAACATTTCCTAGGCATGTAACCTTGACAAGTCACTTAAATTCTTTGCACATCAGTTTCCTTATGAAAAATGAAGAGGGTAATCATACCAGCAGTACAGGCTTCATAATATAATGTGTTGGTTCATCATCATCATCATCATCATCATCATCATCATCAATCATAATGCTTTGTTAGACTCAAAATTAACAGCTTTGGATTCAATTCCAGCTCTACCTGTCACTTGGGTCAATCTTCATGTTTCATTTTTCTAATCTATAAAATGGGAATAAAAATGCCTTTATTGTGTACTTCAAAGGTTGTGATGATCAAAAAAGATAATGACACAAGAAAGCATTTTACCTAACCATAAAGTTCTATATAGATACAAGTTCTCATGACTTTGAGGCTACATTTTATTCATGGGGATGGTCTAGGATTAGCCCTGGCTCACACTTGAGAAATGACCTTATGAGGTTTAGTGATTCCATCTGGACACCAAGTAATTCTTTTCCTCTGTGTGATTCTAAGAAGCATATACAGGAATGAAACCCATGATCCAGCATCACTAGTATTCAGAAGTATAACTGGGGAGATAGAGGAGAGAAAAATACAGGGGGCAGGCAGTCCAACTGCAAGAAGGGTGCAGATTGTCCCCTCTCTTGTCTGTCTTCTAGCTTCCACTGGTCTCCTCCTTCTTCTGGAGACTCATATCCTTGTCATCCCCTAACTCTCCAGTGAGCTTGGAGATGCTTGTAAGTGGAAGGCTATTATATATAGGGATAGCAGTTTTTATTCCATTGTTGGAAAAAATTGTATCCATTACAAATGTCAGTATGTGAGAAAAAGCCTCAGCCATCCTACCCTAGTCCTAGCCCTGTTGGTACTGTGTTCACAACAAATAACTACTTTAAAGGCTTCTGTACTGAAATTCTTAACAGCAACTTCTTATCAAATGAAAGTAACAGGATTCAGGTCATAACTGGGTGTCTTGGGAGCATGATATAGTAGTTTAAAAGTCTAAAGGTTGTTTTTCTCTCTCTTCCCCCCCCTCCTTTTTCCTCTCCTTCCCTCTCCTTTTCTTTCTTTCTTTCTTTCTTTCTTTCTTTCTTTCTTTCTTTCTTT
>JAJPUD010000488.1:541886-564129 GCA_023553655.1 Myrmecobius fasciatus
TCTTTCTTTCTTTCTTTCTTTCTTTCTTTCTTTCTTTCTTTCTTTCTCTCTCTCTCTTTCTCTCTCTTCTCTTCTCTCTCTCTCCTCCCTATTTCCTTTCCTTTCTCCTTTTCCTCTCCCTTTTTCTTTTTCTCTGGTTTTGTCTTTCTCTCTCTCCTTTCTGTTTCTCTCTGTCTCTGTTTCTATCTCCCCCCACTCTTTTGTCCCCTGATTTTTCTTTTCTCCTAGTTATAATCACTTTCTCTCTATTCACAACTCATCTACTGATCCATATATTTCTCCACCATCAATCTCATCCTGTTTTATAAGAAGCACAGTAAAAAATGTATGTGGCACTCAAAACAGCTACAGGATAGAGAGGGTTAGCTTTTGCCCCCATCTAAGAGCATAATGAATGACATTTCACCTCCTCTGAGTTGCACAAAAGGCTGCAAGTCCAGGCAAGGGAACTGAAGAAGAGCTAGAAAGTAAGAAGTATGAGTTAGAGTTTTTGTTCTGCACATAAAATTCATTAGCAACCTGTATTACCATTCAATCCAACAAACATTCATTAATTGTCTACCATATGCAAAGCATTTTGATAGACACTGGATCATAAAGAACATCATAGCAGTCTTGTAGTAGCCAGACACCCAGAGTTAAAACCACTACTAAAAGCAAGGGGAACCAGTCACCATTAAAACTGGCCAATGTGCTGAGGCTAGACAATAGAAAACCAGTAAGGTGAAGGAAGATGTAATGATCCACTCCCAGGTAACCCTGTCATATACCAAAGTACCCTTTAATCTCCTGCAAGGTAAGGGAACCTCTTTTATCCTTGCCGCTGAGAAATCAAGGGTCACTGGACTAGAGCCAATGTGATTAGGGTTTCATAGACTACCATGAATTTTAAAATAGAATAAAAAGAAACATTCAAACTTATTTATAACAGGAACATGTCTCTTTAAAAGGGCAGAGGTGAAGCTACAAACATTTGTAAAGGTTCTGCTCCCCTTCTAGATGTCTAAGAGCTATTTTAAATTCCTAAATGGTTCTTTTATCTTCAGAGATATTTGATGGTAAATGGGTCATGTTTTATTCTTAAGTGATGATTTCTTAAAAGTAGAATTGCTTACTCTTTTGGGTTATATTCTAATTGCTGATGCATATGTCTAACTTAATCATAGCTAATTGTTATCAGGTAACCATGGCAGAATTGGACTAGAAGAACTGGGGATATGGGAAATACTATCTACTATGGTTGGTTGCCCCTAGAATCAATCAATGAATGAACAAGCACTTATGAAACACTTTCTTCATGGCAAATCCTGAGCTAGATGCTGAGCTTACCAAGACAAAACTCAAACAGTTCCTGTCCTCAACGGGCAACCTAATAGAATAGTATGCTGGACTTGACCTCTGAAAAACCTATTTCTGAATCCTGCATCAGATATTTACTAATAATTATGTTAACTCAAGCAAGACACTCAATTTCTACTCACCTCAATTTCATTTACAAAATGAGACAATAATAGAAGTTAGCTCATAAGGTAATTGTGAAGTTCAACTAATATAATATATATATATATGTATATGTATTTTAACTTCTTTTTTATTTAAGCTTTTTATTTTGAAAAACATGCATGGGCAATTTTTCAACATTGACCCTTACAAAACCTTGTGTTCCAATTTTCCCCTTCCTTCCCCCCACCTTCTTCCCTAGACCGCAAGCAATCTAATATATGTTAAACATGGTAAAAATATACAACATAATATATTACAAGTGCTTTGCAAATCTAAAAGTCCTATATAGATTATTAGCTACTGTTATTATTTTCATTTTATCCTACCTTTGTGCATGGTTAGATCACAAGACTCTCTCTGTCCTGGATTCTCTTCTTTTTTTCTGGTTCACTCCCTCTAGCTTGATTTTCTCATTAGTTTGCATCAGCTCAGTTACCATCGCTATATAGATGATTACAGGATCTCTAGATCTATCCTTTGACCATATTCCTGAACTCTAGTATCATATAATGAATTACCTATTAGACAACTTTACCTCCATTTGGTCATCAGGGTGTCATGTAGAATAATTTCAAACCTGACATTTCTAAGACAAAATAATTTCCCCTTCTCCCCATACCCAAATGCCTCCTTTCTACCTAAATTCTTGTTCTGGGCATAAACTTCACGGGCAATATGTGTTATCATTCAATTCAACAAACATTCGTTATTTGTCTACTACATGTTTCTCTTGGGATCATATCATCCTAATCATCCAAGTTTACAACCTTGGAATCATATTCCACATTCCTTCTTTTTCAACCTACTTATCTAATCAAATGCAAAATCTTACTGATTCAAATCCTCTAATATCTCTTGCATCTATCCCTTTCTTCCTACTCACAATATCACCATGCTGGTTCAGGCATTCATCACCTCTTGCCTGAACCCCTAGCTTCCTAATTGGTCTCATTGTATTTAGTTTTATCCTTCACTCAATTATCAAATCATATTCTTGAAACCCACGTATAATTCCCCTGCTGTAGATGCTTCAATAGCTCCTCATTTTCTCTAGGATCAAATAAACTCTTGTTTGGCATTGAAAGTTTGGCATTGAAAGCCCTTCACAATCTGATTCTACTCTACTTTTTCAAGCTTATTGCTTATTATTCCCCTTTACACATTCTCTGTTTCAGTTAAATATGTCTAACTTTTTATTCCCCATACACACATTATCTCTCATTTGCATACTTTTATACAGACTCTTTCCCCATGACAGGAATCTACTTAATCTACTTCCTTCTTACTGCCATCTTGTAGAATTCTTGGCTTCCTTCCCTTTCTCTTCTCTTTTCCTTCTCTTCTCTTCCTTCCTTCCTTCCTTCCTTCCTTCCTTCCTTCCTTCCTTCCTTCCTTCCTTCCTTCCTTCCTTCCTTCTTTATTTTTTCTTTTTTTCTTTCCTTTTTCTTTCCCTCCTTCCTTGCTTCCTTCCTTCCTTCCTTTTATTTTTCTTTCTTTCTTTCTTTCTTTCTTTCTTTCTTCCTTGTAGTATAGTAACCAGCAATCCCTTTTTAACATCTCTGTGTTTAAGATTTCTCCCTATGTTCCCAACTCCACATTAGCATGGCCCACATTTCATAGAAATACTATTAGAGGGCCACAGAGGGAATATAAGGGTCATTTCCTCTAGGGGAGCTAGATAGGGCCTCAATAGGAAAGGCATAGCTCTTCTGACAGGGGAATTGGAGGAAGGTAAAGTTCATTGGTTCAGAAGACATTAATCCAACCTAACCTCCTCACTTATGGATGAGGAAACTGAGACCTAGAAATCTTAAGTAATATATCCAGTGCCACATAGGTGTTACCAGATGGACATATTTATTAAACATTAGGTACTTTGCTAAACACTTTACAAACATCTCTTTTGATCCTACCAACAACCTTGGGAGGTAGGTATTATTATTATCTCTATTTTCCCTACAGTTGTGGAAACTGAGGCATACCAAGTCAAGCCCAGGGTCATACAGCTAGAAAATATATAAGACCAGATTTGAACTCAGAACTTCCTGACTCTGGCCCAGTACTCTTTCTAGTGTGTCCATATAATGACAAGTGTTGAATCCAGGTTCTCTTACTGATTATAAAATCAGGGTCCTTTCAATTATTTCACTTTAACTTGAAGCAGATAAGTTGTTTAGTAGGAAGAGTGCTAGACTTGGAGTACAGAAGATAATAATTCAGATTATTCAGACACTTTTTAGTTAATCAGATCACTTAATCTTTCTGGGCCTCAGTTTCCCCATTTTTAAAATAAAGGGAGAAGTAGACTCAGGGCTCTCCAAGGTCCCTTTCATCCCTAAATATTGAATCTATGGTCCCATGACTTTCTTCTTTCATTGAATCAGAATTTATTATGGCTATGAGGGAACAAGCTGTATGGGATAAACTGAGTAAAGACACTTGTATGGGAATACAGTCTTAAAACTTAAATCATGACTTGAGACTTTATAATGACAAGTAGAGCTATAGCTAAAAAGCTGTTTCTCACCACCTCTTAATTAGCATTTAAGTACCTCTTTTAATGGCAATTTGTTTTTTTTATTTCCGGGATAGATTTCCATGATCAGAAAGGAAGCCTGGACTCCCCTAAACAATGAGAGAAAAGGCCAGGCTGAGGAGGTGGAGGCTTCTGATTCAGACTATTTAATCTTGTGTTTTGCATTTCTTACTTTGCATTCCTTTTACTGACAAACATCTTGTCAGATGGGAGATGCTCTTTCTCTCAACATTGTAATAAGCCCCTTTTTGCTTTTTCTTACTCTGAGAGTCTGTGATTATTTTTGTGGTCACTACTGTTCCATGCAAAGCTATAGAAATATGTTTTCATAGGAAAATATAATTCAGAAATGCCATATTGAGTCAGGTCAATACTTCATGCAGGTCATTGTCCCATCCTCTGTACTGAGGAATATTTAGAAGACCCCCAGGCTTATTTTTATTCTCATCCTCCTTTGAGTTCATTTAAATGAGCTTTTCTACAGTCACTTGGAAATGTTTCTCCGTTCTTCTTAAGGATTACCAATAGTAGCTGGTTTTCTTGGATTCTCTCATAACCAGTGAAACCAGTATATACCAAGCTGTGTCTGCCTGGTGGTCCCAATGGATATTGTTATTAAGTTTAGCCTGCCTCAGCCTGAGCACTATGGGCTGAGAAAACCAAGTGCTCTCTATCAAAGTTATTTTTTCCCCTCCATTGAAACATCCTCCAAGGGGATGCTACAATGTTAATCCCCAGTAGAGGAACGAATGTTGGTCTACAAAGTGGGACCAGAAGGCATCAGATGGTCTTCCTGGATGTCAGATGGTAGGGGTTCTACCTCTCTCTGACTAAGCTTGGGTTAGAGATGGGAGGGCAGATTGCCCTCAGGCTTCTCTCTGAAAGCCCCAGTCTTGTTCAAGCCGTCCCCAAATGGAGAAAGAATGGGACTTGTGACCCAGAGCAGGAAGATCAGAAAGGCCGTTCAGAAGGTGCCTCAAAATAGCCCTTGATTTGAATGTTGGAGAACAGTCCTCCGCTTGACACATCGACAAGGATGTGCCTAGAGCAAAATGCTCTTCTTTGAATGCTCTGTCTCCTTCTAATTGAAAATCTGTGTGAAGGAACCAGAGCCAGGGCCTGCTTCACCCTAGTGACCTCTCTGCTTAACACTGCATCAGGAAAGGGAAACCACAATGTATAGCCAGACCAGATGCTGAAAAGGAGCCAGCATCTGAAGTCGGGATTTAAACATATGTGGCAGTGTTTACCCTCCCCTTCATAGGAGGCCTGGAGGCTGTAAGTGAAGAAAGGGCCCAATTAGGGAATGCAAAGGGATCCGACCTGTCTCCTTATACACAGAACCAGAAGGACGGGCTCTCTTTGCAGGTTCTCCCTCTGCTGGGAGTGATGGCTTAACCAGAGTCCGGTGAAGAGAGGATGAGGCTGGACATCAGGAAATCTGGCCTTAGTGAGAGCTATACTACTATTCTCTGACCCCGTATTTCTTGGAACAGCCACTTTTAGGGCAGGACCTCCCATGGTTGTTGTAAGGAAGGAGATTTGTAAATCTATGACATAACCATGAGTTATTTTTTATTTTTATGCTTTAGAGATCTGTGAATTTTCAGGGAGGATATTTCTGCTACCAATGGCAAATCACAATCTCTTTATGCTGAAGTAGATGGTCCTCAAGAGTTATTGTGCCTGAAGAAGCCATCAATCACTTTGCGGCCAAGGTGGTGACAAACCTCTCCATAGTTGGTTAGGATTGGTCATCAAAAAGAAAATATACATAACATGTATAGCATATAAGGCTCTAAATCCATACTTTTAAATATTAAAAACATTTTTTTTGCTGAGGCAATTGGGGTTAAATGACTTGCCCAGGGTCACACAGCTAGAATGTGTTAAGTGTCTGAGACCAGATTTGAACTCAGGTCCTCTTGATTTCAGGGGTGGTGCTCTATCCACTGCACCACCTAGCTGCCCCTTAGCTGCCCCTGCTAAAAATTAAAACATTTTTGAAAACTATTTTTTTAAACATTAAACATTTTCCCTCTCTACCTCCCTAAAAGTTTGGTAAGAATTGCTGGAACTTATTTTCCATTGACACAGCCTTGGGGAACCCTGGAGGACTTCCACATGTTATATAGAAGGCATTATAGATGGAATTAAGGGGAGTCAGCATCTTCTTACTTCTTTTTAGAGGTAAATAGCTGGCCCAGTGAATAGAATATTGGAGCTAGGAAAACTGAATTGAATCCTGCCCCAGATTCTTATTAGCTGCATCTTTTTTTATCACTTACTATCTCTGGGCCTCAGTTTCTGGATATGTACAATGGGGATATAAGAATGACATTATTTGATAGTCATGAGGATTAATGTGATTTTATATCCCTATATACAGATATGTAGTGCTTTGCAAACCTTTAAGTGACATATATATATTAGCTGTTATTATTATTTTTTCCTTCTCTACTACTTCTACAATAGATTAATAAGAAATACTGTTTTCTAGGTTGTATTATGTGCCTCCATACACTGTTTCAATCCAGGTAGTTTTGTAAAGTATCCTGCTACTTATTCAATACCTTCAAAATTTAATGTCCTCAAATACCTGAAGGTGGAGCCATATAGCAAGGCTTCCAGGTAACAGTAATAATAATAGCTGACATTTATATGGTGATTACAATGCACCAATTACTTTACAATTATCTTATTTAAAAACTAACCATAACCTTGGGAAATAGGTGCTATTATTACCTCCATTTTATAGATAAGGAAACTAAGGCAAACAGGGTTTAAGTGACTAGCTTAAAGGGAACTAGCTAGTAAATATCTGGGACTGGATTTGAACTCAGGTCTTCTGAATCCAGACTTGGTGTTCTATTCACTATAGCATCTAGCTGTCTTCCATGTGCCATTTGTACTGAATATTGCAAGGATTCCTGATCTTCTATCCCAAAGGGATATCCTATATGCTACCCTCATCAGTTCATCCTTTACTTCCTTCTTCATATACTTACCCTATGTGTCCACTTGTACTGCTTTTCCTGTCTTATCTGTCAGATAGTCAAGAAGCATTATTAAATGCCTACTCTGTGCCAGGTGCTAGACTAAACACTGTTCCCCTCTTCATTCTTATGGACTGAAGAATTATTATCTGTAGTCTACTCTTCTTCAGATAGAAGTATTAAAAAGTTAAGGGAGTCAGGGTGGGGAGAGAATCAGCAGATACACAATAGCCCTGGTACTTTAGACAAACAGAACATAAGGAGATTGTTTTAGAAGAGCATTTGGTCCTTCAAAGCAAGAGTTGGGAGGCCACAGAACACAGAGAAGAGACAGTAGCTTCTTCAACACTAAGCAAAGTCCTCAGCTGAAAATGTATTTTCTTTTTCAAAGAGGGACCTCTTCTAATTTGTGTATATGTCATTTCTTATATGTCCTTGATGTTTCTGGCAATATTAGCCCACGAATCTAAGACTGTGATTGAAATAGACAAAGGAAAACATGAAGTCCTTTTGTCAGTATCAATGAAAGATCTGATAGATGGAAGGAATGAGAATATTGAACAATGCTGAAGTCAGCAGGTAACAACACTTACCAGCAATCATGGCTTATGCAAATGGATTGGTAAGAAATGATGTGTTTTTTTTTTTTTCCTAGAGTGACTACAGACACCTTTTCAGCCAAGTCTAATCTTATAAAGGATATTGAACTCTGTCCAATATCATAAATATTCATGTTCACATCTACCCTGGGGTTGAGTCATGTCTTATATATAAGGTTCCCAGAAGAGGTTTGCAGCAATTATGACCTGAACTTCCCGGTCCAAAGTCCCACAGGGATTCATCAGAATTTGACTTCTGTTATTATACACCTTCTTGCCTTAGAACTTCACACTACACTTATGGAAGGCTTTGATAAAACTATTTTGGGGTTGTTTTAATCAATTATCTGACATCAGACAGAAAAAGATATAACATGTTTCATATTTCCTATTCATTGTTGACTCTTTGTGACCCCATTTAAAGTTTTCTTGGCAAAGAACTGGAATGGTTTTTCATTTTCTTCTCCAGATCATTTTACAGAGGAGGGAACTGAGGCAAACAGGGTTAAGTGACTTGCCCAGGATCAAACAGCTAGTAAGTGTCTCAGGCCAGATTTGAACTCAGGGAGATGAGTCTTTTAGATTCCAAGATAAGGTGCTCTATCCATTGTGCTACCTACCTATCCTTTATATTTCTTACTAAGATAGATATTCTTAGATAAAGGCAGTATTTTAGAGCACAATCTATCATCCTAAATTCATTTATTCATTCAATTCATTCATTCCACATACACTTACCAAACATTTACTGAATATAAGGCATTATGCTAGGCTCCGTAGTTTCAAAAGCAGAGCAAAATAATAGCCTCGTGCTCTGGAGGAGCCCCCACATTCTACTTTAGGAATCCCTTATTTAATAGATATTTGGATCAGCAGTTAAAACTTCTAGTCTTCAAGAGTTGCCTAGAGCACAGAAAGGTCTTTAACTTGCTCAGAATTATACAGCTAGTCTATGCCAAAAGCTAGACATTAATCCAGATCTTCCTGGTTTTGAAGCTATTTGCACTGCTTTTTGACTCCAGATCTTCCTGATTTTGAAGTCAGTTCTATGCATTATGTTGCACTGCTTTTTGAAAAACAAATTAATACAATACCAGAATTGAACGGTAAGAAACCATCAATAATCAAGGGAAACAACCTCATGGGGACACCTGAGTTGTGCCTTGAAAGAAGCTAATGATTCTGGCAAAATCCCACTGAACACAATCAAGAATGAAAACTAATGTTTTGGGAGAGTACCAATAATGCTTACAGACTTAGATCCAAAGAGAGAAGAGCTGAAAAAGATCTGAGACATAATAGTCTGAAGCTTTTATTCTACAAATGAGGAATCTGAAGCACAGATAATTTAGATAATTATCCAACATGATAGTTGGTATAGTGAGGATTGCAATCTCTGGTGCTCTTTCCTTTGTAGACAGAATTCTTGGCCTTCATTGTATCCTGGAATCTCTAAGCAATCTGGTCAAGCTCTTCTTAAAGTCATGTTTCTAAAAGTATGAAATAAAATACAGAGAAAACAAATTAAATTGAAATACAGTTATCAAAATGTAAAATAAAATAAAACCTTCCTTCCCCTCCAAAGTACTACTTTTAAACCATTGTGTCCCTTAGTCCATACCTTAAATCCAAGAAAAGTTTCTATCACCACCCCTGGAAGTTATTTTTAAACCATTATATCCCCACTCCATCTCTCATATCCACGGGAAGTTTTTGAGGCCTCTAGAACTATTGTTGGAGTTTCTTCTGTCACAGAACACAGAAAAGTCAGAAGAGTACTGGACTTTCCTATGAAGACAAAGGATTCCTTTCTAAGCCCAGGTCATTTCTTAAAGACAAAAAGCCTGTTCCTAAGGGGAGGTTGATTTCAAACTCATTGGATATTTCTGGAAAGTAACTCAGTTATTCCCTTATGCACAAGAAAGAAAAACTTCATAACCTTTCATTTGAAGGTAGAAAGATTTTTCTGAGGTTCATGGTTTGCTGTGCTGTACTTAAATAAGTAATTAGTTTAATTTAATTTTATGGTCTGAAGTTGAGAAGCATGTAAAGGCTACTTAGCATTTGGCTATCACTAACACCCTTCCTAAGTAGACAGATGTTGGAACATATGAACTTTGGTTAAATTCTGTTTCCTCTAAGGTGATTGTCCATGGAAAATGGAGAGCAATGGAAAGCGAACACAACAAATCCTTGCAGAAAGGGCCCTTCTCTCAGCTATCTCCCTATTAGCTTTCAAGAACAGCAGTTTAATCTCCAACATGACTTGTAGACTATCTTGAGAGACTCTCTATCTTTTTTTAAAAGCATTTTTTATTGAGCAGTTCTCATCTTCTTCTTGCTGTAAAGAGAAGAATGATTTTTGGGGGGCTGGTTTATCATAAGTAAATCGTGTATGTCTAGGTTTTACATCTTACTGAGAAACAAGCACTTTATAATAACTGTTCAGATTAAACTCCAGCATACTCTCAAACCATTAACCTGAAGAAATTGTAACGATAAATTAAACATATTAATGAAGCTGTACTACAAGCTTGAAATTTGTTAGGTAAATTGTAATGTTATTAACAACCAAGTTGACTTATCACCATCTATCATTGGGGGGAAATGAACTAAAACCATGATTACATGACATGGAAACCCTGCCAGAATAAATAAAAATAGAAATGATTGTTACTAGGAAACACAAATCTGCTAGGACATTTTCATGGGAGCCTCAGTCCCACAGTCCTTTTCTGCTTCCTCCTTTCTTTTTCTACACTTCTCTACCAGATCTTCCCATTATCTGCTTTCTCTTCCTGATTGTTTCAGTAAGAACTTTGGAAACTGCAGGTTTCTTGTACATGGTGGTTTATGGTAAGGAACACTGAATTTAGAGATGAAAAAACCTGGATTTAAATCCTATGTTACTAATGAGTCATGTGACTTTGGGCAAATTACTTCCCACTTTCTGAGTTTCCTCATAAGGAATTGAACAAATAAACTATAAAGTGCCTTCCAGTGCTAAAATTTCAGAGTTCTCTGTTGATTCTTTGACAATAGAACAGGGTGCTTGCTGCTTCTCCTTCCTGAACATTGGTCTCCTAATGTTCTATGTATCTATCCTTTGTTCAGACTCACTCCTATGACTTTGCCATCTTAGTCAATCATTCCAGTATTCTCTCCAAACTTTTTGACTATGAGTAGGTCATTCTCTTGAGACATTCTCCTGAGAATACAGTACCATGTATGGAAAGAATCTCAACTAGAATCACATGATCTGGAGATGTTAGGAATTATATCTCTAATGCTTACTAATCAAACTTAAACTTATGAAACCTCAATTTTTCCTCCTGTGTAAAATGGAAATAATAATATTAGCACTGCTGGATTCACAGAGTTTGTTTGAAGAAAATACTTTGGAAACCTCAAAGTATTGTTATATAAATGTGAATTATTATTTTTACATATGTTTTTAAATCTTTTCTCATCTATGGCTGCTCTGTTCTACTCATCTGCTGCCTCTTATCACCATCACTAACCCTTTAAATTATACATCTATTGATGGAAGGTATCTAATCTTCTAAGTCAAAATGAAAATTAAAGTAGAGTTATTTTAGATCTTTTGAATGCCCCCATAAACTTAGTAATATGTGTTCATTGGGCATTCAACCAGTGATCATTTGGCATCAAAATTGTGCCCCAAATACCCCTGTGCTAATCACACCTTTTGTGCGGTGCTGTGAACTTTTAATTAGGTATGAGGAGGATTTGGTACTATTGGTCTGCAGACAGCGTGATATGGAGGAATCTCAACAGGCTCATAACTTTGGTCTAAACTCACATATTGCATGTTGGGCACCTGAGCTAGAATTTTTTCAATTCAAGATTTTTCCTATCATTACCTTAACATAAATTCATGTCTGCACCCCAAAGGAAGGACCAAGTAGGGAAAATTGGCAGATATTATTAATTGTTGCCATTTCTATAGCACTTTTCAATTAGGGATTGGATTTGTTCTGTTTGAACCCAAACAGCAAAACCAGATTAAAGGATCATAGATTTAGAGGGTAGAAGTAGCAAAAAAGGCAAATTTAGGCTTGATGTCAGGAAGATTTCCTAATAATGAATGGCCTGCCTTGGGAAAATGTCATTAGACACTGTCAGTTGAGGGTGCCAAGAAAAGGCTGGATGCCAACTTGTTACTTATGTTCTAGTAGGATAGCCACTGTGGTCTGTTCTAACTCTGAACACTTTGTGATTAAAAAGTGATTTTACATATATTACTTCATTTGATCCTCACCACAACATCCTGAGGTGGGCAGTGGGGGTGTTACTTCCCCCATGTTTGGAAACTGAGGCTGCAACTTTTCTCAGATGTCCTAGCAATCAAATGGTAAATGCCATGGAACTTTTCTGACCACAGGTCCAGTGCTTCTCCTGACTGTACCTTCTGTTTCTCTCCAGATGATTAAATCATGGTGTAGGAAATGGCAATCAAAGAAAGCTTAGGATACCAGATGAGAGGCAGAGGATTATGAGTAAAATGTGAGGAGGAGAAAGACACTTCTATCATCCATTTATAACCATGGGCTCATAGATAGAGAGCTGAGATCCCAAAGATCATCTTATTCAACCTTTTAATTTTAAATTAAAGCCAAGAAGGTTTAGGCACCTTGCTCAGGACTACACAACTAGGTGAGGATCAGAGTGGGGACTTGGAATTCAGGGATTCAAGTTCTCTTTTCTTGCCACTGTATTCTATCATTTTCTATGCTTTTCTAGTAATTTTCTAATCTCAGTCTAATTCAGTATCATTAGAGAAAATTGGCAGTTGGAAATCGGACCAGGGGATAAAAAGTTTAGGATTTAGAAAACTAAAAGAGCATGGGAGCGGTTCAGATCTTGAAACTAACACCAGGATTAGTGATGCTGGAATCCTGGGACAGCCCTCCACACATGGCCACCATTTGGTATCACATTTCTCCCAGAGGCATTTGTCTTACATTTTATGAAACATCCGCCACTGGCTCCCAGCAGCAAATACTAGGAGGTATTTACAGTGAAAGGGGGAGGGAAGGGGTAGACAAGGTGAACTCCTGAGATCACAGCTCAGTGGCTACCTGAGTTATGAGGCACTCCTTCCATTCATCTCCTGCCTCTATGAATTTTCATTATGCCACCTGGTGTATTTCATTGGTGCCACAGGAGAAAGTACCAATATAAATGGGTCCTGTCCCCCTCCCCCCATTTGTGCTTCTTGTGTTACAACCTTCCAGACTCATACTGTCCAGAGAGATGTTCAGAGAGAGTAAGTAACCTTTTAATATCATATTTAAGGACCTTGTTTTTGCATCCCTCACCCCTGATTTCTGCTACCCAAGGGATCTTTAATTATCTCAAAACTTTCACAAAAGGGAATGGCCAAAATTAATTATGGTCTATAGATATAGTGGGATATTACTAAGCAATGAAAAATAAGAGTAATTCATAAAAGGGGGAAGATTCATATTAACTGATACAAAATGAAATAAGCAGGACCAAGAAAACAATATGCAAAATGACTTTACCCTCATAAGACATAAATCATTACAAGAGTCAATGAAAGGAGGTTTGACTCTAAGTAATGGAATTACTAACAAATATCAGAAAAGAGAGATAATGACATATGTCACCTGCCTCATAGCAGGAAAGTGAGGAACTATTAGTGTGATATACTATGCTGTCAGAGAGTCTCTGAATCAGGTATATTTGATTATATATTTTTCTCCTTTGTTGCAAAGGAGTTCAGTCTGGAGATGAGGTAGAAAGTGACTGTGATGTCAAGACATAATACATTAATAAAACATAATTTTAAATGTCATGCAATTTATTGCAGAGGACCCAAATTGACATTATAGAGATACTAATTTTTCGAATTACAATTTATATTAATCTACTTCTTTTGTTGGAGGAAGAGGGACTAGTCTGGACCTATGATTTCACTGATATAAGGGAACTTCTGTTGAGGAAACACTTTGTACCATTGTGGACTTGAACCTATTCTGCACTTTATGGTCTAAGAGAGTTACCTGGTGGACACTGAAAGCTTGAAGTATAGGCTTATACAGTCAACATCTTTAAGAATTGGGAGTTCTTTACAATTAGAAGTCAAGTTATCGAGTGTCTTTCCTAGTTATTAGCTTACTATTATGGGCATCTAATTTGAAATTCTCAAATTTCACTTGCTTGAAGTAAAAATAAAAAGCATAGCACACACAGAAATTTTAGAAGTAGGTAGGTATCATGCAATTAAAAATATTAATATACACACACAACAGTGACAGGGAAGACCAACTCCCAAAAGCCTGGGAATCCCCAGCTTGGGATTTGAGTCTGGGGAGGGAGGGCTGAAGGTTCATGCTTTTTGATTAGACTTACAAAGGAAGAAGAACATCTGGACTATTGTAAGGTTTGGGACTCTTGGGGATGTTGATGACTTCCCAGGTGATCCCAAGAAATCATTTTGTGACACACATTATGTGCTCATTGCTCTCTTTCACTCTCTAAGCTCTAGGTTTTGTGGACATGCACCCTACTTCCACTGTATACCCAAGAAGATCTCTTTCCTATACAGACATTATTGGGGGCTCAGTATGCATGCAAATATAGCCTGTATTAGAATGCTTCTCTTATCACTTCCCAAATGTTGATGTCAGTACTTGCAGCACTAATGAGACCTGCTGCACATTGTCTCAAGCATCAATCCAGTGTTTAAGCTTCCACCTGGTTTTTGAAACCAGTCTCTTTACACTCTCATAAATTAAAGCTCATCCTAGGGACAAAGCCAAGCTTTCAGTCACCCCCTGGCTCACACCATTCACTACTTTCTGTATCACCTCAATCACTCTGACCACAATGTGAGTGGCAGCGAGGTAGCATAATGGATGGAGCACTGGGCTTGGAGTCACTTCCTGTCTCTGAGATGCTGACCAAATTACCCTTCTTGTTGTTTAACCATTTTCAGTCATGTCATATTTTCCATGACCCCATTTGGAGATTTCTTGGCAAAAATACTGGAGTGGTCTGCCATTTCCTTCTCTGGCTCCTTTATAGATGAGGCAACTGAGGCAGACAGGATTAAATAACTTATCCAGAGTCACACAGCTAAGTAAGTGTCTGAGGTTAGATTTGAACCCAGGAAGATGAGTCTTTTTGACTTCAGGCTTAGCACTTTATCCATTGCACTTTACCTGGTCCCAAAATTATGCTCCATAACTCTCAATTTCCTCATGTATGAAGTGGAGATAATAATAACATCTACCTCACAGGGCTGCTAAGAGGATCAATGAGATAATTTATGGAAAGGACTTTGTAAGTTAACCATCATATAAATGTTAGCTACAAATATTATAATGATAACAAATCAAAACTCCAACTCCAATCGCTGTCCTCTTTTTCTGCACATGCTATTCTCCCTTCTTGACACACCATCACAAACACACAGTGTCTGTATTTCCTCCCTCCCTGTCAAACAGTGATCATCAGGGTCAAAGAACATCTCAATTCCTTTGTGTAGCCTTGGGAGTAGTGAACACTTTGGACCATCATATTCTTCAGTGAGTCTCTTTAGCCTTCCATGCATAGCTATCTGCCTGCCCTTTTAGTCAAGTGTCCCCTGAGCCAAACACACCCAGTCTCTCACAGTCCTGATTTAAAGGGAAACTAACATTACAGATTCTGGCTCTTATATATAGTTTAATGAGAATTTCAAGTTAAAGTTGAGACATCTCTAATTTTGTATTCAGTGGGTATCTAATTTAATCCACTATGTCAAGGTACCCTGCATTCAGTTCAATAATTCAGCAAACATTTATTAGATTTCCATCAGCAAATCTTTCTCTAACACTTTCCCCTAACAAAACCATTCATTACTACAATCATTTTGATTAATTCAAAGAATCACCAAATCCTGTAGTTGGAAGGAACCTCAGTAGACATCAGGTTCAACCTTCACCTGAATAAGGATGTCCTCTATGGCATATCCCAATAAAAGTTCACTCATTATTTGCTTCCAGAATTGATAAGAGGAAAACTACTATCTCAAGCCTGCTCTACTTTTGGATAGTTTTAATTGTGATAAAGATTTTTCCATATATGTGTGTGTATTTAGATAGATATAGATACAGATATAAATATAGTTATGTGTGTATGTATATGTCATATACATACACACAGGGGTTAACTGACTTGCCTAGGGTCATATAGCTAGTAAGTGTCTGAAACCTAGTTTGAACTTGGGAAGATGAATCTTCCTGATTCCAAGGTTGGCTCTCTGTCCACTGTCCAGTCCTTACCCTACGTATTCTTTAGTTTATCAATGCCTTTCCTAAACATGTCACCTGAAACTGAACACAAAATTCTAGACCTGAATACAATAGGACTATCAATTTCTGCATTCTGGGCACTATTCTAATTCTACTGTAGCCTAAGATTAGATTGACATTTTTGCCTGCCATACCATATTGACTCATATTAAACCTGCAGCTCATTATGACCCTCAGATCTTATGCAAATAGATTTGTATCTTCTGCCCTATCTAACAATTGATTTTTTTGAACCCAAATATAGGCTTATATTTAAACATAAAATTCCATTTTGTATGATTTATTCCTGTGTTCCAGTTTGTCAAAGCCTTTTTGAATTCTGATTCTAGAGTAATAATAGCTAACATTTAGCTAGCACTTTAAAGTCTACAAAGGATTTGCATGTATTATCTCTTTTAAACTTCTGAACAACTCTGGAAAGTAGATGCACTTATTTATTTATCTTTTATATTTATTTATTTATTTATCTTATATATTTATCTTTTTACAGATGAAAAAACTAAGACAGGTAGTGGTTAAGTGAATTACCCAGAGTCATACAGCTAATAGATATTAGAGACAAGATTCAAACACAGGTTTTAGGAATTAAAGTCCAGCACTCCATCTACTATGCCATCTGATCATTCCATCTGATATGTTAGCTATCCTTCCCAACTCAAATCAAGTTTAATAAATATTTATTAAGCCAGTCAGGGTGATGCATGCTTGCGATCCCTGCTACTGGAGTGCCTGAGGCTGGGGATATCTCAAGATCATGAGTACTAAGTTTTTGTGGGCTAAGCCAAAAGAGTATACCTGTTGTTTGTCATCAGTATGGTGAATCCACAGAGCAGAGAGGGAGGGTGTCAGTTTGATTTATGAGGAGCAACTACCCCAAGTTGAAAACACTAGACCAAAACAGAGGATCAACCTGTGAGTGTTCCTTCACTTCTGGTTTGGGCAAGATAGGATCTAGTATTCAAGATATATAGATAGGTAGACAGATAGTAGACACAGATAGACATATAAACAGAAGACAGATAGAAGAGAGATGGATGAGTGGATAGAGTGAAAAATAGGTAGGTAGAAAGATAGTAGATGGATGGATGACTAGAGAGAAAAAGAGATAATTAGATAGATGGATATAGATAGATGAATGGATGGATAGATGAGAGAAAGATACATAGGTAGATAGAAGATAGATAGATAGAAGATGGATAGATGAATGAATGGATAGAAAGATAGAATATTTATCAAGTATCTCTTACTTGAAAAGCACCAAAAGGAAAGCAATTCTTATTCTCAAGGGCCTTCAGTTTTTCTATGGGGATAAAACATATAGACCAAAAAGTAGTCATGAGGTTAAATTCAGAAGATAGTGAGCCTTAATAATTGAAGAGAATCAAGGAAGTGTTTATGGAGGAAAGATAAAGATTTAGGGAAATGGATCTCACCCTTAGGGGAAGGTTGTCTAAGGGCTCAGTTTCAGAAGATGGAATGGGTTTATAGAACAGTACAATTTATGGAACAATTGTACAATTTGGCTGGAACATAGAATTCATGTAAGGCAGTGGTATACACAACACTAGGCAAGCTAGGTTAGGAAAAAAAATTGTGTGTGGGGGATTATAACTGCTAGGCTAAGAGATCCATATTTTGCATTTTATCCTAAATGCAATAGGGAGTCATGAAGTTTTTGAGTTGCAGAGTGACATGATCAGACCTGTTCTGTGGAAGAAAATTTTCTTTTTGGTGGACGTGGCAAGGTGTGGCAGTTCATTCTAACTATTACCCTATTGCTTTTTCATATTATATTCTCTTTTGAGAAAACAGGCACAAAATCTGGATAACTTGCTCAAATTCATCTAGCTTATTGGTTAGATAAAATTCACTGTTGAAAAAGGAGGAGATTGTTGCATAATTTTCTCACTGTACACTGATTTGTTTTTACTAGTATAGTTAAGACTTAAAATTAGTCAATGAACAAGTATCTATTAAAAGCTTACTATGTGCTAGGCACCATGCTAAGCCCTTGGGATAAAATGAGAGACAAATATAGCTCCTGCCCTCAAGGAATTTACATTTTTATAAGGGTGTCAACCTGTAAGTAACTAGGCAAATTTAAGATACAGTGTAGATGGAAAATAATCTGAGAGGGGAAGCAACTAGCTAATCCTGCCTTTTCCTCCTTCCCCCCACCCCAATTTCCCAATTATTCTTCCTAACCCTTCTAGCTTCTAAATTTAAAACAAATTTTTGTGATTTCTATGTTTGGTGGATCTAAGGGAAACCTGGAGGGAGACCTCTAGTGGAATGCCCCAGGTATCTCTGTCTGGCCCTGCTCTGTTCCTATTTCTATCAGTGATTTGGCATGAAAGCATAATGGCATTCACATAAAATTTATGGATAACAGATCCATATTCCAACCAGTTCTCAATAGACTATAATGGTGGGCCAAATCTACTAAAATTAAATTTAATAGAAATAAGTCTTGAGTCCTCTCCTTGGGTTCAAATAAATATTTTGCATAAGTTGATGACTGAGTATGGTTTATTTTTAAAAAGGGCTTGTAGGGTAGAATCAGTGAGTCATAATAAGTGTGTCATGATACCAAAAGGCTGGCTTGATCTTATGGCATATTATGGAAACTATGGTATTAAAAAAATATAATAGCAAAGAGACATGGTCAGAAATGCTCTATTGGAAGATTATGAAGGGGAAAACAATCCTATTTTTGCTTTATTTTGGCTAGATCATCTAGAATATGGTGTTCAGTTATAGGTGACATTTTAGGGTGTATGATAATTTAGAGGATGTTGAGAGGAAGGTTATCTTTTTTGATAAGCTAGCAAGAGGATAGGAGGCTGTAAAATGTAAGGAGCTAAAGTTGTAAGGATTTTAGCTAGGAAAATAACCCTTACTAATAATTAGAATCATTCCCAAATAAAATAAGCTACCTCAGAAGATAATTGAGTTTCCCATTACTAAAGATGTTTAGACAATTATCTATATTATTGCTTTGTCAGAGGTGCTGTAATACAACTAGATGGTACAGTGGATAGAATGCAAGCCTGAAATCAGAAAGCCCTGCATTCAAATTCAGCTGTAGTTGTGTGACTTTGGGCAAGTCACTTAACCCTATTTGCCTCAGTTTCCTCATTTGTAAAACAAGTTTGAGAAAGAAATGGCCAACCACTCCAGTACCTTGGACAAGAAAATCCCAAATGTGGTCATGACTGAAATGACTGAACCATAAAAAAGATAATATGGAGGGAGGAAAATAGCAAAGTAGAAAGAGAGCTAGATTTGGGATCATCTGCTACTGTGTGACTTTGGACAAGTCCTAATTCTAACCTCCTATGCACGTGGAGCAATAATTTCCTCATCTTTAAAGTGAAGGCATGGGGCCAGATACTCTCTAAGGTTTCTTTTCCTTCAGTATCTATGATTCTATAATCCAACAGTCTAGGTGTAAGAGAGATGAATTTTAGTTAGATATAAGGTTGAACTAAGATTTTAGCTGTTTAGAAGTAGAATGAACTTCCCAGGGAAGGGGGGAAGGCCCAATCACTGAAAGGTGTTTAAAATAAATTATAGATCCACTTATTGGGATATTATAAAGTAATGTCCTTTTCAAGTATGGCTTGGCCAAATTGACCTCTCTGATTTTTTCCAGTTCACGATTTATGATTCTTTAATCCAGCATTCTAAGTACATGGTACTAAGAGCTAATCACAGATCACCACAGAATATATATCTTAGTATTCATCCAAGGATCCCCAGAAATGAATTTCTTTTCCTTCCTATCTGGAACATTCAAGAGGGATTCAGGACTTACTGAATACTCTCCTTCCCCCCAGAAGTACCCTATCCCCGCCCCATTCCCACATCAATCAGCCTTTCTATCTGTTTGGTAACATGTACTTACTTAGAACACAAACATGATGTACCATCTTCTCAGTTCAGGGCTTCTTTGAACAGTCCCTTCCAGAGGACTGGAAATGTGCAGAGCAGATGTCAGGAGGTAACCCGTTGTCTGGTATTCATGATGCTCTGCTTTCCATGTCTTAGAATGAGTAAAGGGGTTCTCTCATGACCAAGAGCAGCCAGGATCCAAATATCAATGGCTCCTCCTTGGAAATTTGATCACAGTGAGACAAACCAACAAACAACTACCAAAAAATTCCCTAAGCACATATACCAGGAGCTACAATGCTTCCATTACTCAGGCCCTAGGTTTGACAACCTTGCCTTCAGTAGCTCAGCAGATAGAAAAATAACAGTTTGTCTAGTGTGTGAGCAGACTAAACTTAACCAAGCCCCGTCAAATCCTTCTCTTTGTTAAAATGCATGGTTGGAAGGGGTTAGAAAAATGTAAGCTATGGAGAAGGGGGGTGGGTAGGGAAAGAGGAGGAGAGTTGGAGAAACAATGGTGGTTGGGGGTGGAGAGGAAGGATGTGGCAGCTGCCCCCAGGCATCCAAAGCATAGGAATGATGAAGGGTAGTGTGTGCTGAGATAACCTCTACCCTTGTACCAACACACTAGATTCTCTTCTGGGGAAATTTTGAGACACAAAAAGTGTAAAACAGAACACTCTGTCCTACTGTCACATAAGCCCCTTCTTTAAGTGAAAGTCATTCATTTACTTGGTTGAACTGCTTTAAACCAGGCAACCCATAAAAACCATTTTTCTGGATTTGACCCCTGTGCCCACCAGAAGAAGTGAATTAACTCAACTGAATTATGGTTCAATCTGTCAAGTCACAGTGCTATAGAATGGGGCCTTAGAGATCAGTGAACCCAATATCCCCTTTTAACAGAGAAGGATATTAATAAGTGAGGTAACTTACTTAAAAGTCTCATAGCAGAATCCAAAAGCTCATCCAGAAGTGGGAAACTTTTGTGTCTCCAGCTACGACAATCTAGTGTTATTGCTGACATGCTGTCAGTATAAATCCCATAGAAAAGTATGGTACCCTTGACCTCGTTTTCTAGGCTAGGACAAAGAAAAGGGACCAGATCTGATGAGTCACATAGCAAATCAGTGGCTGTACTAAGGTGAATCCACCACTGAATGTTTCCTAAATGCCAGAGGCTGGCTGTGTGATCCTTAGCAATCATTCCCTTCCAGCTCCAAAAATGAGCGATTCTAGGATCTGATGGCTTCATGAAGCAATTTCATTCAAGTAAGGAGGAAGGAAATTGAATGGAGATGACTTTTAGGAGAGAGATCCTGGACAATGGTAATGCACCAATTATTATGAGAGTGTGTCAGGAGGGGAGAATAATTGAGGGAGAATGGCAGCTAGAGGGCTAAAAAAAGAATATTTCTTAGAGGGAAGAAAGTCAGAAATATTTGAAAGAAACTGGAAAGTATGTTGGAGTAGAGGAGAGATAAGCTTTTTTCAGAGAGGGATGAAGATAGATTGAATTCTCCCTTAATGAGAAGGGGTAAGATTTGATCGACTAATGGAGATGCTGAAATTTCAAACCAGAAAAGAGAGAGAGCCTATGGTCAAAGACTTGGGAGCAAGTAGAAAAAATGGGGAGAGAAGACAATGGATGGAGGTTCTGTAGTCTGAAAAAATCAGATTCAGAATCCCCCAGGAGTTCAGGCTAAAGATGCATTTAGGTACCAGCTTCCCTTCTGAATCCCATTAGGTTCCTGGAGTTGCCAGCATCCTTCTGAGGTGGGCTGGACTGGAATCAGTGGCCTATTGCTGCCCTGCCACCTACTGGAAAGCCAAAGAGATGCAGGTATCACTGAATGTACCATTACAGAAATGATTTAGAAAAATAAACCAGCCCTGAAATAGTCTCCTCCATGTCCCCAAATCTCCCTGCGTTGGCTAGCCCTTCCAAGACATCCTTGTAGAGCAGGTACAGATGCATTCTCTTAGGGTAGGTCTGAGTGTCTGAGAGAAATAACTAGGGCGCATGATGGAAACCAGAGTATCTGAAAAGACTTTCTCTTCCTTCCTGTCTTCTGGTGGGGAATGCAGAGGGGACAGATGTGCGGGTCAGGGTTGTGCAAACACTCACATTACAGAAGGGAAGGCAAGTAGAGCAGATGAAATTTTCATAGATTTAGGGCTGGAAGGGAGCTCCAGGTCACCTAGCACAATCTCCTTGTTTTTAAACAGATGAGAAAGGAGGAATTAAATGACTTACAAAGGGCACATAAATCCTAAGCAGGAGAGCAAAGCATTATACTCAGATGCCTTGAATTAAAACCCAGGGATCTTTCCATCAGATCACACTGCCCCCTTGGCTCACAATCCCAA
>JAJPUD010000488.1:564139-588785 GCA_023553655.1 Myrmecobius fasciatus
GAGACAACCAACCATCTGAGGCACCTTTAGAATATAAGAGAGGGGAGAGTAGGGGCTGATGAGCTGGGATGGTAGGAAACAGCCCTGGGAGTCACCAGTCTGGCTTGTGCCAGGCAGCCACTTGTATGGGTAATGAACTGCTCACCTTGCCTTGTCTCTGACTGTGACCTCATGTCAAAACCACTTTGGATTGAGTTTCATTGACCCAGTTACCTCAGGAAAATGATAGCAACATTTCCCAGGAGTGGCAGGTTCCTGGATCTTACTGGGACAGCTCTTACTCTGCTTGTTTTCCCTATCCTCCCCTTCCTCTTGTTCTCCTCCCACTCTCTGCTCATTCTGTCCCATTCTTTTCTCTGTCCTTACCTAAGAGTCTCAGCCTGGAGGAGGAAGGAGAGAAGCCCTTAGCTCAGTTAGCTTTGTTCAACATCTGCCAGCTTAAAATGGGAACTTCAGATTACTGAGGAGGCGATGGATTGCTTCCTTAAAAATTTGAATTTTTGCTTATTTTTAAATTATTTTTATTTGTTGCTATGTTATAGGAATAGGGACTGAAGCTAGGATTTTATCAGTATAGGTAACTCCCAGATGTAAAAACTCCTTTCACTTTAGAGTCACCTAGAACCCAGTTTTTTCAATTATGGCTCATGACCTCATATGGGGTCTCATAACTGAATTTAGAACTGTGAAATTATGATTTATTATCAGTAAATGTTTGATTTGTATACTATTTAATACGCTTGGTGTCATGTAAAAATTTCTTGGGCAAAAAAGGAGTCTCAAGTGGAAGAAGTTTAAGAATTCCTAGCCTAGAATACTGAGGTCACATAGATATATGTCTTTAACTTTAACCTAGGTCTTCTGGGGTCCAAGACTAGTTATCTGGCCCCCACACAAAACTATCTTCTATTATTAGTTTATATTTTAATGTGTTTTAGTAGTTATAAGGAATATGAGGTTTAAAATTCTCTTTCCCGATACAAATTAGCTTCTATTCCCTAACTTATAGTTTTTGAGATTTCCCAAGGGAGCAAGATAACCTGTCCATTATTACTCAGATAAGTATTGTCTCAGAGGTATACTCTGAATCCAGGTCAGCTTTCTATCCATTATATTACATTTCTTCTTTATTACTTTTGTTTTTGAGGCAATCAAGGTTAAGTTACTTGCCCAGGATCACAGAGCTAGTGTCTGAGGTCCTCCTGACTCCAGAGCTAGTGCTCTGTACTGCCTTTTTGCCTGAACACTTTGATATGTAGCACACACTCTAGAGCTTACTCTCCCAATCCCAATTCTCTCTGACATATTGGTCCTCCTCTGCTGGCATATACTACTTCTCTCCTCAGGTTGTGTCAAAAATTTTCCACATGGGAAAACACTCCTCAATGTTGCTCAATTCCAATTAAAATATAATTGGGAAATAATTAGTAAAATAAATAAAAGTGCAACAAAATATAGATAATATTAAATTTAAAACTAAGTCAATATATGGCCCATAAAAATCCTTATGTATAGATTAGCGGCCTCCATTTTTATTTGAGTTTCACATCACTGTTTTAGAGCCTACTGAGAGGTAGGAAATTTTTCTTTTTTGCTAATGATTCTCCACTGATGTGCTTCCCCTTGAGTGATTTTCTTTTCTTTTCTTTTTTTTTACAGCTTAATCAATTCACTAGTTTTATTTTATTTTTGCAATGAAATCAAGGTTAAGTGACTTGCTCAAGATCATACAGCTAGTGTCAATAAGTATCTGAGGCTGGATTTGAACTCAGGTCCTCCTATCTCCAGGGCCAATGCTTTAAATACTGTGCTGCTACCCTATCCCCAACTATGTGATTTTCAAGTGATTTCAGTTAGGCATCCAGGTTTAATTAATTTTTTAAAAATGGGTGTTTACAAATAGTTTGGGAAAGTGGTAGAAATTGGTAGAAAGCATCTCCTCAGGCAAAAAACCTGGGGTACACTTTCCCACAAGTAAAATATAAGAGAAAATGGATGTACCTGTGGCCAAAGGAGCAAGTTCTTTTCTCACCTTTGTAGGTGAGAAATTTCCCTTAGGCAGGATATATCATTGTAGGATCTTTCTAAGGTCCTGATATCACCTTTTCTCAGTGTGTTTCCATACAGTCTGCAGAGATGCAAAGAAATAGCAGGTTCCATAGAAAACACCCTTCACACTAGCAAGAGACTGTGCATTTCTCTTACTCAAAGAAATCGGGAAAATATAGATGGCACTGTACAACCCATTTCTGCTCCTTGAAAAACAAATTTGAATGATGGTAGACCTATAGAATCATCGTTATAAACAAAGGAGAACCATATATTAAGAATAATGCTAATTATTAAAGGTATCTCAAAGTAATGTTTCCAGGAAAATCTGAAAACTGAAATGGACAATGGAGATGATTAGGTTGTAAAAATTAGTTGGAAGGGACTAATCACAAGTCCTAATATAATCCATATCTGAATAAAAATGGTATGGGAAGGTAGGAGGTGATATTATTGAGTGGTACACTAGATCAAGCATTTGTCTAGCATCCTCTTGAAGATTTCTCTCATGAGGAGCCCACTACTTGTTTGGATAGTCCATTCTAGACAGATCAAATTATTAAGATTTTTTTTTCTATCTGGCCAAAATCTGCCTGTTCAATCTCCATCCCATTATTCTAAGTCCAGACCTCTAGAATCAAGGAGAATAAGACTTATTCTTCTTCCACATGACATCCCTTTAAAAATGTGAAATACTAATTATTTCCCTCTTCCTGAAAAACAAAATAAAACTAATTAAAAAAAACCTTAAATCTTCTCCTTTCCAGAATAAACACTCCCAGTTTCTTTATCAGACCTCTCCTATGATGTGGTATCCTGTGCTCTACCATCCTGATTTGAATGAACTCCATTTTATCAATGTCTGTTAGACTCTAGGGATGTACAACCAAAGTGAAGAGGGATTATGCCTGCTAGTGGTAGCAAATTCCAACCCCCCCCCCCCCCAGGCTATAAGAGAGAACCAGGACATTTTCCTGATGCTGGTAATTGGTGGAGTAGATAATATGGAAGTTGGTCCCTAGGTGTTTGTAATGAAGTATATTGTGAGTGGAGTTTGAGTGCTCAGAAAATGGAAAGAGTTTGTTAACAGAAAGAGTGATTAGGAAGTTAATCCAAATAAGCAGAATTGTGAATAAATGGATTTTCAGTATGAATATGTCAGTGAAATCTGAGTCTCTCTCTCTCTCTCTCTCTCTCTCTCTCTCTCTCTCTCTCTCTCTCTCTCTCACACACACACACACACACACACACACACACACACACACACACACACACACACACAGAATTCCAAGACTGGGTATACTGGGTATTTTTCGGACTTTATCCCTAATGGATTTTATTTTTAAGACTTTTTTCCTAATGACTTCATCCCTAATGTTAGATTTATTCCATAATTCTACCCTATTAAGACCTCTTTGGTTTTCAAATCTGCTATCCAACATATTGAATATTTCCTTTCAGGTTGTTTTGTGTTGTCTGAAAATTTAATGTCTGCCATCTTTGCCTTTATATAAATCATTGGTAAATATATTGAATAGTCTGGGGCAAGGATAGTTTCCTGGGATATTTCACTAGAGACTTATTTCTACACTAAAGAAATTGTCAATCTGTTAGTCAATAAGTATTTAATAAGTGCTTACTATGTTCTAGGCACTGCTAAGTACTGGAGATACCAAAAGGGCTAAATAATAGTTCTTGCCTACAAGGAGCTCATAATCTAATGATTGTTAAGGCCTATTCTTTGAGTCTAATCATTTAACTAGTTTATCTGCCTTCTCTATTCTTGCTTGCCCTACATTTGTTGTTCAGTATCTACAAGATGACAAGAGAGACCTTCTTAAACACTTTGCTAAAATTCAAGGATACAGTGATTATGCCATTCCCATGACCTATGAGTTTAATAACCTGGTCAAAAAAGAGAATGGAGTTAGTATGAGATAGTTTATTCTTTTTTTTCATTTTCAATAGTATTTTTTTTCCAAATACAGATAAAGATAGTTTTCAACATTCATTTTGTACAATTTTGTGTTCCAGATTTTTCTCCTTCTTTCCCTTCCCTTCACCTCATATCAGAACAAGCAATCTGATATGAGTTAAATATGTGTAATTATTTTAAACATATTTTCATATTTGTCATGTGTAAGAAAAATCATACCAAAGGGGAAAAACCATGAGAAAAAAGAAAGATAGAAGGAAAGAAGGAAATAAAGAAAGAGAAAGATAGAAATACAAACAAAAAAAGGTGAAATTCCTATGCTTTGATCCATATTCAGTCTCCATAACTCTCTCGCTCTCTGAATGTGGATGACATTTTCCATACCAAGTCTATTGGAATTGTCTTGAATTAACCCATTGTTGAGAAGAGCACACTCCATCACAGTTAAATATCACATAATCTTGTTATTTCTATGTATAATGTTCTCTTGGTTCTGCTCACTTCACTCAGCACCAGTTCATGTAAGTCTCTCCAGGCCTTTCTGAAATAATTTTGCTGATCGTTTCTCATAGAACAATAATATTCCATAACATTCATATACTATAACTTATTCAGCCATTCCCCAACTGATGGGCATCCATTCACTTTCCAGTTTCTGGCCACTACAAGAGGGCTGCTACAAACATTTTTGTTCACGTGGGCCTTTTCCCTCTTATGGAGATAGTTTATTCTTGATGAAACCATGCTTGCTTTTGTTGATAATATAGTTTGTCATTCTAACTAAATGCTTCTAGATTGGCCCTTTAATAATGTATTTTAGAAGTTTGCCAAAAAAATAAAAATTTTCACTAGCATATAGTTTGGAGAATCATACTTTCCTATCTCTATTACTGGGGCAACTCTCATTCTTCATGATCTTCCAGTCAGATCTTTTAGTAATTCACTAGGTAATTTGGATCTAGTTACTTGAATTCATTTATGATAACTCCATACTCTTAAACCATCACTTTGTAACTTCTATTTCAAATTTGATAAACATTTTGATCCTTTACTTCCCAATCTGATGATCATTTTCCTTGTTAGAGAAATCAGAGGCAAAATAAAAGTTACAAGTTTCTGCCTTCTTTATGGTTGCCTTTTAACATTATTTCATGTACCCGTAGCATCAACTCTATCTCTTCTGTGATCTTTCTTCTATTTACATCATAATTTTAAAGATCATTTTTTTTGGTTTTTATTATTCACCAGCCTCAATTCACTCTGAATTTTAGTACTTTTAAAAAATCTAATAGTAGTTTATTTTTTCCAATTACATATCAAGATAGTTTTCAACATTAATCTTTGGAAAATTTTAAGCTCCAAATTTTTCTCCCTCTTTCCCTCTACCCAAACAGCAAGCAATCTGAGGTAGGTTATACAAGTACAATCATGGTAAATATATTTCCACATTACTCATGTTTTAAAAGAAGATTCAAAACAAAAGGGAAAAATCATAAGAAAGAAAAAAACAAAAAAGGGGAAATACTATGCTTTGACCTGCATTCAGTTTCCATAGTTCTTTCTCTAGATATGGTCAGAATTTTCAGGGCCTTCTGACTCCAGGACTAGTGTTCTATCCACTGAGCCACCTAGCTGTTCCTTAAAGTTCTCCTTTTGAGAGTTAAATTGGGGGGGGGGAGGCTTTAGTTTTTTGTTTTGTTTCAGAAGCAATTGTCATAATGGCAAAAGGCATAAATAATATGCATGTGCAAAGCTCTCCCTTTTTTTCCTCATTGGAATTATCTTCAGAATTTCATTTCTTAGAGGTTCCCGTCTCTCTTCTTCTTGGAATGTTAATTTAAGCTAAGATTCTTTCCTATCCTTTCTTAGAAATGTACGTTCTCCAAATCTAATGTAGTCATCAGGCTACAGTTTATTTTCCAGCTCTTCTATCCTGAAATCTAAAATTGAGTGGTCACTTCCTCCCATGGTTCCCATAATTCCTATGTCAGCAGTCACTTTCTCATTAGTCAGGATATGGTCTGGAATGGAAGTTCCTCCTGTTGGCTCTTCCACTTTGTCATGAATCCTGTTCCTATTCCCATTTTACAAAGAGGGAACAAAAGACAAGCAAAGGCCAAGTGATTTGCCATAAGCCCAGAATGTGTTGGTATCAGCTCCAGCTGGTTCCTAAGAGCTGGGAAATCAGCAAATGCTAGAAATCAGGGTTTGATTTAGTGATTTGTTGATTTCCAGACTAAAGAAAGTGATGAGGAAAATATTAATAATAATGATTAAACTTAAATGTGACGGATGAGCACATTTTTTTTCTAGAGAACTGGTTGTTAAACAATTACCAGAACACTCCTTGTATGAGTCACATCGTGAGATATAGACAAAGTCAGAAAAAATTCAAAGATCTCTTGTTTGAATTGTGGTAGGCAAAGTGACCGAAGCCATTAGGACAATTTATACAATGATTGTAATGAAAATAAGGGAAATGACATAGTAAGACATCCAAACTCAGAATAATGTTGCTACCAATTATTTGCAATTGATTGACAATGAAGCATACCCCAACTTCCTTAAAGAAAGGTAGTGGACTATAGGTGCAGAATGAGGCATTCAGTGTTTTAGTTTGCTAGTGTGTCAATTTATTTTGTTTAATTATATGCCTCTTGTTATTTTCCATCTCCTCTATACTGAAATCTGAAATTGAATGGTTACTTCCTCCCATGATTCTCATAATTCTATTCAGAGAATTCTTTTGGGGAAGGGGGAAGAGGTAGAAACTGAGAATTAACAGCAATGTAAAAGAAAAGGAGCATCAATAAAATGTTTTTTTTTAAGTGTGTAGATCTTCTGATACTCTCCTACAACTCCATTTTCCTGATCCCAATAGAAGCAACTCTTCTCAGAGCCTCACACAAGCTTTGGTTTCAGTGCCAAGGGAAAGAGAATATAAAAGGAAGAATAAACAATATTTTCTAGTGAATGGGAAAAAATGCTTAGGAGAGTGAAGGACAAGATTATTCCTAATTATCCGACGTCTTTATTTATGTACTGTCTGTAATAAAAATGTTCCAAAGTCTTTACTATCCATTGGAGGCTACAGAAATAATTACTTCCTTAGAAACCTAGGAGGAAATTAAGTGATACAATACAATTCTATTCCAGAATTTTCTTTCTCTTCCTTTCACTAGTTAAACACAGCCAACATATATGTGTGTGTGTACATATATATATATATATACATATATATATATATGTGTGTGTGTGTATATATATATAAAGAGTTGTTTTTCTTTAACAGTTTTCCATGGCCCACCTTGAGAACTTTGGAAATAAGCAGTTCTGTCTCGTAGGCAAAGCTTGAATTCTATGATTTTTCAGTAGCTCAGGGACAGAACAGATTGTTAGATTGTGTTGTCATCTAGAGCAAGGCTTCTTAAATTTTTCTATTTTCAACCCCTTTGCACTGGAGAAATTTTATGTGACCTCAGGTATATGAGTGTATACACATATACAAACACATACACATAAATATTTAATGTGTATGTGTATTTTTTACTGATTATTTACTGATAATGAACATTTACTGATATTAAATCAATTTCAAGATCCCCCACATTCAGTTATGAGACTCCATATACGGTGATGATCCACAATTTAAAAAGTAAGCATCGCAAGGATCTAAGGCAGGGGTGGTTCATCTTTTTGCATGTGTCATGGACCATTTGGTGGTCTGGGGAGTCTGTGAACCTCCTTCTCAGAATCATGTAATATGTCTATAATTACAAAAGAAAAATGAGTATCTTGAAATTTTGTTACCAAAAAAAAAAATATGTTCAGGGAGCTCAGGTTAAGGACCTTTGACTCATAGAGGAGGATATTTTCTAGAATAACATAATATTAGAAGTTGAAGGGATTCATAAAATCTTTTTTTAAAAGTCACAAGGGTCATAGAGTAGAACTCATTTAAATTTTAGAGGACCTTTAGCTTAATTCCACAACCTGCCTTTTACAGATGAGAAAACTGGGATAGTGAGAATCAGGATCATATCTTTTGACCATTTATCCATTGGAGAATGGCTTGAATTCTTACATGTTTCAGTCAATTCTTGATATATTTTAGAAATGAGGCCTTTATCAGAACCTTTGGATGTAAAAATATTTTCCCAGTTTACTGCTACCCTTCTAATCTTGTCTGCATTAATTTTGTTTGTACAAAAACTTTTTAACTTGATATAGTCAAACTTATCTATTTTGTGATTAATGATGACCTCTAGTTCTTCTTTGGTCACAAATTCCTTCTCCCTCCACAGGTCTAAGAGGTAAACCATCCTACATTGTTCTAATTTGTTTATAATATCATTCTTTATGCCTAGATCATGAATCCATTTTGACCTTATCTTGGTATATGGTGTTAGGTGTGGGTCAATGCCTAATTTCTTCCATACTAGTTTCCAATTATCCCAGCAGTTTTTGTCAAATAGTGAGTTTTTATCCCAAAAACTGGGGTCTTTGGGTTTATCAAACACTAGATTACTATTGTCATTGAGTATTTTGTCCTGTGAACCTAACATATTCCACTGATCCACTACTCTATTTCTTATCCAGTACCAAATGGTTTTGGTGACCACTGCTTTATAATATAGTTTTAGATCTGGTGCAGCTAGGCCACCCTCATTTGCATTTTTTTCATTAATTCCCTTGAAATTCTTGACCTTTTGTTTTTCCAGATGAATTTTGTTGTTATTTTTTCTAGTTCAGTTAAATAATTTTCAGACGAAGAAATTGAAACTATTTCCGGTCACATGAAAAGGTGCTCCAAGTCACTCTTGATCAGAGAAATGCAAATTAAGACAACTCTGAGATACCACTACACATCTGTCAGATTGGCTAAAATGACAGGAAATGATAATGATAACTGTTGGAGGGGATGTGGGAAAACTGGGACACTGATACATTGTTGGTGGAACTGTGAACGGATCCAACCATTCTGGAGAGCAATTTGGAGCTATGCTCAAAAAGTTATCAAACAGTGCATAGCCTTTGACCCAGCAGTGTTTCTACTGAGCCTATATCCCAAAGAGATTTTAAAGGAGGGAAAGGGACCCACATGTGCAAAAATGTTTGTGGCAGCCCTTTTTGTAGTGGCAAGAAACTGGAAATTGAAAAGATGCCCATCAATTGGAGAATGGCTGAATAAATTATGGTATATGAATGTTATGGAATATTATTGTTCTGTAAGAAATGACCAACAGGAGGATTTCAGAGAGGACTGGAGAGACTTGCATGAACTGATGCTGAGTGAAATCAGCAGAACCAGGAGAACATTATACACAGCAACAAGACTATACGATGATCAATTTTGATGGACATGGTTCTCTTCAACAATGATGTGATTCAAACCAGTTGTTCTGCGATGAAGATAGTCATATACATCCAGAGAGAGGCCTGTGGGAACTGAGACTGAACCACCACACAGCATTTTAACGCTTTCTGTGAATATTTCCATGCATTTTTGTTTTCCTTCTTAGGTTGTTTTTTCCTTCTTCTCTTTCTAGATCTGATGTTTCTTGTGCAGTAAGATAACTGTATAGATATGTATACATGTATTGTATTTGTCATATAATTTATCCTATTTAGCATGTAAAAAAAAAAGAAACCTTCAACCAGGTACTGAAAAAAAAAAGAGAATCAGGATCAAAATCACTGTCATTTTGCTATTATAAAATACCTCTCCTAGTCAGATCCCATTTTATTGGTAAGGAAACAGAATCCTATAAACTTTGATTTGGGAATGATGGGAAGAAAGTTGAATTGTAGATACATATATATCTGGAAAGACACAACTTTTGGAGAGCATTTTCATTTCTTTTTTTTCTTTTTTTTCTTTTTTAAAATAATAATAGCTTTTTATTTTTCAAAATACATGCAAAGATAATTTTCAACATTCACCCTTGCAAAATCTTGTGCTTCAAACTTTTCTCCTTCCCTCTTCATCTCCTCCCTCCCCTACACAGCAAGTAATCCAAAAAAGCTTAAGTGTATGCAGTTCTTCTAAACATATTTCCACATTTATCATATTGCCTTAATTTTTCTAGCATTGACATCACTATTTTCCATATATGATTTACTAGTCAAACAGCCCAGACACATTATATTTAATTTATCTTATCTATCCAAAAATATCTGATAATGCTATTGTTATTTTAATCTTTAATTATGGCAAGTTAATTTGGATTAATTAATATGGTATAGTCTAAATTCAGTAGGAACCAAACATTAATAAACATCATTTTTTGAAAAGCATTTTTAATATTCAAATGATATATTTTCATACAGGGTTTTTTGGTAAGTGAGCATTTATGTAGACTTTTATATATTATAAATGTAAGAGCCTGTAGTGTCTCAAGCACCATGTTAGTCATGAGAGCATTTTCATTTAAAAGCAACACAGAACCAACGTTATTCTGGGGCAAAATTGTCAAATAGGTAAAGCTTATTCAACAATCTCCACTACCTCTTTCTTCAGTCTTTTTTCCTTTCAATATTCTTTTGTTATCCTCATCCTCCTTCACACACTTTTCCTCACTAATTTCAACTAACATTATGTGCAGGATAGCAGTGTTTGGAGTGAGGAACATCTGTTTTCAGATGGGACTCTGACATTTACCTGTGTCTCTTCACTTATTAAAGTGTATATCACCTATCATGTGTTAAACTTCTTATTAAATCTGCATATGCTGAAAAGGTGCTCCAAATCACTATTGATCAGAGAAATGCAAATCAAGACAACCCTGAGGTACTACTACATACCTGTCAGATTGGCTAAAATGACAGGAAAAGTTAATGATGAATGTTGGAGGGGATGTGGGAAGGCTGGGACACTGATGCATTGTTGGTGGAGCTGTGAACAGATCCAGCCATTCTGGAGAGCAATTTGGAGCTATGCTCAAAAAGTTATCAAACTGTGCATACCCTTTGACCCAGCAGAATTTCTATTGGGCTTATATCCCAAAGAGATCATAAAGGAAGGAAAGGGCCCCACATGTGCAAGAATATTTGTGGCAGCCCTTTTTGTAGTGGCTAGAAACTGGAAACTGAATAGATGCCCTTCAGTTGGAGAATGGTTGAATAAATTATGGTATATGAATATTATGGAATATTATTGTTCTGTAAGAAATGACCAGCAGGACGATTTCAGAGAGGCCTAGAGAGACTTGCATGAACTGATGCTGAGTGAAATGAGCAGAACCAGGAGATCATTATACACGGCAACAACAATACTATATAATGATCAACTCTTATGGACATGGCTCTCTTCAACAATGAAATGTTTCCAACTACTTCCAGTTGTTTACTGAAGAAAGCCATATACACCCAGAGAGAGGGATGTGAAATGTGGACCACAACATAACATTCTCATACTCTTGATTGATGTTTGCTTACATTGTGTTTCCTTTATCTGATATGTCTTTCGTGTAGATATGATTTTTCTTTCACAACAATGATAAGTTTGGAAATATGTATACATATATTCGATTTGTCAAGTATTTTAACATAACATGTAGTAGATATCCTGCCATCTAGGGGAGGGATGGGGAATTGGGGGGAAAAATTTGTAACAGAAAGCTATGTAAAGGTTAATGTTGAAGAATTACCCATACATATGTTTTGCAAATAAAATAAAAATTAAAAAAAATCTCCATATGCTTTGGGTACTATCCACTATTAATATTCTTAACATTGGGTTCACAAACTTAAAAAAATTCCCAAAACACCTATTTTTATAACTATACTTCAGTGTAATTGTTTTCCTTTGATTCCTATGTATTTTATTTTATATATTTAAAAATACTTTTCCAAACAGTGTCCATAACAAAAAAAAAGGTTGAGAATCCCTTTTCTAAATCATAGGAAATTGGTAGAGGGAATTCTTGTGCTAGAAGTGACCTATGCTAATAAGCTCACAAATCTTTGAAATACTCTCATAGCTCAGGCAGAATACTGTCCTAAGCAATAAGGAAGATTTCTTTTAAGTCAATCTTAAACATCTGTAGTATGTCAGGTACTATACCAGATGCCAGGAATACAAAGCCAAAAAAAAAAAAAAAGAATCTGACTTCCTTCCTAATAGGCATATTTTTTGGTGGATAAGACTCTTGGCACAAAAGAATTATGATAATTTGCACTAAAATTTTTAATATCAGTGTATCATTTCTAGAAGTAGCATTGAGGAGAGGTACCTTAATCCCTTGCTTTTCTGTATCAAGCAGAGCCTTATCACCTACTCACCCAGACTACTACAAAGCCCTCTAATAGGCCTTCCTATTTCTACTGCCCCTCAGCTCTATTTGACTTTTTAGTCTTTAATCTTCTCGATGCAAAGTTGGTTTGCTCCAATTAGTCAAAACTTTCTAAAGCAGAAATCATGCTGAACTTTGTTTTGAAAGAGGTAATTTATCTTGAAATATTATATTATCATGATTTGAATTTGTATCCTATCTTCCTAGAGACCCTACTGTCTATAATGACAAGGACAATCAATATCTTATCTAAACTTTGCATTTTCCTTAGCAGTTACTCTACACAAGGGAAAGTATTTAAATATTGAACACAAAAAAGAATGAATGAATGAACACAAAAGGAATGGTTGAATTTCTCCTCTTGTTCAAGAATCATTCTAATTCACAAGGGCATCTGGTTAGGAAGAACATTTGGGCAGTAGATGAGTCTTCCTATGACCCTTCAAATTACACAATGAAGGTGACTCCTCCACTTTCATGTAAAAAACACCTTGCTTGTTGTTTTGGCTGCTTGGTGTATCAGTGGGATAACTGTTCTATACTTGAAAATGAGTGAGCCCTTTGGGGACCTCTAGAAACAAGAAGAAGAGTAGCTGAAGAAGCTATATCATTTTTTTTCCAGTTTTCTCATGTCTGTCTAGCTTTCATCTAAGCAGTCTATCAAATTGGGTCTTTTGAGAATACATGGAGGTGGCAGTCTAGTTTAGTGACTTGAATTGGACATTGAGAATTGGAATTCTCTGGCTTCTACCCCCACAACTCTACCTAAACTACAATTGATTGTCTCCAGTGATCTCTTACATGCCAAATTCAATGTTTTTTTTTTTCTCCTTAGTCTTTATTTTCCTGTTGAAAACTCTAAAACATTTGACATTATTAATCAATCCCCTCTTTAAAAAATTATCTCAGCTACCATGATTCTGTAATTTCCTGTTTTTTTTCTTAGTTTTCAAATTGTTCTTTTCCCTATCCCCTTTCTTGTTGTTGTTACCTAAATTCAGGTATTTTGCACAACTAAATTCTTGGTCCATTTTATAAACACTATTTTTCTTTGTATATCCTGTCTCATCATTTCAACTATGTCACCTCTTAGGTTGATGATACCTCCAGCTATATTATATATTTTCAGCTTAGCTTCATTCTAATACCTTCAACTACAAACAGAGTATCTTCAATTGGAAGTCACATATAAAACTTAAACATGGCTCCCTTTGCCAATCTCATTTTTTGTATCATTGGAAACTTTACTCTTGAACTCACCCAAGTTCAAAGTCTCACCATCATGTTTAATCTTGACCCAATAGAATTACAAGTTTTATTAAGTCATCTTTGGTAATATTTCTTGAATTGTCCCTCTCCTCTCCATTTCTGCAATTACTTCTCTAGCCCCATTTAGCGAAACTCAACACGCATTTATTAATAATGTGCTAAACACTGTGGGCATCAATCAAGCATTTATTAAGTGCCTACTGTGGGCCAGGAACAAAGTTTAATTCTTACTTTTATAGAACTTCCAATTTAGTAGATGGATAAAACACACAAATAAACATAATAAATAATAAGAAGAAAATGTGTGAAAGGAGTACAAAACAAAATACTATGTGAGGTTTGGAGGGGGAAAGAGAGAAGCCATAGTGGCTAAAGGAGGTGAGCCATATTGCAAAGAATTAACAAAGCGATTGGGTAAGTGATTGGATGTGAAAGATGAAAGCAACATAAGAATCAGAGTTAATAGTGGGTTTTCAAATATAAGAGGAGATTGGAGGAATGGTGATAGTTTTATTTTCAAATATAAGAGAAGATTGGGGGGATGGTGATAGTTTTGCTGTTGACAAATAATGCAGCCAGAAGGGAGATTAGGTTTGGGGCAAAGATAAGCCCAGTGTGGGGTGATATTGAATTTGAGATAATGCTAAGCTATTAAAGAGGAGATACTATATAGGAAATTGGAAATGCAGATGTATCTGAAGCTCAAAACAAAGAAAAAGATTAGAGACAAAGGATTAGAAAGCATCCAATCATCTTCTTAGAAGTGATGGAAGTAGATGAGATTTGCAAAGAACAGAATATAGAAAGACAGAAAAGAAAAGAATCGAAATCAAAACTTTGGGGAACACCCTCCTTAAGGAGTTAGGAAAAAGATAGAAAAGGAATGATCAAAGAGGAAGGAGAACTGAGAGTTTGCTATCACAGAAACAAAGGAAAGGTCACACAGCTCAAAAATCTCTCAGATCCCCACTGCCTACAAGATGAAATCCAGTTGTGTCCAGTTCTATCTCCTAGGTCTTCAACAACCAGTACAATGAATTAACTCCTCCATTCATTCTAAAATTGTATCACATATTGCCTGGTATTATTTCTTAATTGTTTCATATGTAGGCTTTCTCAGTAAAATCATGAACTGTTTGTGTAAGGAACCATGCGCTTCTTTGCATCCATCCCCTAGTTATACAATGTATACAGCTGTATATACAATGTATATACAAAGGCTGAATGAATAGATTGATGAATATTTCAGTCTTTCTTCTTGCCTGCCTTTGCACTTCCTCATTTTCTAGCCATTAACCCCGTATCTGGCACATAGCAAAAGCAGAGTACATGCTTATTGATTGACTTGTAGTCTCAGTTTTGCTGTCTAAAACTTGGGGAGATGAAAGCTACGGAAGGGCAGGGAATGGCTATGCACTCCATTGCTCATAGCCCTAGTGATGCCAAGATCAATAGTTTAATTGCTGTGAAACACTGTGAGCCTCAGTGGTGCCGTATAAATAATCGTAATAACTGCAGTCAGTGACGGAGAAGATGTTTTTCCAATATCTTATTTTAAAATGCATTTCTCTACAATTAACTCCACGTGCTTCTGGCAGAATGAGTGTTCTATATAGGCTCTTGCTAATTTTTTCCCCTCTTTATAGCACTTCAGTTCTGGTGCCTTTCCTTCTTTCCCAAGCTGTCTCTCTTTGGGATCAAAGGTCACCTGTCTGCATTTGGAGAGAGCATCGTCTTCAGGCATGCACACAACGGGGGCGGCTTAAAGCCCAGTCTGTGTGGTTTTCCTGGGGACTGTAGGGTGGTCAAAAGGCCCTTTGTGATGTCACAGCCAAACTCCCTCCCTGGCTTGGGGGCCCCTCAGCTTTCTGCATCTCTGCATTCCACCCTGGGCCAATGATGTCATCCCAGCACAGGAGCTCTCTTCTCCCTTCCATCTGTAGACAGTGGCTTTCCCATGGCCCTTGGGAGCAGGCTCTCCAGCCGTGTCCCTTTTACACTCCTCACCCTGTGGTTTTTGAACTCCGAGATTCCAATTCTTCTGTCTTGGGTGGGAAGTGCTGGCCAAAATTACTTCTCTTTTCTAAAGCTCTTCTATGAGACATATTGTCTGTATATAGTAGAAAAAGGGGACAGGAGGAAGTTTTTCATTTAATTTCATTACAGGCATATGTGCTTGAAACTGTGAGGCTTACTGTTGTCTGAAATTTTATTTTATTCTTATTAGATAATTGTCCATGTCAATATTATCATTTCTGATTCAACCCATCCTTCAAATTCAATCTAAAATTCCATTTCCTACTTGATTCCTTTCTTAAAGATGATTTCTAAAAATCTAATAGCACTTTATTGTTCTATTGTTAATATTTACACATTCTACTTTCCATTGTAATCATGTGTGTACCTTATCTTTCCTAACTAAATTGTAAATTCTGTCAAGGCAAAGAACATGCCTTCCAACTCTTCAGATTTCTTGGTGCATGTGATACAATGCTTTCCTCATACATACCATCATTATTGATCAATAAATGTTTGTTAAATTGAGGTGATTTATTCCTAATAATATCAGTTCCACACCACGGAAGTTAATTAATTAATAATCTATGGGACCTTGATTTAACTCTCTTTACCTCCCTGGGCCATTGTTTCCTCATCTATACAATGAGGAAATTGGATCAGGTGGTCTTTCAGGTCTCTTCCAGCTGCATATTTAGTTTCTAGCTCTGCCCTTAGCCCCTCTCCTACCCCCATCCCTATCTCCCCTGTATATGTTCTCTTCTTCCATACATTGTAAACTCTTGGAGGTCAGGGACTGTCTTGCTTGCTTATTTTTGTATCCCCAGCACTTGGCACATTGCCTGGCATATGATAAATACTTAAAACTGTTATATCTGTCTGTCTGTCTGTCTCTGTCAATATGTGGGGAAAAGCCTCAGTCGCTCCACCCTAGTAATAGCTCTGTTAATATTCTGTTCACAATAAATAACTGCTTTAAAGGCTTCTTGAATGAAGTCTATAACCACAACTTCCTATCAAATGAAAATAACAGATATTGGGTATCTTGAGAGCATGATTTGGTAGATTAAAGGTTTAAAGATGTTCTCTGTCTCTCTCTGTCTCTCTACCTCTGTCTCTCTGTCTGTCTCTCTCTTTCTCTCTCTATCTGTCTATAATCTTTTTTAAGATTCTAAGACTACTATGACTCTCTATGTGAGCTGTTCTTTGGGCACTGACACAAAGGTAGCTTCCTTTGTTCTACTTGAGGATACCCTTGCTGAAGTCTAAATGACTCATTCTGTCAAAGTGGGAGATCCCTACTGTTTATGTCAGGTGCGATTAAACTTGCTACCTTTGTTCCACCCTCACTTTTTGATCTTAATTTATTGAGGGTCATAGCTTCCAAAATAAATAAATATCAGTAATCTAGAATACTTAAAAATCCTAAGTGAGACTGCTCTGTCAAGAAGCAAAGACTAGGCTGAGATCCTGGCTCTGGCATTCACACTTAGATGAACTTGAATAAATCATTCATCTATTTGGACCTCAGCTTTCTTATCTGTAAAATGGATACAGAAGGACTAAATGATTTTCTAAAATGCCATAATCCTATGCCCATATGATCAGCATTGTGGCTTACTGGGAGAATATGATTCTCAGTATGACCTAAAGGGAACCATCACTTTAGCTCTAGACATTACTACCTTTTCTAATGCGCATTCTGAAGAAGAAAGAAATGTGAGCAAACCTGAGATCATGCAGAAGACCAAAAAAATAAGAGGGCCCTGTCCTCCCTAGTTTTGGAGGCTCAATTCTTCCCCTTCTCTGAAGCCCATTCCAGAGTTCTTTACCCTAAACAAATATAGGCTTTTCCTTTATACACACACTCACAGTTACTCTAGGTACTGCTTCCCAACCTCCATTAAAGGGCTGATGCATGAGCAATTTGATTGGGGCTGCAGGAGACCAGAACACAGCTCATCAGGAGCAGATGTCAATATAATGTACACTTGCCTGATGCTCCCTGGTTTATTTACTCATCAGAAAAATTGTCCAAGTAGTGCCAAGGGGCCAAACGGCTGCTCTGAAATTCTATGGAGCTGAACTGGGTACTGAGTAGAATGCTTGGAGAAAGGCTGGGAGAAGGCATCTGATGGGAACCCTACTGCTCTGGCTAATGTCAGTACCTCCAGTGGTTAAAGAAAGAAAGAAGGAAATCATAGTCCTGTGCAGAACAGGTATGAAGCTAAAAGACATGAAAACTCAGGAGAAATCCAAAGTATTAAGATTAAAGGGTAGTTAGCTAAGTTGAAAGTAGGGTTGGAAAAAGCTGTCTATAGACAAGAAGTGTTTTTGACTGTGCACCAATAAGGACAAGGGTTTCACTCCATTGTGGCTTATCTGTTCTATTCTTTGGTATTTACAAGGGCTAGACCTGCTATTGGGATCCAGAGTTGATGGGTCCCTTTTCTATTGACATCCAGGTGTCCATTCATTATCTTATCATGCATTTATTAGTCACATATGATATGAATAATGCTTTTCAAGACACTATGGAGGATACAAAAGGTCCTCCGGGTATTTACAATGTAGATGTGAAGAAAAAGCATGCTTGACACACAGAAAAGAAAAATCACAGGACTATATGTTAGAAAATAGCTGCATGATTAAAGAGCGTGCAAAATATTGAGTGAATGTGAAATGAGGGGGTGACTAGAGTAGTAGTAGCAGTAGTAGTAATTATAATAATAATAATAATGCAACATTTATATAATGCTTTGAGCTTTGTGAAATATTTTACATATGTTAATTCATTTGATTCTTATAACAAAACTGGGAGCTAAGTGCTATTATTATCCCCATTTCACAGTTAGGGAAACAGACAAACAGGGGTTCACTGGCTTGACTAGGGTCATGTGGCTAAATTTGTGAGTCCCCCACTGTAAGTCCAGCACTCTATCCACTATACCATCTAATCATGGGGTACTTTAATAGGAAAAAACTTTTTGGAAGAGATATCTTGAAGCACGAGAGAAAATGGTGGTCATGGATTGGTTGAAAGGAAACAGGACAGGGGCATTTTCAGACAGAGGAAATAGCATGTGCAAAGACTAAAAGATATAAGTCAACAAGACTAGGTTGTGCAGTGACAGTAAGAAGCTTAGCTGGACAAGAAAGGAAAGAGCCATGTTGAGAATTGTCAGTGAAGCAGAAGAGGAATAGGTAATGGAAGCCCTTAAACACCATCTGAGCATGGGGCAGTAGAAAGCTACTACATGAAAACAGTGTCTGAAAAAAACAAACAAACAAACAAACAAACCTGGAGACAGTGAGGCTCACTGAGAAATGGTAAGAGTCATGCAGCTATTAAAGGAAATCTAAAACACATCCCAGGAAGAACTGTCAAGCATTGGATGATGATGGGGAAGAAAGGGAAATGACACTAACTCCCAGTGTCCTGGCTCCAAGAATATTTAAGCTTAATGTCTAGAACTACTCTGTTGGTGGAGGTTTCTGGTTTTAGGTAAACATTGACCATCCACCTAATCCCTAAATGTGCAAATGTGCCCTGATACATATTGCAAGTCTCTCTTTGTTTCCAGACTTCACTCAATTTGAGTTATTACATTTCATTTCCTTCATCTCCCTACTCAACTTATAGTTTCAACTAGTTGCTACTTCCTTCCTTCTGATACAGCTGTTAAACAGATGCTGAGTCCCACTCCAGAGGGGGCTTCATTTCCAGCACAAGAGAATTGCCGACTAGATAGCAGCACCTAATATTCACATGGCACATTTGTCTAAGGAGCTCAAAGTGCTTTTTAGAATATTAACTCATTCATCATGGCAATAGCCTTGTGAATTAGAGAGGGGGACTGTAATATTCTCTCCCCATTGTGAGAAGAGCAAACTGATGCATTCTGTGTGTTGAATAGTGAGTGGAGGGGGGGAAAACTGATTAGTCAAAGCTGTAGGGTAAATAGGTGGGATGAGAAATTGTCTGCCTTCTTAGATGAGGACACACTTACACATACATTCTCTCTCTCTCTCTCTCTCTCTCTCTCTCTCTCTCTCTCTTCCTCTCTCTCTCTTCCTCTCTCTCTCTCTCTCTCTCTCTCTCTCTCTGTGTGTGTGTGTGTGTGTGTGTGTCTGTCTCTCTCTCCTTCCTCTTTTCCTCCCTCCCTCTCTTAGATACTATTGGATCTTATTAAGGAAAGTCTCTCTGATTTTGCTTCTGTTTCCTGTTAGCCCATGAATCTGTGCCAATAGGCCCTCAGTTCTCAGTTATCTCCCTTCCCTCTGGGTCACCTAAAACTAAATGCGGCTAATTCCACTTCCCCATTTGTTTCTCAGTCAACCCATATGAGCCAAATTGTTTTCTTCTTTCTCCATATAATATGTGACCCTATGAATCACTCCCAGGTTAAATCAACCTCAGGTTTTCCTAGGCTGTGTTCTTTTTGATTGGAGAAATCAATTTTGAGGTCTCAGAGAATCTCTGTTGCTAGAAGGGGTGGGAGTCAGACAGCACATTTGTAAACAATAGCAATGACAATGATGATAATTATTAATATTGAGATATTGTTTTAAGATTTCCAAAGTAATTTACATTTTACATACTTTATCTCATTTGAGCCTCCAACAACCCAAGGTATAATTATTCCCATTTTATAGATGAGGAAACTTAAGATTCAGATGTTAAGTGACTCATAGGAAGTGAGTCTACATACAACCCAAAAGTATTAGAAGTAGAATGTAAACCCATTTCTCTCCTAATTTTCAATCTAGTGTTCATCCTCACACATGATAGGAACTGAGATCTTTCCTTCCAGAGGTTTCCATTGCATGTCCTACTGCACAAGGGAACTACAGAAATCTAGTTTTCTGTCACCTGCCACCTCTTCATGGAGATTCAGCCTCCTCTTCAATTTCTTTTTTAGCTATTTGACTCTGTGTAAACTGCAACCAGACAGTATTCCTGCATATTTTTAGCTTTTGATTCTATAAAACACTCTCCATTGAGTAAACTCTTCCTTTCATAAATGAAGGCCATTGCTTCTTCCACTGGAATTAAATGGCAGTAGGGAGATAGTTCTTTTTTATAATTTAAAAAAAATTCTAATGCTATGTCTTGACCTTAAGAGCTAGAGAACTCAAATTCTCTATTAAATGATCCTTCTTACCTTTGAATATAACTCCACTAAACTATTATAAGTGCCATATAGCACTAGCAACACTGGGCTATCCATCTTCCATCTTTTATTATGTTCAATGGCACAACATGATTGCTCTGGATTAGAGTTGGGGGACCAGTCTTTAATAACACCTCCTTTTACTTGTACCACACCTAGAAATGTAAACAAGTCTATTTACATACATTATCCCATCCAGTTCTCACAACCCTGTGAGGTAGATGGTGTATGTCAGGGCCAGCTGAGGCCCATCAGCTCAATATGGATGGCAGAGTCTTGAAAAACACATAGCTCCCAGCACTCCTTGGTTAAATAGACATATATTTCACCCTGCTGCCTCTCTACAGACTTCCTCCCAACTCTGTTATTTCTCCCATGGTTCCTGGCAAATCGAGTGATCTTTCTGATCTATTCTTCTGAATATTACATTCTTATTTCCTTTCCAATTTTACAGACTGAAACCGTATCCCAACAATAAAAAACACCCTGAATAATAACATTCCAATTCTGCTTTTTAATTGTCTCATCATGTTCTCTATTATATTGCCCTTAGCAGTCCCCTTTTCCATTGTGGGCTCAAGCTATGATGTGACAATGCAAGCTTCAGCTTCATTTTTTAACAGATGACAAAACTGATATCAAAGGGTTAAATGATTTGCTCAAAAACACAGTTTATAGGTTGACAGCTTTGATGTTCTCCTGTCAGTGTATCAGGTTGCCTATATGACCCATCTCAGGATTAAATTCAAAACTCTGGTCTCATTAGCCCTTTTATCTAACCAAATATATTGATGATAGGTATGATAAGAAGTAGGGAAATAGAAAAATGGTTGTATAATCAATTGAATTGGACATAAGTGACCTGGACCTTTTTGACGTTTTCTACTACCTCCTTTGTACTTATAATATCCAAGCTCTTTCTTCCTTCCTATCTCCAATTTTTTTTCTTTTGGAGCTCAAATCACTTTATATATTTTATCAATTTCATTTGCTTCATTTCCTAATCAGTAAAAGAGTAAAGTAGGAGGGGAAAGGAACACAGACCATTTCCCTTAATTCGCAAAGGGGAGCAAGAAGTGCAGAGGGTAGTATAACCCTAGAGAAGCTTAAAGATAATTATTAAGGGGTTGCTCCAACTTTGGGTTTTATATGAGCGGTAATACAGGAGTGGGAAACACAGAGGGACCGATTTCCCTGACAGTGTTTAGTAACACTGTGGAGTAAAGAAAGGCAAAAGGGTAAACAATAATTAATCAGACAGGCACTGTGTGTGTATGTATGTGTGTGCATGCAAGCATCCTTTGTAGAATATTATCAGACTATACTTAGTACCTTTTACATCTCTACTAGGGGACACATATCTCAGCCTATCCATCTCTTTGGATTCTTGCCCTAAAGGGTAAGTATTATATACTTAACGGATGGGGAAATAATCTTTGGCTATGACACAATTCTATTTTCAGAAAGAAAAATAAAGCAGATATATACATGTATATATAGGGAGAAGGAGGCAGTCAGTTGGGATAGTAAAGCGAAGTTCAAATTCAGCACAACTTAATAGTTGTGCAAATTACTTAACCCTGTTACCTCAGTTTCCTCATCTGTCAAATGAGCTGGGGGAGGAAATGATAAACCAGTCCAGTATCTTTGCCAAGAAAATCCCAAATCAAGTAAAAAACAATAATAAAATGTAGGGGTAAAGGTATAGAAAGATATTTGTGTGTGTGTTATGAGGGACATATTTTATAAAGGGACATACATGTTTTAGTGTAAAGACACTTTAGAGCTATGTGTTTAAGAAAGAAGTGATTCCTCCAGAAAGATATAACAGCTCCATAGATCCTCAGATGGTGCACAGCAGCACAACTTCATGCAGTTGAGAGGTTCTAGATTTAGATCCCACATCTTGACAATGACTCATCTGTAAAATGAGACAAACAGGGTTAAGTAACTTGCCTAGGGCAACTCAAACTAGTAAGTATCTAAGGCTAGATTTGAACTCAAATCTTCCTAACTTCAGACTTGGATCTCTATTCAATGCACTACCTCACTACTCTGTAGTCCTTACCTCAATCGGTAACATGAACGATGTCAGGACTGAGCCTTATTCAAACTACCACCTCCCCCACCAATTAGTTCAGCTTCAGTGCTGGGACAAAATGATGTATTCATGATCTCAGACACTGTGTGACACTGGCTAAATCTCTTAATCTTGACCATAAAATGGAGGTAATAATAATAGCACCTACTTCTTGGGGTTTTTATGAGATAATATTGTAAAGTGTTTAGCACAGTATCTAGTACATAGTAGGTGTTTAATAAATTCTTGTTTCCCTTTCTTCCTCCCCCCCAACAAGTCATTGAACAGTTAACTGAAACTTTGCCCTAACACAGTAGGGATCAAGGCTTCTCTGGTCATGTTCTTTCCTTATCTCCATATGGTTGGTAAGGTGGGATATGGTCTTCAGAAGTCTACCACATTGGAAGGGACTGGCTTTGAATAAATAGGACTTTTTATTACTCTTAGGTGACCAGGAAGGAGAGACAACTCAAGTCTCAAGAATATTTTAATTGTTAGGGAAAATGAATCCTTTTCTTTGCAGAGGAACATAAGAGGAGGAGCCCTGGTCTATCACAAAAAGATTGAACTAAGTAATCTTTGAAATCTTTCCAGCTCTGGATTTATGATTCTATGACTGATTCTTCCTTTGACGGATTCTTCAGCCTCTGTGATTCAGATCTCAATAACACTGTGTGACAATGAGATAGACGGGTAAATGAATCATAGATCTTCAAAAACAAAGGGATATTAAGAGAGCATTTGGTCCCTTCCCCTTCCTTGTGACTGATGCACTAGCTGACCCCCAGTGAGGTATAAATGAGCTCTTCATAAGTTGGCTCCTTCCAATCCCTCCTAATATTCTAAAATTTACTCACCATTAGCTCTAGGATTTAGACATGGAATGCTTTTTTCTCAAACATGGAATGCCATCTTTGATTTTGTACCTTTTCACTGACTTTCCACCTCCATGCCTAAATTGTTTTCACCCTCCCCATCCCCTCCTCTTTGAATTCTAACTTCTTTTGAACTAGTGCTACTTTCCCAATCTCTTCAGTTACTGGTCATTTCCCTTAGGAAATTATCTCCCATCTATTCTTCAAATATATATACATTTATATATATATATATATGTGTGTGTGTGTGTGTGTGTGTGTGTGTGTATATATGTATGTATGTATGTATGTATGTATGTATGTATCCATTGTGTGCATGTAGTTTCCCCCATTAGAATTTAAATTTCTTGAGGACAGAAATTCTTTTAACTTATTCTTCTCATTCCTAGTGCTTAGTATTATGTCTGATTTGTAGTAAACCTTTAAAAAATGTTTGCTGATTACTTGGAGTTAATCTACAATCTCTCTGGACAAGGGAAATGAAAATAGTCCTATTGTACCAGGTCACCAGGTCACACCTCAAACATTGGCCTTGCTTCTTGGTGTTACATTTTAATAAGAACATTGACATATTCAAGTGCATCCAGTGAGTGGCAACCAGATTAGTAAGGTAGTATGAAATCATTTCATATCAAACTGATTTCAAGGAACAGGAAACTTTTATCAGATAATAGAAGATTTAGTGATCTTCAGATACTTTTAGAACTATCATGTGAAAGAAGGATTAAGCTCATTCTGTAGAGGACAGAACTAGAACCAGTACCTAGAGATTAAAATATATTCTGAGGCTGATTTTAGATTGATCTAAAAATGTTAAAAAAAAAGAAAGAAAGAAAGAAAGAAAGAAAGAAAGAAAGAAAGAAAGAAAGAAAGAAAGAAAGAAAGAAAGAAAGAAAGAAAGGAAGGAAGGAAGAAAGGAAGAAAGGAAGAAAGGAAGAAAGGAAGAAAGGAAG
>JAJPUD010000488.1:588795-604523 GCA_023553655.1 Myrmecobius fasciatus
AAGAAAGGAAGAAAGGAAGAAAGGAAGAAAGGAAGAAAGGAAGAAAGAAAGGAAGAAAGAAAGGAAGAAAGAAAGGAAGAAAGAAAAAGAAAAACCTTTACAATGTTATAGCAATAGAATGGAGAGAGTAAGAGAGACAAGGTCACCCTTATTAGTTATATTATAGAAAGGATCTTGGAATTTGTCCAGAGGTTGGATTAGAGCCATCAGATTGTAAAGTCCTTGAGGGCAGGGATTATTTTTTGTCTCTTTGTTTTTTTCTTTTCTTTTTTTTTCCTTCCTTCCTTCCTTTCTCTCTCTCTCTTTCTTTCTCTCTCTCTCCCTTCCTTCCTTCCTTTTCTTCCTTTCATTCTTTCTTTCTTTCTTTTTTCCTTTCTTTCTCTTCCTCCCCCCCCCCTTCTTTTCTTTTGTCTTTCCTACGCTTAGCATAGTGCCTGGCACATAGTAGGCACTTTATAGTAGGGTTTATTGTTTGATTAAGATACTTTCCAACTGATTGTAGTATTCCATAATTGTAGAGAACTGTCTTCCAAAATTTGCATCTTCTTTGTGGAAGAAAAAAAAAAAACACAGCAAAGGGAACAATAGTCCTTTGATTTAAAGAGAGCATTGGGCACCCTGAAGAAAACTGTAACTGAGAGGATTTTATATGTAGATAAGGTAGGTCATTTTAAGGATATGAGGAGGAAAAAAAAACTACCCACCCCTACCAATACCCAAAGAAGCTTTTCAGCTAGAAATCTACCACCCTTAGGATCACCTACAAATTACACAATGAAGTCTGGACCAGTGTCTACACTCAAAATGCAAATATTTACCTGAGAGCCCCTTAGGTCCTCTTTCATTTGCATCAATTAGTTGGTCAGATTAGGTAGTTGATTATCTTGAGTCCTGAGGGAATGAGATTTGCAGGCTCTTTCAACGGGGAGAGAATTTGACAGTTCCAAATCTAGGCAGGGGCCTCAGGAAGGCCATAACCAATATGTGAGGACTTGGAGGGGAGGAATTTGCCAAAGGCAAATTTTATTTAATTCATAATGTTGCTTAGGGCTGTCCTTGCCTGGAGCCTGGGAGTTCAAATGAGGAACAGTTGAAAGGGAGAGGCTAAGGTCTTTGCTGCCTATAGAGCAAGTCTGTAAGGCAAACTCAGAATTCCTTGATCTAACCCCAGCAGGATTTCCTGAGGACTTCTAATTGCTGTTTGACCCTGAATGAGAATCTCTTTTTTCTATCTGCTCCTTGATGGAGAGAGAGCTTCTAGTTTTGATTCTGATTTGCTCCCTCGAACTTTAATTTCAGCTTGGCTTATATCCTTTTCACGTTCCTGTTAATGACCTTGAATGATTTTGACCTATTTCAAGCATCCTGTCCTTGGTCCATTGACCTTATTTCTTAGATAACTGCTAATGACTGACTTCAGGATGAGGGATAGGATACCATCTCTGCAAAGGCATCATTAGGGAAAAACTTTTGGGTGGCAGATGTGGGGAGGATGTGAGGAGGATGTGAGACAGCACTAGACCAACTTCAATAAGGTTCTCCTTACACTATAATAGGTCCATACTTCAGATAAGCCAAAGTAGTGATCTTTTGGTCAGAGCTGCCTTAGTCCCCATCTCTTGGGGTCCTTGCTTGTTAGCTATGTTCTTTGCTACCTTGCAAGCTATGAATTTCAATTTTCTAGTTGGGATCACTGTCCTGTTATAGAGGTGCTAGAAAAATTGCTTTCACTATTTTTTGTGAGGGTTGAATCTATAAACTATAAACTTTACCTTATTGTAAAGTTCTGCCTTTTAAATAAGGAGCAAGGCTTCCTATCCCCCAGTCCCATGATGTAATAATACATTGGTACAGAACAGTGTAAATAGTATCTCCTGCCAGGGAGGTGATTTTGGCTTCTCTCTTTCACCAAATATCAGTTAGTCATGTTTATGGCTTTGTAGAGGATTAGTAGTAATAAAAACAAGGTCAACCTGGCTAGTCAGGGATGGGCTCTTCTTCACCTAGGGGAGTTAAGGCACAGAGAGTTGAAATAACCTACTTACTTATTCATGAAATTCCCACCAAGAATTCTGAGAAATATCATCTAGACCTACTCACACACTTTGGTTTCCATTTCACTTATCCCTTTTCTTCAAAAGCTCGATTAATAATTATGGATTCAAATTGGTGAACTCTGCCTCTGGGTCTCCTGACACTGATAGGCAAGTTTTCTCCTTCTCAAATCTTGATGTCCCTTCCTGGTCATTTCCAAACCATATCCCTGTGCTACCATATTACCCTTTTAGCTCCCTCTTTTGTATTCCCCAATAGAGTGTAAACTCTTTGAAAGCAGTGCCTTGCTTACTTGTTAAGATTTTCATGCCCTCTTAAGCACAGTTCCTAGTGTACAGTAAGTACTTCATCAATGCTTTATCCTTCATCATTAATTCATGGGTACTCTTTCATGGCCACACGGCTAAAGTAGTTTTTAGTACTTTTGTTCTTAGTTGCTTTTTTAGTAATCTTTTTAGTACTTTTGCTTATAGTTACTTTTTAGTAATCTACTAAGTCATATCATTGTTGTATAGTCCTTTTCACTCATTGTTAACTCTTCATGATCCCATTTGGGTTTTTCTTGGCAAAGATACTTGAGTGGTTTGCCATTTCTTTCTCCAGTTCATTTGACAGATGAGGAAACAGAGGCACCAAGATTAAGTGACTTGCTCAAGGTCATACTGTTAGTAAGTGTGTAAGACCAGATTTGTGCTCAGGAAAATGAGTCTTCCTCTTGACTTCAGGCTGGATACTTTACCAACTTGTGCAGTCTAACTACTAAGGCACAACCTAGTTTCAATTAAAACCTTCCATAAGAGGAAGATATCTGAAGACTAGACTTCAAAGTCTCCTGGATATTCTATGCAATTCAAGAACCAGCCTATGTAATGAATTATTCTATGATCTATCCCACTTCCCACTAAAACTGGTCTTGCCATGTGTGTTGTATGTAGACATGAGCCAATTGGTAGAAGGTAAGAAAATTTGTGTAGGGGAAGGGTAGAACAGATGATTTGCCCAGGCTGTCTTTGGATTTGGGTTTTCAGAACTTGGGGTGAGAAGCTGAAATTGGAGCTAAGTCATTCTTCCCCAAAATCATTTTCTGGTTCTCAGCTTCACATACTCTTCTTCGTTACCATTAATCATTACCTTCGTCCAAGCCAATGAACTCATAGACAGGTCTTTGCTTCCTTTTGTGGGCTGGAGCCAGAAATCTTGCCAGCTAGTCATGAACAGAACTTCAACAGAGAGTGGGAGTAAAAGGAAGAGGAGGAAGTTAAGAAAGAGGAGCAGGGTGGCAGAGAGAAGGAGGCTGCATCTTTAAAGATTAATAGTATTGTTTGCTCATTAAGGAGATCATTCCAAGCCTAATGGTAGCCAGAATGCTTGAGTGCAAGCATCTGTTTGCTACTGGGAGATGATATTTATTGTTCAATACTTCAATGGATGTAAATAAACAGCCCGGCCCAGATAATGTTCAAATAAACAAACAAGCAGCTGCCAGGATCTCCCTGGATGGCTGACCTTTGTGGGGGCCATCCTGCTGATGTTTTTAATAGCAGTCTGCCTGGCAGCCCAGACACTCACCGTGCCAGGGATGGAGATAGGTGGCAGTGCTGTCTGGTGGATGGGCTGGGAGCCAGAAGGCCTCGAGGTAACTAGGGTTCTGCTGTCTAAGGAAATCCCAGCCTGGGAAACTTGTATCCTGAATGGGTTATGGAAGGAGAATGCAGATAGTGATGTGGATTGATATGTGTTTATACTTAGGGTATGTATATATGCCATCTAGATAAAGGGTATAGATGAAATGGCCTAAGGTCAGAGGCAAGGAGATATGTTTTAGAGGGAAGGATTGGATGGTGATTACTAGCTGGTTTCATGATTGGATGGTATGGAGGATATATCTGCCTGGAAGGTTTATGTGTACAGAATATATACATGAAATGAGTATAGATATGGATTATAAAGGAAAGAAAATAAATGACCCATTATCCCAAAATCTACTCATATACATCCTAACATTCCAATCTCTAGCCCTCTCCTTCCAACTAGATTTTACAATCCAGGAGGACAGGAGTCTTGAGTACTCCTATCATAGCCCTAGGCACATGGTGGATGATGAATACATGTTTATTGAATGAATAAATGAGTTAGTGAATGAATGCATAAATATTTAGACTCTGAAAAATTACCAAGTTGTAGAAAAACATAATTTTTCTCCATTCTCAAAGATTAAAGACCCACATTTTGTTTCTCTTAAACCATTAACAAATATAGCAATCAATAAGCATTTAAGTGTTTCCTATGTGACAGGCATTTTACTGGACCCTGGGAGATACAAAATCAACAATGAAACAATCCATACCCTCATAGAGCTTACTCTTACTAACTAGTTATGGTTTTATAACCCATGAATATGCCTACTTTTTATATTTTCAGCTTGGGCCACCTCTTTGTACTATATGACTAAGGATTGGAGCTAATATTTCACTCTTAGCAGGAGCTCTCAAATAAAACAAAAAAACCCTACTAATGTAGAGCCTTTTTTCTGATTGTGGGGCCAGCTCTACAGTCTTCTCTACCTCAGTTGCCTCTCTAAGTTCTTTGAGTTCCATTAATGTACTTTTTTTCAAGGTTCAAAGAATTCCCACTTGTCCTAGCATTCAATTTAAACATTTGCTCAACACTTACTGTGTGCTTTCCACCTGACAACTTAATTGAGCTCTGTGTTAAATTTCAGGGAGACAAGCTCCCTGCCCTCATGATGACTGATGACCATTCATAGTTTCACAAACATTGATCTTATCCTCTTTTTGCCTTCATTCCTCCAAGCTGAAGATCCATATCTGTGACAACTCAAGTTGTCCTTCCTTCATTTCATTTTATATTTCTTGAGGGCAACCAGAGCCATACAGAGTGTTAAGATTCAATTCAATTCAACAGGTATTAAGTTTGTCCTTCATTCCAATGCTGTTCTAGGCACTGGGGATATCCAATATGGGGACTAAACTGTAATAGTCTCAGCCTTCAAAGGAGCCTGCCTCCTGCTGGGGTGATCATTAGGAAAGCAGCATGGTTCTGGACATGGGGCCAGTTATTCCATCTCTCCAAGACTCAGTTTCCTCATTCATAAAATGAATACATTAAATTAATCTAATCTAATTAATCTAAACTGATCTCTAAAGATCCCTCCAGTTCTTAATCTTATGATATTGTATACACAAGTAAATTCAAATTATAAACAAAGAATTATAAAGTGATTTCAATAGGGAGAGAGTACTATTAATAGAGGAAGTAAGAAACTAGGGGGTTTGGGAGTGATGGTGAAGTAAAGTAATCAGGAAATACACTGAAGGAGTCAGCTCCTGAGCTATGCATTGGGAGAAGCTGGGGATTCTATGAGGTAGGGGTAATGAGGAAGTGCACTCTGGTCATGGGGAACCAATTCCTTCTTGAGCTTGTCCTGTGTTTCACTGGCCTGCCCATTTGATCGATGAGTATCTTTAGGAAACAGTCAGCACTAATCCTTTTCTTCGACTGAAGAACTCAGGGCTCAGAGCTTGGTATAGTTTAGGGTCCTCCCACTCCAGCTGAACTTAGCCACACACTCATTTTTCACCTTTTTGTTCCTCATCTAGACTCAAAAGATCTTACCTTTTATCAATCGTCTTGGCTTTCTACTATCCTAAAGAGCTTAGAGCTATCTGTGAACTTAAAAGTCCTCACTAGACACTCATCCCTTTAGATCATTATAAAGATGCTATGTAAGCCCCTCACTGATGCTTTGGGAATCTACTGTGCTTAGTTCTCTATTCAGAGAATTTACATAGAGTTGCAAAGGACCAGTTTCTCTTTACCCTTTCCTGTCTATGACCCACTTCTATATTTCATGCTGAAAGCTTCTTATCTGGTCTGGAACCTTGTCAAAGATCTTTAGAAAGGCTCAGTAGACGGAAGGCAGCTAGTTGATGCAATGAATAGAGGGCAGGACTTGCAGTGAGGAAGACCCGAGTTCAAATTCAGCCTTTGAGACATAGTAATTGCATGAATCTGGGAAAACATTTGACCTCTGTCTGCCTCAGTTTCCTCAACTTTAAAATGGCATAATCATAACAACTACTTCTTGGGGTTTGTGAAGATCAAATCAAAATTATATTTGTAAAGTGCCCAGCACAGGTCTCAGAACATAGTAGGTACTTAAGAAATGCTTGTTTCTTTCCTGTCTCCTTTCCTTTCTTCTTTCCATTCCTCCTTCCTTCCCTCCCTCTCTCCTTCCCCCCTCTTTTTCTCTCTTCCTCCCTCCAGATAATTAGGGGTTCTAATGTGACTCTGCTATTGATTTACTGCATGTCCTTAGGCAAGGGACTTAATTGTTCCAAGGCTATTTTCTTATCTATAAAGCTGAAATAACAGGACTCCTACAAATTTCATAGTATGGTGGTATTAAAGAATAAATGAGATCAGACAGGTGAAAGTGCTTTGAAATGTACAAAGCATGATGTAAGTATAAGAAGTTATCATGATTAGTATAGGCCAGCCAGTGGGTTGATTCCCTTTTATCCATATGGACATTATGAGATTCAAGACATGATTTCCTCTTAGTTGAACCATGTTGTTCTTTACTCCCCCCACCTGAAAGGCTACATTTTCTGGCATCAGTTATGCTGATCTCCAGAGAGTAATACTGCAATATGTGTTCGTGAGTCCACTCTCTTGAGAATACAGTCCCAAATCCATGTTATAACCCTATCTTCTCATGGCTAAACCATCACCTGGGTGTCAGAGATGGCTCAGTGTGACCTTCCAGGCTCCTATTTGGAATACCTTCTATTTCAGGAATAGAAATTCTTTAAATCGAAAGGACTATGCAACAGCTTAAGTCTGTCTGAGACAAACTTCTAGACAAATAGAAAGGATCTCACCTCACTTACTCAGATATCCAGCCTTGGCTGGACTGCTCCAGCATCATAACATCACCTTTTCAAGGAACTGAGAAAATGTTCCGGTTCTCTCAACCCCCAATAGCTCTGAGCAGATACAAAGCGTACAGAGACAGAAACAAATCAAAGTTGCCATTCATTGATCCTACTGCTCTGTTACTGTCCCAGTGGGTTAGTGGGGCTATACACAACATTCACTGGAGGGAAAGCACAGGATTACTTATACCCTACTTTAGTCTTGTCCTTTCCCAAATTACCTACAGTTTACATAATTTTAGTCTTGCCCTGCCCCAAATACCACAGTCAGCATTAGCTCTTCCCCATTGCTAATCCAGTAATGCTCAAAAGCAACAGTGTTTTGGCCACTCCACATACACTTACATTGTCCCCGAATGCCTTCTTATATTGTAAACAGTGGCATATTTCCTAAATCACAGTAGCATCTGTTCTTGTTCCTTTGTTTAGCTCTGTTGAGTTCTCCTAGTGACCATGCTAATGTAAAATGGGCTCTTACCCAGTTCTGGGGACATATGTTTAGGAAAAACCTAATTGTATCCCCCCATGTACCAGAGTAGTACTGACTTGCCCAATCCAGTTTCTCAAGACATTTCCTGTGAAAATTTGGTTCATGTACTTTTAGGAATCCGTCTATTTCAAGAGGATTGACCTCACTCCTATGGAGGAGGGGAACTGGGACCAAAAGTTAAGCAGCAATGTTTGGCCCGGAAATCCAATTTACCTTAGGGATCAGAGTAAGGGACATCTGATGGGACTTAGTTCCAGAAGAGTTCCCTGGAGAAGGAAGCTTTTGCCTGAAGGCCTGGGGATGGCTGGAGGTAGGCCAGACCTCTCAGTATCATTCTGACTTTGTGGCTCCAGGCCTCCAATCTGGGGACGCAGCCTGGCTGGGCCAGAGGCCAAGGCCATCAGTGCTCGGTCAGTCGTGGGTGGTAATCCCAATTGGTTTTGCACAAGCTCTCATTTTCATTCAGATGAAGAAAGGCCCTGGCTAGGTTGGGTTCCTTGTGGAATGGGGAACTATGTTGAAGAAGAAGGGCATCAGGAGCTCTGATGGCAAGGTTGAAAGTGTCTCTCTTCCTTTTGTTTTCTGTTTATTTTTTATGAGAAATGAAGGTGCTGCTCAAGCACAGCTTCCCCACTGATGCTCATGGGCTGAAGTCAGATACTTGAGGCAAGATACCAGTAAACCCCTGGAATTAGAAAGAACCAGATACAGATATACTCCATCTAACATCTTAATTGGTTCTGAGAAAACATGATATTAAGTAAAGCATTACAGAGGGAGTTACTTTCATTTACTGAATGCAAGCATGTGATACATATCGATGACCCCAGGTTTAGAATTCAGCATGGGTCTCTTTTCCTTCCTGTATATTCATGGGTGGAATATCTTTGCTAGAACAAGTTTTGAGTATTCCACTTAATCTTTAGGGGCCTCAGTTTCCTAACATTAAAATAAAGCAGACATGATGACCTCTAGGATCCTTTATATCTTTAAATCAATGAGCCTGTTTTTTTCTAACTTTCATCATTTCTAGCCAATAACATTTAGGGCAATTGATAAATGTTTGAGTCAAGAAAGTTCTTTATGAAAGATTGGAACATTTGTGAGTAGAGATTGAGCCTGGGAATACCAGTTTGCATGAAATAATCCCCAAAATGACACTAGTACATTGTTGGTGGATTTGATCCAACCATTCTGGAGAGCAACTTGGAACTCTGCCCAAAAGGCTATCAAACTGTGCATAACCTTTGACCCAGCAGTGTCTCTACTGATCTATATCCCAAAGAAATCATAAGAAAGGGAAAAGGACCCACATGTGCACAAATGTTTGTAGCTACTCTTTTTGTGGTGGCAAGAAACTGGAAACTGAGTGGATGCCCATTATTTGGGGAATGGATGAATAAGTTATGGTATATGAATGTCATAGAATATTATTGTTCTATAAGAAATGACCAGCAGGCTGGTTTTAAAGAGGCTTGAAGGGACTTACATAAATTGATGCTGGGTGAAGTGAGTAGAACCAAGAGAACATTGTACATGGCAACAAGATAATATGATGATCAATTCTGATGGACATGGCTCTTTTCAACAATGAGGTGATTCAGGACAATTCCAATAAACTTGTGATTGAGTCATCTGCACCCCGAGAGAGAACTATGGGGACTTAGTGTGGATCACAACATTGTATTTTCACTTGTTTTATTGCTGTTTGCAAGCATTTTGTTTTCTTTCTCATTTTTTCTCTTTTTGATCTGATTTTTCTTGTACACCATGATAATTGTGGAAATATGTATAGAAGACTCACACATATTTAACATAATTGGATTACTTGTTGTCTAGGGAAGGAGTTGGGGGGAAAGAAGGAAAAATTCCGAACACAAGGTTTTGCAAAGTTGTATGCTGAAAATTATTTATGAATATGTTTTAAAAACAAAAATCTTTAATCCAAAAAAGAGAAAGAATTCCCAAACCAGAGAAGCTAAGTAGATCAGTTCTAATACCCCCAAAGTATCTTAGCTCTTCTAAACAAGGTTCCTCTTGGGGATAGCTTGAAACTAATTTTGTTTTCTCCTCTTTCCCTCTGAAACTGGAAAATTGAATTAAAGCTAGAGCTGACTTTCCACCATAGTTTTCCCTCTTCATCTTCCCTGGGCATTGATTCTATCACATCCCATTTAACATCCCTCTTATCTGATCCTGAGACTCTTGAACCCACACTAAAACCTGTGTTCTATGGCACTACTTTTATTAGTCAAAAAAGTAGTTTTCTATGCTGAATCACTTCAGTGAAGAAACTTACGTAATGGATCGTTTCCAACCATGCAATTGAAATTATTCTAATAGCAAATCTATTGACTATAATTTAAGGATGTCATTTTGAATTTATGTCATACTTCAGTTATCTGAATTTTTATGCTCCCATTCCCAAGAAACACAGGAGTTTATTGAATGGGGAGAAAGGGGTAATATGATTAGACCCACGATTAGACCCACACTTAAATAAAATCAAATTGATGACTGTATGGAGAAAGGTTGGAAGTGGGGAGATGCTTAAGATCAGGAGAACAAATAGGATGTTATCCCAGTAGTCCAGGAGAGAGTTAATAAAAGCCTTAATTAGGGATTAATTGGATTAGTAGAGTGAGTGAGGAGGAGGAATCAAGAATGATACTGAGGTTTCAAATCAGGATGATGAGGTAGTAGTGCCCTAAGTCCTAACAGAGAAGTTTAGAAGAACAGGTTTGGGAGGAAAGTAATAAATTTTGTCCAGAAGTTTACTGGATATACAGTTTGAACTGTCCAACTAGCAATTGGTGATGCCCAACTAGTCTGATGAGCAGGGAACTGATGAAATGATATCTTCTTGGAGATGGTAATTGGCCCCAGGGTACTGATGGGATCACCATGTGAGAGAGAAAAAGAAAAAGAGAGTCCAAGACTCAGGAGAGACTTGGAGTGTGTGGTAAATCAGCAGAATGAAACATAGACAGGTAAGCTAAGAACTAAGAGAAAGCAGCATCCCAAAAACCTAGAAAGGAGAAAATTTCCAGATGCAAGCTTGCAGGAGGGGAGTATAGTTGAAAGTATCAGATATTGCAAAGAAATCAAGAAGGATGAAGATGAAGAAGTCACCATTAAAACTGGCAATTTTACCATTGGTAATTTTGAAGGGAACAGTTTTATTTGAATATTGGGGGCAGAAGACAAATTGCAGGGGCTTAAGAAAAGCGTGAATTGTAGTGGTACTGAGAGTATATGGCTTTTACTCAAGGAGCTTGACTATAAAAGAGAGGAGAGAGACGGAATGATGGCTAACAGACATGATGGGACTTAAGGAGAGTTTTGATTTTTATTTGTTTTAAGGATGAGAGAGGCAGGAATGTTTGTAGGCAGCCAAGAAGAAATCAGCAGATAGAAACCTGAATAGAAAATCTTGTGGAGGGAATTAGGATCAAGGTTATCTATAGAGATATCAGTAGCACCTAGAAAAAACCCACATTGGTCAGTTCTCTCCCTATGGTTTCGGTAAGAGTAGGGAAAAGGGGAGTGAGTTCTTTGCTTCAGTTTTTATTCACAATTCACTTGGAGTGTCAGTTGTGACAGCTGGGTTTATACCCCAAAGACCTGAGTTTGAATCCCAGTTCTGTTTCCTACCAGCAACTGGTTAACCCTGGGCAAGTCCATTTATTAGTTTATTGGTAAAATAGGTATGAAAATATTTGAACTATCTACCTCATGCAACTTCGTGGGATTGTAAAAATGAAATATGATAACAGTAGCCATGAAGATTCTTTGTATGCTTGCAAAATGCTTTGTGTATATACGTTGTTTGTTCTATACAACAACCTTATGAAGTAGATGTTCATTTTTATAGCCCCATTTTAGAGATAAGGAAACTGAGGCTAGGTAAGATTGCCTGGAGTCACATACCTAGTTGGCATATGAGTCAAAATCCAAATCCAGGACTTCCTCACTTCATATCCAGTGCTCTAATCATGTTGCCATGTAAAATATTACATAAATGACATCATCATTCATATTCATTATCATCATCATCCATATTCAATTTCATTATCCATACCCATCATTATCATCTATATCCATCATCATCTAATATCATCATCCATCTTCATCATTACTGTTAACAATATTCTGGGCACGTTAGATATAGAACTCACTCTGGCCTTGCTATTTTTTGGTAGACTGGTCTTCCAGGTGATCTGCAGTGCTCTAAGATCTCTCTCTTCCTGGCTGAGCTGAGGCATTCTTGATATATCTCCTTCTTCTCTCTTCAGATCCGTGTGGATGGGCCCCGGGGAAATGCCCTGCAGTATGAGACCGTGCAAGTGGTGGATCCTGGCCCGGTTCTCAGGGATATGGCTTTCTCCATGGACCACGAACAGCTCTACATCATGTCAGAAAGACAGGTAAGGCAAACCAAAAGCCACCGTTGATGGTGTTGATTCTTTATAAGAGATTTGGCTCCTGTTACGTTCACTTGGAGCATATTCTTCCTAACTTCTTGCTATTGACATGGAATAAGGGAAAGGAGAAGAACAACTTGTAGATAAGTTCTTGCTTTCTGGTTAAGGTCAATTCATGAAGAACTAGTTGAAAATAGAATTGATTTTATTATTTAGTTCTTTATCTACAGTTCATATTGCATAGCTTATGGAGAAGTAGATGGGATAAGAGGGAAAGAAAGAACTCAATACTGAATAACAGTCATCTGATAGACAAGTTTAGAAATTATGCTATAATTTAAAAATAGTAAAGTCACTCCCTTCATTGCAGAAGTGAGGGATTATCGGTGTAGAACACAGCATATACTATCAGATGTGGTCAGTGGTGTTAGCCTTTGTGAATTCCTCCCCCCCCTTTTTTAAAATCTTTGTTACAAGGGAATAACTCAATTAATATATAAAGGCTTGCTGAGTAAAGAGGTGGGGGATAAGGTTGAGATATATTTGGAATAAAAGTGAAGTTGAAAACAAAAGGAATCAGTAACAGTGATGACATGAATCTAGCTCTTGGAAATCAGATGAAACACAGTAAAAGCTGAGGGACTGTGAATGTGGAATGTTGTATATTTGGTCTCTGTTGATTTGCTTAACATTTTGCTTGTTACAAGTGAAGCTTCAGTGGGGACAAGGGTTATGAGGAAATGAAAACAAAAGGTATCAAAAAAAATAATCATTCAATAAAAATAAAATTGATAAAAAGTTGGCATCAATAAAATAAAAATAAATAAATAAAATAAGAGCATTGCGGATTCAGCCATCTCCTTTTATCCCCTAAATTTCCATTTCAAGAAAAGCAAGATCCATGTTCAGAGGTATGCTGATAAATGTTTAACATCCAGATCTCCAACCCCCTCCCCCCCCAAAAAAAGACTTAAGAAACACTTTTAAGTTTAATTTTCCTTATCAAGATAATCAATAGGAGAATAAATCAAACCTTGATGCATAATGTTTGCTGATTTCTGAGGTATGAATACTGGTACTGAAAATTAAAGCCTGAGAGCTGACTCCAAAATGCTGCTGGCTATAATATTGGACTCTAATTTCTAGTCTTCTATAAGCGCCATTAGGATCAAGATTATTTCCCATAACACAGGATGCATCCAGGGTGATCAAATGATAAGCGCTGAGAGGGAGCCCATTGAAGAGAACATCCAGAAGACTGGGTCAATGAACATGCCATCAGATGGGCAAGCCTCCCGTGGCCTTTTTAATTGGTCAGCAACTGTAGAAGATAGTTTCCTAGCTTCCCACCAAGCAAGTCCATGATGCTCAACTTGGAGCAGCTGTGGTCATGCACTGTGAAGTCACCAAAAAGGAATGTGTCTCAAAGTTTTACCAGAATTGTATGAGTTGCCCTGAATTCAGACTTAATCAAAAAATGAGAATTGAACACAGAGAAACTAGTTTGTCCAAACTCTGATATAGCTGAGTGCTAAAATAGGAAAAGGATAGCCACTGCAAAAGAAAAAGCAGTATTGACTCTGCCTTTCTTCCTCCTTCCTTCCTGCAAAGAATACTTGGTCTGAAATGAAATGGGCTGTGGCCACCATTATTCCCCTGCTCTCAGCTTGGTATAAAGGAAAACTCCTTAATTTAGGTTTTAGGACTTGATTTTGAATTTTGTCTCTGAGACTTCCTAGCTATATAACCTTGAACATTTGACTTAATCTTTGTAGACATTTTGCAAGATTGTCAATTTAGAACCAAAAGGACCTTGGGGCCATCAAGTAAAACCTTTCATCTTACAAATGGGGAAACTGAGGAAGAAAAGGATTAAGGAGTATCCATGTTCATACAGCTAAAAAGTGAACCCACGTTTTCATGATTTCAATTCCAGTGTTTTGTCTACAACATTATTGTTTTCTCCTCTATGAAATTTTTATTCATCTTGGACTAGAGCATCCCTAAGATTCTTCCTAGCTCTAAATTAGATCATTCTATTGATGTGGTAGTGTCAAAATAATCTTGAATTGATGTGAATTCTCATCCTGTCTTTCTAATAACTAGCTATATGATCTTGAGCAAAGTTAGGACTCTTTCTTGGACCTCTTCCCTCATCTATAAGATGAGGGGGTTGACCTTGGTGATGTCCAAGGTCCGTTTTCAGACCTGTAACTGAGTTCAAAGCAGTGTCTTCCCAGGGCACTGTCTCCAGGCCATGAATATTTATACATAGACTCCAGAGAGTATCTGTGGCAGCAGCAGCAGAAGCAAGGGGGCAACCCCTCCCCTCTCATTCATCTTCATTAGGGAGGCTGAGAGCCTGAACTCTGTGACAGAGTCCGAATTGTTCCAGCCTGGTTGCCCCTCTCCACAGTAGGGGAGATGAATGCCACATTATGCCACCCACAGGGTTTGTGCATTATTCCTGGGAAGTTGATGCCGGCCCCACCCTCCTGGGAATCTCTGATGACATCTTCAGGCCCCCTGCTCCCAGTCACACTGGAACCCATTGTGACCACCCAGCTGAGGCCCTTGTGCCTTGGGAGTGACCTGGAGCTGGGTCTAGAGGGTAGATTTCTGCTTTGGGAACCAGGGTCTTTGAGATCCAGTCTTCAGCCTGGCATATGTCTCAGGGCAACAGTTTCCTGCCCTCCAGATACTGTCTGTTCTCCACCCACCTCTGATAAATGTTTATGCAGATGATGGGAGTGGATCTTTTTAATGCTATGAACTCACTTGAGAAGAATACAGATCATCAGTGACCTCAGGTCCTTTTGAGACCTGCCCCATGAGTCAGTGTGTCTGAACCAGGCAATGGAACTCTTTAAGGGCTTCTTAAGGTGGCAGTTGGTGAGCTTTATGAAAGTCTTAACAGGTTTTCTCCCTAAAGAGGCTCTGAAGTCACCCACAGGTTAATGACAATTGCCAATGTGAGTGTGCCCATCCTGTAAGAAGGGCAATTAATCTCAATCATGACTTTGCTCATCTCCCATCCACCTTCGCGCTTAGTGCTTTATCTCCACCAATTCAGCCAATGGAAACCAGAGCAAAGTCAGGTCCTGTCAAGACGCCATCAAGAACACCAGGGTGTGGAAAGTGTAACTAAGGAAACAGAGGGAAAAGTAGTGGAGTCTTACCAAGGTCAAGCAAGGTCTTTTACCAGAACAAATCAAGGACACAGAGCAGGGATGCCATCCAGTTAACCAGACTAGGAACCATGAGCTATACAGGGAAAGCAGAGTCAAGGCTATACAGAAGAGCAATGGAGAAGAAAGTATTTCCCTCAAGGATTGAGGGACCCTTTCTTATAAACCTGGGCCAATGAACATTAGCCACTTTTGACTACCACTGTCTCTTCTTTCCCATCATAATTGAGTTAATTAGATGATGAAAGATTAACTAAAGAAGATCTTGGTATTCACTGAAATAATTGAGATGAAATGAAGTCACTATAGGCTCCTTTTTAAGTGAAGTATAAGTATGTTGAATGCCTTCTTCACTCCATCCCTCCCATCCCGTCTTTGTCCTTCCTCCCTCCCTCCTTTCTTCCTTCCTTCCTTTCTTTTTCTCTTCCTTCCTCCCTTCCTTCCTTCTTTCCTTCCTTCCTTCCTTCCTTCCTACCTTCCTCCCTTCCTTCCTTCTTTCCTTCCTTCCTTCCTTCCTTCCTTCCTTCCTTCCTTCTTTCCTTCCTTCCTCCCTTCCTTCCTTCCTCCCTCCCTTCCTCCCTTCCTTCCTTTTTTCCTCCCTTCCTTCCTCCCT
>JAJPUD010000488.1:604623-658426 GCA_023553655.1 Myrmecobius fasciatus
CTTCCTTCCTTCCTTCCTTCCTTCTTTCCTTTGTTCCTTCCTTCTTTCCTTCCTTCCTTCCTTCCTTCCTTCCTTCCTTCCTTCCTTCCTTCCTTCCTTCCTTCTTTCTTTCCTTCCTTTGTTCCTTCCTTCCTTTGTTCCTTCCTTCCTTCCTTCCTTCCTTCCTTCCTTCCTTCCTTCCTCCCTTCCTTCCTTTTTCCCTTTCTGTCTTTCTTTTTCTTTCTTTCTCCTTCCCTACCTTTCTTTTCCATTCTTTCCCATCAAGAAGATCAGAGATAATTTTGTTTAGAAACTTACTATCTGTGTAATCTGGGCAAATCCTTCATTTCCTCATCTGTTAGCCTTGAGGGCCTTTTCCAGCTCTTTGAACGCAAAAGGTTATAGTCACCTGTGTACCTGCACACAGGTGCACACCTATACCTCTGTACCATTCATTTGCCCTCTTTCTTCTTAAATTCTCTTCTCTGGCCTTCACCATCAAATGACTTGTCTTCCAGGCAAGACTCAGATTTCCTAGACAGGGTTTTGACTGCTGGTACCAAAGGAGTTAAGTTGAGATAGCAGGCCTATACATTGTGCTGAGACAGAGATTATTTTGGGAGAGCCACCAACTCAGCCAACTATGATTTGTTGCCTCTGAGCCTAGGAAACTTTCCTCCTGATTGCCTGGATAGCCCTGGAAAGTCAAGGCCACTGGTCATTTTCTACCCTTTCTCTTTAACAAACTGGAAGCTTGCTTCTCCTGACTCTGTCTGAGCTCTGCTGAAGCCATTGCACTTCCTGACCAGTTGCTGCTCTCTGTATAGCCTGGGATTCATCTAGAAGACCTTGTCAAAGAGGTGAAATGTTTTGGACCTCATTTCTTGCCCTAGGCCTAATGGAGCCTGGGCCCAAAAAGGCCTCCCAGAATGGGGCTCAGGAAAGTTTTCTCATGATATTATTTTCTTTCTATTTGATTTGAGGATATTCTGGGGCTCAAACTCTCAAGTTCCAAAGGCAGGAAGATGCCAGCTCTATGACTGCAGGATTTGGGGGTTAGAATAGGATAATGATAGTGGGCAACTAGGGTAAAGAATAACATTGCAAAAAAGAGTCAGGAATAAGTGTGAATGCACCCATGGGAAGAAGTTCTCTGTGAGGATTCTATTGCGTGGTTTTATGACAACCTACTTTCAGTTCAATTAGGTAAGCACTGATTAAGCACTTCCTGTGTACAGAGCACTGTCACTGGTGATATAAAGAAAAGGACAAATAGTCAAAAGGAAGTCATTTTCTGTTGGTGGAAGTTTCAGCATGCATTGATGAAAGAGTCAGAGATTAAAGGAACAAGGAGTCTCAGGGGCCAATTAGCCCAAACTCCTCATTTTATAGATGAGGAAACCAAATCTTTGGGAATAATAAATAGCTAGAATATTTACTGTGTTTTAAAGTTTTTGAAAAGCTTTAACAGTGTTATTTCTCTGATCAAAAATCCATAGTGGTACCCTCAATGCCAATGATGATGATGATAGTTATATAGGCAGCTAAGTGGTGCCATAGTGCATAGGGTTGGTCCTTGAGTCAGGAAGGTCTGAGTTCAAATCCGGTCTCAGACTCTTACTAGTTGTGTAATTCTGGGCAAGTCACTTAACCCTGTTTGCCTCAGTTTCCTTATCTGTGAAATGAGCTGGAGAAAGAATGACAAACCACTTTGTACCTTTGTCAACAAAGCCCCAAATGGAACCATGAAAAGTTGACTGAACTACAAAAACATTTATATAGCATCCACTCTGTGCTAGGGTTTGTGTTAAGCATTTTACAAATAGTATTTCATTTGATTCTCACAATTGGGGAGGTAGATATTGTTATTATCCTCAGTTTACCTAAAGCAGGTAGAGGGAGTTCAGTGAATTGCCCAGAGTCCTACAGCTAGTGTCTGAGACAGGATTTGAACTCAGTTCATGCTGATTATAAGGTCAGCATTCTGTCTACTATATGGCCTAGCACCTCACCTACTCATAGACAGACAAGTGGTTAGCATCAGAACCAAGATTTGAATTTAGGTTCTCTGGTTCCAGAGCTATGACTCTTTCCACTATAGCACATTGTTTCTGGTTCATTAATAATATCATTAGTTTTGAAAAGATCTACAAGTCAAGGAAATCATACCTATAACAAAATTTGTCTTTGAAGATGATTGTCCATACTGTTGTTCAATATATTTGGGTTTGTATGTGAACATTCCAAATAAAGAATTAAATTGAAAAAAAAATAATATCAGCATTCATATGATACTTTAAGATTTGAAAAGCACTTTACATTTGCTATCCTGTTTTATCCTTCTAACATAGTTGCTACTGTTATCAACTTTTACAAATGAAGAAATTGAGGCAAGACATTACATGATTTGTCCAGGGTCACACAAGTATCTGAGGCTGAATATGAACTCAAAAACAAGGGCCTACTATGTGCTAGACACTATGTCAGGTATTGACTTTACAAGGACTGCATTTGCCCATTACATACCCCAGACTTTGCCTGAGGTCAGATGGTTGAAGAAGAGTTTGGTCTTAATTAACTTTGGCAACTTCATCATCAATGACCTAAGGACAAAAACAAAGCAATCCCATCCTTCAAGGAATTTGTATTGGATGAGGAAAACAGTATTGGTAAATATTTAACAACCAGTTCTCAAAATAAAAAATCCACATTGTCAGTTGATGCTGACACATTTTTAAGTTTAAATGCCATTATTCTTATTTTCTCCAACACTTTCTTAATTCCAGAAAACCAACAAAGCAAGCCCTGATTTGTAGCTTTGCCTATTTCAGAGACAATGAAAAATTAACAATCAATTCCAACCTTTAAAGCTGACTCCAGCACACCAACAAGAGCATATCTTTATTTATATCTATATTAATATATATGTATGAACACCCTCACCACTTATACCAATTATCTAAAAACATGATTCTAAAAAGGGGTTCATAGGTTTCACCAGACTGCCCAAGGGATTCATGCCACACCCGAAAGATTAAGAATGCCATCCAACCCTTTGATAGAGATGGGAAGTCCATGTGTAACACAGTGTGTATATTCTTAGACTTTTTGAGTGTATTGACTTAGTTATCCTTATTTATTCCTTTTCTTTTATCATCAAAAAATATTGTTTGTCAACATGGAATGTCTCTGGGAAATCAAGAGATATTAGGAAAAACTATGGTGATGTGCCTGTGTCAATAATAACTTATTTTTTAAAAATCCCCTGTTATAGGAGAATTGGAAAACTTTCTTGTAGAAGATGTCTTCAGAACTGATTTGATGGAAGATGTGTGTGTGTGTGTGTATGTGTGTGTGTGTGTGTATGTGTGTGTGTGTGTGTATGTGTGTGTGTGTGTTGCTAGCCATAGGTATTGCTTTGTCTCTTTATACCAGTAGAAAGCACATATCTTAAAAAAAAGTTTTGAATCCTGCCTCTTAATGTTTCTATTCCTGGGGATGCACCTTCTTCCTTTCTGTCTGCCTGTGTCTTTGTCAGTCTTTCTATACTTTGTGTGGCTGCAAAAATGTGTGCATTTGCCAAAATTCCCCAGACCCTAGGAGATGTTAATACACATCAAAAGCCCTGTGATGAAATCTTGGTAGCTATCAGGGAAGGAAGAGGGGGGAAATATCATTGGGAGAAATAAAGGAGAAGATGGGGTGGGATGTGGTAGCAGTCTTACTCATACCTCAGAGTGCCATTGTATCTTAGGAAAAGGATGTCTCACATATCTGAGCCAAGCCTGCCCTTGTTTGTGATACCCAACTGAAAGAGCAGGTACTAGGATAAATCATAGCACCAGAAATATTGTACATGACCATCTCCCCCTGCCTGAAGAATAGGTCCTCAGACACATGTTTCTGCCTTGGAGATATGATGTTCTCCTCTTTTTTTTTATAATAATAGCTTTTTATTTTTCAAAATATCTGCAAAGATAGTTTTTAACATTCACCCTTGCAAAACCTTGTGTTCCAAATTTTTCTCTCCCCCATCCCTCCCCTAGACAACAAGGAATCCAATGCAATTCTTCTAAACATATTTCCAAATTTATCAGGCTACACAAGAAAAGTCAGATTGAAAGGGGGAAAATGAGAAAGAACAAAAAAACAAACAAGCAAACAACAACCAAAAAGTGAAAATACAATGTTGTGATCCACATTCAATCCCTGTAGTCCTCTTTCCGGATGTAGATGGCTCTTTCCATCCCAAGTCTATTGGAATTGCCCTGAATCACCTCATTGTTGAATAGAGCCAAGTCTATCACAATTGATCATCATATAATCTTCTTGTGACTATATACAATGTTCTCTTGGCTCTACTCACTTTATTTGATGCTCTCCTCTTGGAGTGGCTGCTACCCTTATTATTTCCTATTCTTCCTTTTCCTTACCTTCGGAGTGGGTAATAGTTTTCTTCACAGACACAGGTATTTTCAGGAAGGTACAGTCTGTATCTTGGCACCAAAGGCAGAAGCCAGTGGATAGCTACTCCCCAGCCCTAGCTATTTACTGTGGAGCCTGAGGCTTCTGGGAACTGTGGGAATTAGGTCTGGAATTGGTCCAGCTTACACTTGTTAGTTTTACCTATGCTTAATCAGATTTGAATTCAGGAGAATCAAGTTGAAGTTCCACCTCTAATGTGTGACTGTGAATAAGCCATGTAAATGATCTTACCTAACGATCAGTCTCTGTACCTATTGGTTCACAGAATTGGAGCCAGAAGAGACTATAGAGGCTTTTCTCAAAGGGGTTGCTGGTAGACCTCATTATACTATTGAAAATTATTAAGGGATTCCTCCCTCCTCAAGGAGCTTTTATTTATATGGGTTATATCTATTGATATTTACTGTATTAGAAATTAAAATCTAAGCATCATTGTGAAAATAGTTTTGGTCTCATGGACCCTCTGCCTGTGCTTTGGAGACTCTTGGTGCCCCCTGCACCATGCTTTCATATTTTCTGATCCTAAGTCTCACATTTTACATTGATTCAAAGCCCAAAGAAGTTTTGACTTGCTGAAGATTTCCTCAATGCAATGATCTGAAATCAAGTCTTCCTCCTCTAAATCTAGTTAACCTGGCAGTGCCACTTGAACTGGTTCTATCAAAAGCCTATGAGAAAAGTACTTTATAACTGAGGAAGAATGTTATTCAGTTGTATCAGACTCTTTGTGACCACATTTTGGGGGTTTTCTTGACAAAGATAATCAAGTGATTTTACTATTTCCTTTTCTAGCTCATTTTATAGATTCAGAAAACTAAGATAAATAGAGGTAAGTGACTTGCTTGTAGTCATACAGCTAGTAAATTTCTGAGGCCAGATTTGAACTCAGGTCCTCCTGACTCTTGGCTCAGCCCTCTATCCACTGAGCCACTTAGCTGCTCCTTAAAGTTATTTTTTAATAGTTCTAATCTTGATAATATTTATGTTATGGAATCAGATGTACAATCTGAACTTTGTATGTGTGTTTGCATTTGTATATGTATATGTGTATTGTGTGTACACTGTACAAATGGATGTGTTGTGTCAAGAATTGAACGGGAAGAGAACAACTTGCTTTTAGAAAACTTGAAGCCTCTTTAATTATTCCAAACTTCTACAAAAAACAAAAACCCATATTTCTAATCTCAGTATCATGCCAGTGTCATGACAAAACATTCCAGCCTCTGAGGAATTAAAATGGGTATCTCTGTGAGGGCATTGCCAAAGTACTTGTTGATTGTCAGAAGACTGCAGTGTTTAATAAATAAGGAATTTAAAAGATGAATTGGTTTTATGGATATAATCAGAGAAATATATGATTTGAAGAAGGAGATTTCCAAATTTCCACTATTAAGTGGAAAACTGGTGATCCATTGCATATCTTCATTGTCAGAAGGAAATAAACAAGTCACCCAGAGACCATTGGTGAGATCCTTTGTGGTGAGCATATGGAAAATCTTGGGAAATTGAGCTTAGGATAGGCAGGCATAAATGGATTCCCATCTATGGAGGAAATATGCAAATCAATGAAATCATTAGAAACATTTGAGTATTAATAGTATTATATATAAAATTAAATATATAAAAATAAATATAAAATTAAAAATTATATATATAAAATATATATAATGTATATATACACATATAAAATATGTAAAATATATACACATATGTATATGTATACATATATATAAAATATGTAAAATAAAATTTTACAAAAAGTAAGAAAAAAAGTTTCTATGGCCATAGAACTGATTGGTCAGGTACTCCATTAAAAGTTGATAATCTTTTTAGGTATATATTTTCCATTGAGCCTGATTTATCAAAAACTCTTCCTTGTGCTAGAATAGTATGACCAGAGTAATTTTTCTATCACTTTCCCTTGTGACTACCTTCTTGAGATGCCAACTGACCAACAGGCATGCAAACAGCAAAACAAAAATGTTCCAGGTATCTTAAACCAGTGGTTCTCAAAGTATGGACCAGAGAATCTTGACAATCTCTAAAATCCCCACGGGTTTCAGAGGGTCTACACATTCAAAATTAGTTTTTATTTTTAATATAGTAAATATCTTTAAATATAAACTCTTTGGACAGATACTCAACAATTTTTAATAGTATGATACTGAGAACAAAAGTTTGAGTACCACCGTGACTTAGACTGTCACAGTGTAGTCTCTTCGCTATGTGCTAGAATACCCTCTAACTCTTCCTCTCTCACTTAAAAGCACAGCAACAGCAGGATTCTGTGAGGTAATTTCATATACCAGCAAATTCTAACATTACTTTCTTTCTCCAAATTCTCTGGCTGAAAGCAGCTGCACTGAGGTTGAAAATGCCAGCATTATCATCCAGTGAAATGACTCCACCTGCTTCTTTCTTGCCTCCATGGACTTAATGCACTGCTTTCCCTGCTGTGCTAACAAAAGGGCAAATAGAAGGCTGTGTTATGTCTCAGAGAAGACTTATACTGCGGTGGGATCCAGGATCTCTATATTAAATTTTTATTTGTGCAACTGACACTCTTTATTTCCATGGTCTTTGAAATAGTACCTCCCTTCTGGGTGTCTCAGTATCCTTCGTGTCTATAAAGCACAGATGTCAGTGATGTTCTGGGAGTCAGTGATATGAGATGAGTCTAAAGTTCTCAGAGTTCCCTGGAGACTAGCTCCATATAAAGGACTGTTCTAGTGATAGTTTCTGCCAGTAAAGGTGTCTGACTCCAATAAATGAATCCTAGAAAGTGCTTCTGATTCTCAGCTAGTCAGTGTGTCCCCAGGCACCCCCCCCAGTGTGATGTACATTTGATGGTGACATAGCTGACTCTCCATCACACTTATCTGCCCCCAAAGGGGACTAAGCTGTTGGTTCCAGTTTGCACTGGGATGGCTGACACCATGACAACCCCATTTGGATGGCTGCTTCTGGCACTTCTTCTGGGCTATCTCTGATCGCTCTTGGGAAAGCAGAACCGTAAGTGAAAGGTCTTGGGCAGTGAGTGACAGAAAGCAGAGCTACCTAAGTCATTCAAACAAAGACAAAAACCTCGATCACATTCTACCTGATTCATTCAGCTGGTGGTGGTGATGGTGGAGGAAACCTGCATTTGTCTGGAGCCGACCCACTGGATTTTAACATGTATTTATTAGGAGGTGCTTTTGTCTTGTTTTTGTTTTGTCAATGAGGAAAAATGGATCTCCATTTTGTGATTGCAGAGCAGGATATGGGTATCAAAAGAAGGAAGTTTGTCCCATAGTTGGGAGAAATTTGGTGTCTGAATTAGTCATGGTATCAGAATGTCATTTAAAAGGGACAATGGAAATCCTCAAGTCCAACCTACTTAAGAAAAGATAAAGTGAGGTCAAGAAAGATGAAGTAATTTGTTTAAGCTCCTATAGCTACTTAGTGACATATTCCATTATCAGCATAATTTCTTATACAGTCATCAAAAGATCAAGAAGTTGTGATTTCATCAGTGTGGAAAATCATACCATGTATACAGACTAAATGATTTCATAATGAAGCCTTAGAGGAATTTGCTCATGATCACTCAGTTAATGTATCATAATGGGCTTTAATATTGTGTTTGTTGTTGCCTTTAATGTAGCAGATTTTTAATATTTCTTGAATAATTTGAATCGAGGAGTAAAACGCTCCATCTAGTACTCTATCTACTCACCATGCTGTCTGCTGGGTCTTGTTTGAGGAAGACCTGAGTTCAAAGCCAGCCTCAGACCTTTATGAGTGAAATGATTCTGGGCAAGTCATTTAACTAATTTTAACATTAACTAACTCAGTCTCCTTAACTTTTAAAAAGAAATAATCATAACACTTTTTTTTTCTAGGGTTGTGAATATCAAATGAGATTTTAGTAAAGTCCTTATCACAGTGCCTGGTATACAGTACATGCTCAACAAATACTCATTCCCTTTCTCTTTCCCTTTTTTTTTTCATTTGCAAACCTTTGTAGATGAAAAGCCTACCATAGTTTATATGCAACACATGATTTCATAATTCTATCTATGGAGCATGGAGGAGTTGAAGGGAAAGTTACATCCTCCCATTTCTCCAAAATGGAAATAAAGTCATGGAGTTGGGACAGCCTTTGCCCAGTTAGTATAGAGTACAAAAGTCAGATCTGAAAGTAAAAATTCAGGGCTCCTGAGTCCCGAGTTCTACTATAGCTCTCAGACATGACTTTCTCTATATACCACAGCCAAAGTGGTGGTCCCTGTTGCACACTACCTATGTCGAGAACTCTCAGAATATCTGCAGTTACTGAGAAGAGCAAGAAGGAGACTACTGAGAATCACAGACTATGAGTTAGAAGAACCTATAGGGAAGAAGGATTCAGCTTTTTCTGTTTGGTCTCAGGGGTCTGGTAGAAATTGCAGAGTAAGACTTCATCTCAATATAACTTTGCTGTTGTTTTTCATTTGTTTCAGCAACATCTGATTCTTTGTGACCCTATTTGAGATTTTCTTGGCAAAGATACTAGAGTGGTTTGCCATTTCCTTCTCCAGCTCATTTTACAGATGAGGAAACTAAAATAAATAGGGTTTAGTGACTTACCCAGGGTCACACAGCTAGGAAGAGTCTGAGGCTAGATTTCAACACAGGAAAAGTAGTCATCCTAACTCCAGGTCCTTCAGTCTATTCAGTGCACCATCTAGCTGCTTTATTACAACTAGTGAGTCCATAATAATTGAATTTACTCAAAAGTTGATTTGTATCTGGGTATATCCAATAGATAAAGAATTGTTTGGATGGACTCAAAGAGCAGCTATTAATGGTTCAATGTTAATACGACAAGATATTGCCAGTGAAGGGAGTATACCAGAGATCTGTGCTTGGCCATAAACTGTTTAACATTTTTGCCAATAACATGGATAAAGGTATAGAGGGTATACTCAGTAAATTTGAAGATGATACAAAACTGGGAAGGAAAGCTAACACAGTGGAGAAAGGGTCAGGATCCAAAAAAGATCTTGATGGGTTAATGCAGCAATTCTCAAAACTCTTGCTCTAAGGACCCCCCAACCCATTTCAAAAATTAGCAAGGACCCCAAAGAACTTTTTGTTTATATAATGTTATATTACATATGATATATGCATATGTAATGTATATGTACATGTATATATGTATGTATGTGTGTATATATATATATACATATATATATATATATATATATATATATGTTAGCCACAGAGGCTATCTCTTTGGAAGTTTATCATGTTAGAAATTAAAATTGATAAAATATAATTAGTAATTCATTTCAAAACAATAATAAATAATTGCATGTTAATGTGATTTTTTAAAAAAGGAAAATAACTATTTTTCAAAAAAATTATTGAGAAAGCTAACAATTTAATATATTTTTGCAAATCCCTTTAATGTCTGGTTTAATGATTCTCATACTTATTTTTGCATTCAGTCTGTTGTGATATATTTTTTGACTTGTCTATGGGAAAAATCCAGTCATTTAGTTGAAGAGGAAAGAACATTTTAATAGGTAAATAACATATTAATATTATTTTAAACATAGCTTTGACCTTGTAGATTCCTCAAAAAGATCTTGGGTACCCCCAGAGTTAGTGAACAGCCTAGCTAAAGGATTAGGATGAATCTAATATAATACAATTCAATAAGGGTGAATATAGAGGACTGTGTTTTGTTTTGTTTGTTAGTACTTAAGTATATAAAAACTTGAGTACAAAAAGGCATAAGATCCCTATAAATATAACATAGAGAGGCAGTTACTTTGAAAAAGATTCAAAGGTTTTAATGGATCATAAAATCCATATAAATCAGACATGTGATGACAGCCAAAAAGTGGATGCAAATCTGAGAGATACATTAAGAGAAACATAACTTCCAGTGACAGGCAGGTGATGGTCTTATTGTATTTCACTGTTGTCCAACCTCATCTAGGATATCATGTTCAGTTCTAGACACATGGTTTAAGGACATTGGCAAGTTGGGGAGTGTCTGCAGGAATGCAGTCAGGATAATGATGGGCCATGAGTTCATTCCATAAGACTGGCTGAAAGAACTGGGTCTATTTAACCTGGATAAAAAACTAGTAGGGAAGATGATGGTTGTGTTCAAGTATTGAAGGAGGGGGAATTTCAAGGAGGCTAAGAATTAGACTTCTTCTGTTTGGTCATAGAGGACCAAACAAGGAACAGTGTGTAAAAGTTAAAAAGAAGCTCATTTGAGCTGGATGTCAGGAAAAACTTCCTCCTTATTAGAGCTGTTCAAAATTGGAATGAGTTTCCTTAAGAGGTAGAGGGTTTCTTTTAGATTAAAGTTTTCAAGTTTTTTGTTCTAAAAACCTCAAAACATTTCAAAAAATAATCAAAGATCCCAAAGAGCTTTTGTTTATATGGGTTATACCTATGGAAACTTACTATGTTAGAAATTAAAAATGATAAAATATTATTAGTGATTTATTTAAAAACAATAATAACAAACCATTATATGTTAATGTGATTTTTAAGCAGAGATTGCTTTTATAATAATGATTTTTTTAAGGTAAGGATTGTAGTAGATGGCCACTTAGGGTTGCTTTGAACTTTGAAATTTTACTATTATGTGAAATACATTTCCACCCTCTATCACATTGCTATTAACTTCAAGAGAAAACTGTCAGTCCCAAAAGATGCCCTCAATGAGAGAAGAAAGAACAACTGAAATTATTTCTTCTTTTAAGCCTACTGATTGGGCAGCTCTTTTTAGCTCAGGAGTCTTCCCTCCCCCCACAATATCACCTTTCCTTACCCCCAACACATAGATCAAGGGACCAATCAAGGGCCTCTGGTTGTACCAGAAATGATCCAAAAGTATGTCTAGCTTTATTATCCCTCTTGCATTTAAATCCTGAATCTGCTTCTTTTTACTTCCAGAGGCAATTCATTTTACCTTTCTGGTGCTTAGTTTCCTTGAATGTAAAGTGAGATTATGTCTAAATTATGTCTAAGGCCACTTTTAGCTCCAAATATATGATCTTAAGAGTCTATGGTCCTCCTTTCCTCTTGGAATGAATTTGTAATAGATCTTAATTAAGCTAAATTGATCATGTGAGGTTGCCAGAGCCATAGAGCCATAAAGGCCATGGTGAGAGCAACAAAACAAATCACTTATTTCCTTATCTTTTATCCCCACTATTGCTAGCTCTTCCCTCCTTTACTTTATACTCTGTCTTGTCAGGAACCAAAGTGCTCCAATGAGAAAAGGAGAAAAGCTGATATAAGGAGGGAGGAGGAGAGCAGTGAGTAGGTGGAAGAGAAAAGGAAAAGGAATCCAATCAGCCAATTATTAAAAGAGAAGTTTTGGCAGCTCTCTAGTCCTGAACTCCATTAAGCATCGGTCTCTAGCAATTGCTCTGACAGTCATGTCTCCTTTCAACTTGTTGGCAAAAACCCGATAGTTTTTTGGGTCAATCTAAAGTGCTATTTTAAAGCAAACCACCTGTAATATTCCACTTAGCTCCAGATGAGGAAACTCTGGAGTATAGGAAAAGAGGGGCTCCATCTATTACTATCATTTCCCCTTCCTCCCCTTCTCTCTCCTCTTCTTTCCTTCTTTCATTCCTTCCCTCCCTCCCATTTCCCCTTTCTTCCTTCTTTTATATTTTCCTTTCTTCCTTCCCTTTTATTTGCCCTTTCTCCTTTTCCTTTCTATTTCCCCTTCTTTCTTCCTGATTAACCACTCACTGTGAAAGATACAGAAAATGTAAAAGATGATTCTTATTCTAGAAGTTACAATAGTAGAAAGTTAGAAAAGTTCTTTTATTCTCTGGTACAGGAAACTGTACTCCTAAAAAATATCTTTAAAGGGCTTGAAGAACAAAAGCTTTCTGTGACCTGCCTTCAGTAAAACAAATGTTTGAGAATTATTTAGAAATGTGGCAATACATACTATTCTATTCAGGTAGAGTTTGGAGAGTCATTTCTTAAGGATGTTACAGAGCAGATTCCTATTTCAGATATGATTTGGACTCTGCCATTGTAACTCTTCTATAGAAGATTCTTATTTGACATCAAGAATGAAAGTATGTTTGGGACATTTTCCAACTTTCTGCCTAGTTGCCTCCACCAGCTAGGACTTCATTATACTGCACTACTTCCAAGAGCTGGTTTTCACTTGTCATTATTCCTATAGCTCCTCTGTAACCACCACTAGGGCTTGTCCATTCCTTGGTCTCATTTTGTTGTTCAACTTGAAACTCTCTGAAGACAATGTCAGTCTTTTTTTTCAGTTCTCAAGCTCCCTCTAGTTTGCTTCATCATCAGTGGCCCATAAATCCAAGCCAATACCAAAGCCTTTATGCTATCTCAACTGTATAGTGGAGAAGGAATTATTTTAGAATATTCTCATAATGGCAAAACATAATTCCTCCTCATTATCTCAAAGGAGCCCCCACCATGTGGTATCCACCTTAAAAAAAGTCTCCCATGTGTCATTTTGTCATTTCAAACTACCATATCTTTCTTTCTCACTAGCACTGGGTTGAGACATGATAGCTTTGTACCCCATCTTCTTTGCTCAGCTCTTGGGGAATGGGTTTCCCACCTATATCAACATCTCTTTTGAGTCTAAAACTTGACAGGTCATCCCACTTTCTCCCCATTAACTTTTAATCATAAAGATTTTTCCAGGTAAGATTTCTAGCCCCAAGCGTTATTCAAATTATTTGGATCTATTCCTCACTACCAAATATTCTCCTGTCTTATCACCTTTCAGGAGAGTGGAAGAAGAGAAGAAAAAAGGTCTCTCCTAATTCATGATTTTATAAATTGTAATATGGGCACCAAAGTAGAAATTCAAAATGGTAGAATCATGCTGCAATTGAGAAAATAGAAGCAGTTTTAAAATGATTGTTAGAAAATAAAAAGCATTAATGAGAGACAAAGATGTTAAGAGATATAAATTCAGATTGAATAGCATAGTAGTTTTAAGGTTACACATTACTTTGAGGTAGAGATTATCAGGAAACTCACTTAGGTGGAATATGGCTGGAACAGTTTTAGGTGGAAGCATCCAGATACATATTAGCCAGTAATAAGTCTCAAATATATATATATATATGCATATATATATATGTATGTATACTGATGTGTGTGTATGTGTGTATTTATTTGCTATGAGCTACAATATTTATATAGCATAATTTGATCATACTTATATAATTTACTAAGATATACTGTGTATAACTTTTAAAAATATATTACATTACATTAACATATATGTAAAGTCCTTTTTTTTACCTTTGATTTATTTTATCCTACTAGTGTCTATTGAATTAAGAGATTCATTATCTCCATTGAGATTGTGTGGAGGCCAAGGATTGCTATAAGTTCATGCTACAATCATATGTTAAATTTGCCAGGTTATCTGAATATGGTGTAATAGATAGAATGATTAAGGAAAATTGAAATCAGGAAAAGCTAAATTCAAATTCTATGCTTCCTCATTAAGAGTCCCTGAATAAAACTTTTCACTACTCTAAGCCTCAATTTTGTCATCTGTAAAATGGAAATACTCGTTTGAAGCACTAATTAAATATCAGCTGTTTTTATTTTTCTCCAAATAAACTGAAGTATTTTTCTTCATTATCTGAACCAGAAAGTTGTTGAGATGTCCATTAGCCTATGCCCTGTAAACTCAGCATCTCTGAGAATCTCTCTGTTCTATTCCACTTATTTCATTTTCCTTCCTATTTCTCTGTCATATATTACAATGATATGGTAAGTTTTATAGGATTGACTATATGCATATAGAATGCATATATATTCTATATGCACACATATTTTATATATATATATATATATATACATATTATATATGTACAGATATACTCATGTAGATATATATATATATATATATATTATATATAGGCATTCATACAGAGAGTCCCAGTAGTAAGAATATACAGATGTAGTAAATGGATAGTGAAACTTTACCAAAGAAGAATTGAAAAAATGCATTCCCTCTCTTCTTGGTAGGAATAGTAGAGTAGGTATGGAGTATTGCTTTACTATCAGGCTAAATCTTCTATATTGATGAGTGTTTTTGAACTACTCTTTTTTCCGTCCATCTTTTTAAAAATTCTTTGTTCAATATTTATGGTTTTTCTGGGTAACAGAGAGGGAAGAGATATATTCAGTAATGAAAAATGATCTAGAAATAAAAGATATCAATAATTATGTCAAAATAAATATTTCTTGAATTGTTGAACTAGAACTGTGTGAACTCAACAAATTTTGGTAAAAATGCCTAAGGGCATTATTTCAATTTCCCCAAATATCCCAAAGATTACATCTGGAACCCCAAAATCCATCATAAAGCAAATGCTTGTTTGCTGAACTGAAAAATCTTTTCTCAGCTTTTTATTCCTGAAAGTCACATCAGTAAATGAAGTTCAACTTTTAGCCTAAGGTCTTGGATTACCTTAATGATGTGTAAAGAAAATTTTCAAATTTAAGGACAATAACCATTTCAGTAAAGATTTTCATTGGGAGAAAAAGAGAATACAGAAGGGGAAATTTCTACCTTGCCAGGATCTTAGCTTAAACTAAGTAATATGGAAATGCAAATAAGCTCACTTTAAGATAATTATTAAGTGGGTTTTTGCAAAGAATACCATAGATTGTTCTTTAATAGTTAGGGAAGATGCTGATTAGCAGTGGAATGTACGCTATCTCTAGTTTCTCTATTCCAAAGTATGGCCATGTTGTGCCCAAACTAGTTTGGTGTTTCAAATACTTTTTTAGTCTCTCCTGGAGAAGTCACTTCCAGCACAAAATAAAATGAATCAGAAATATTAAGGCCTGTCATAGTCTAGAGAAAACCCCTTCAATGTCAGCAAGATGTTAATTCAGATCTCACCTCTGACACACCTTTGCTCTGTGAATCCAGGTAAGTTACTTGAACTCTCAATACTCTAGGCAACTCTCTAGCTAGTGTAAGTTTCAGAGTAGGTACAGATTTGCTTGATAATAGGACTTTCTTCACCAAGAAGTTTGGTGGCAGAAGACAAAACCAAATGGAACTTGTCAAAATTCACTAGACCTGACGTCCTAGATATAGATAGATCAAGCAAGCTTGGTTAATGTTTCCTGAGTTTGACTTAAGGACACGCATTAAAAACGTCAAAGTCCAGGTTGTTTTGCTGCAAAAGGTCAAGGTTATGTACTCTCTTATTTATGGAGAAGCCAGCTTTACAAGAAAAAAAAGAATTTATTCTTGACCACATATTTTACTCGGTTTTTTGCCATTAAAAATATCTGCAAATACTGGTCACAAAGGAAAGCAGATGATTAAATTTGGATACTCGGCCCAGACTCATCCTATTAGAAAATCCATGAAAGAGAATATGCATTTCTTATAGAACTAAAAACATTGTCTTTCTAAGTGAAAGACAGTCCATCATTCTCATTTTGATGCTGCTATTTGGGCCATTGGTTAATTTCTAAAATAGAAAAAAAGCAGAATTACAATTCTATTTATGTAGCTAGGTCTAAGAAGTGACTGCAGTGGTCCATATGTGAGTTACTGGCCTAGATTACAACCCAAATATGCCACTTTGATGAATCTGTTATCTCCAGAACTGGTCTCAAATAGGAGACTTCCTGCGTGGATTCCATCTAAATTTTTTCTCTTGGGTAACTTTCCATTGTCATTCTTGGAATTTCTCCTCCAAACACTTTGATCTGGCACCCTACTTAACTTAACCTCTCTAGGCTTCAGGTTCCTAATATCTACAATGAGGAGATCAGTCTCAGTGGCTTCTTCTAAGCTTTAAGTTTATGATCCTATCATCCCACATAATTAAATGTCTCATTTCAAGAAATTTTGCCCCACCCAACTTTTTTCCCTTTCTTAACTGCCTCTCCTGAGCTGATATTTCAGGAAAGCCCTAGCCACACCATCACTTCCCTTCCCATTTCCACAACTTGTGCATCCTTTCCAACATGATTCCCCTTTTCTGGTTGAGGAATCATAGTGAAATCAATTCTGTCATTGCCCTTGGAAGTTTATATCAGTATCCTCTCTTATGATCTCTCTTTCTATCTCTTTCACTTTCAAAACCAAAATATGCTTTCCTAACCACCAATTTCCATGCATGTTGTCTCCTATAAGAATTTAAGTTCCTTGAAGACAAGAACTATATATTTTTTCCTATTGAAATCCCTAGTTAGAGATCTGGACTTGGAGCCAAAAAGATCTGATTTCATCTACAGCACAGTTAAAACTGTGCTGTAGGAGTGCTGTAAAGTGTGACAAGTTTTTAACCTCTCTCAAACTCATTTCCCCTCATCTCTAAAATGGGAATATCTACTTATAGGGTTGTTGTAAGGCTCCAATGAGAAAATATATGTAAAGTACTTTGCTAACCTTAAAGGAGGACTATACAAATGCTAGTTATTATTATTACTTCCCAAGCACTTTGCAAAATGCTTGGCATATAGGGAGTGCTGTTAAATGCTTTTTCATTCATTCTACATCTTTTGAGATGCTCATCCCCTGTTGTAACAGCATTCAGAACCATTTTTCAAAAAAACCTCAGATCTATTCCTCTGGATAAGGAAAGCACATATTACAAACCAAATGCAGTTTAGGTGAATTAGAGATCTTTAGCCCCCTATTTATCTGACTAACTTGGTACACTTTTAAAACATTAATTACTCTCTTCTAGATCCTCCCTCTTTCATTCTTTTTCTAAGGAGCTGAGTTTTCCTTTCTTAGACCTGTCTCTGGGGTCATTGTTCAAATTATTTATTATTCTAGTTTATTTCCAGGGTTCTTAAGCAGGGGTCTATGAACTTTAAAAAAATTGACAAATATTTCATTATAATCAGTTTTCCTTATAATCCAAGGTATTTTATTTTATGTACTGTAAGTACTGAATTCTAAGAAGAGGGGCATAGGTTTCAGTTTATTGCCAAATGGGTCAATGGCATGAAAAGGTTAAGAACCTCTGATGTTCCTTTTCCATTGATTGAGCTCTCTGCCTCAGTTTTCTCAGTCTCTGGAGAAGAGGGGTTTTTCCTGTCTGTCTCCATCCTCCTTCCTACTCAATTTCAGGTGAAAGTTTTTTTTTGCCCAACAAGAATTTGTAAGCACCTATTGTATACCTGGCACTAACATAGGTGACAATGACACAAAACCAAACATGGAACCTCTCCTCATAGTACTCGGAGTGCTATCCACAATCCCTTGTACTTTGCCACTAGAAATCTTCTGCTCTGTTGGAGACAGTGGGCAGCCTTCTCAGCTCATCTTAGAGCTGGAAGGGGCTTTTAAAGACCATCTAACCCAAATCCATCCTTTTTATCAAGCATTGTATGGGCACTAAGTAATAGAGATGAGATTTGAATTGAGGTCTTCTGACTGTAAATGGAGCATTTTTCCTATTGTACCACATTATCCCCCCAGCACTGCACTGGCCCTTTTTTGTGATCTCAAACAATTTGATAACTCTATTCCCAGGGTAACCACTGAAGTCTACCTCATTAACCAGCTGAGGTTATATCTCCCCCACAATCCTTTCCTTCTCCTCCGCAAAAGGAATTACACCTCTAAACTATTACATCTGAGGCTATTCACCTACCTACATACCTATAACTTAAATGTGGGCACACCACAGTTACTGTTTCTTCCCTTGATGACCAAGTCCTCCTGGAATAGTTCACAAGGCTCTTAGCTCCATAGGAGCACTGCTGCAAATACCTGATTGAAGGAACAACATAATAGAGATTTTCATGATTTAGCATTGAGCTTTAGTTATAATGGATTAATGGTGATAATGTAAAGTGTGAAATGAATTGAGTTAGGGCTGCTTCTACAGTTTAGTCCCTCTCATCTCAAATAGAAGTTAAAATAATTTTGGGAGAGATGGATCTCATGTCCACTTTACCAACTACTCAGATAATTAGAGCACATATATGAGACCAGTTAGTCCTCTTATTATAACATAGGTGAAGATATAGACATGAATTTTGATATATAGTTATCAATATTGATATATGCAAGTATATATAATATATAATTTTGTAATATTATATACAAATATATTGATATGTGCAGATATATAATATATGTCATATATTATATATTACATATACACAGACTCATACCTAGCACTCTAAGGTTTGGAAAGTGATTTATACATATGTTATCTCATTTGATCCACAACACTATGAAGTAGGTGCTACTATTTGTTATTTTTATATTTTTATTGCATATTTATATATAATTTTATTAGATATATTATAATTATCATATATTAATTATTAGTTTCATTTTACATATGAGAGAGGCAAGATTTGAATTCATCTTTCAGACTTCAAGTCCAGTGCTCTAACTACTATACAATCTAGCTGCCTCCATTGAACTTTATTTGTGTCCACTTAGGGTCATGTTCTCTGTGGCCAAATAATGTGGGTGGTATGCAGAGGTGCTCAGGGAGCTGTATTTATTGAACAGGCTATTGAACATCCTAGGTATAAAGGTTAAGGGAATACTGACTGGCTGCCAACATGTTTCCATTAGATCTTCTGATTTTTTGCTTGCCTCTAACCTTCTAAAAATGTGCCCTGTGGAGCTAAGAACTCTCCCATGGGGACCTAGCTAAAAGGTCAGCTGGTGATGGGTCTGCTTGATGGGAAGGGAGAAAGTTTGTATTCAGTCTCTTGATCCTTGAGTAAGTTAGTGGAAGAATCTGGTGTCCAGGTTATTAAAGTGCTCTTCACCTTTTTCTAGGGAAGATATCCTCCTGGGAATCTCAAAACAGGAAGGATCTGAGAGCTCCCTTACAGATGAGGACATACCAAGCCAAGCAGACCGTGTTCTTAGGACTCCTCACTAAACAATGGAAGCAAACTTTCTTGTTCATATTTGGCTAGTGTTGCTAGAATCAGAGTTTCTATCATTCATGCTGCTTTTCTCCTTCATTTCCTTCCCTATCTTTTTTCTTTTTTTTCTATTCTTCCTCATTTGGTCCTTTAAAGTATAGTAGAAATATTTTTCTTTGATTTTTTTCCCTTTTTTCTCCTTCCTTATTTCATTTTTTTTCCTTTCTCTCTTCCTCCCCACTATCCCCTTGCCAAGGAAATGTAAAGATTTGGTTTTCCATATTTGTATACAAAATCATAGATCTATAATATCATAGATTTAGAGCTGGAATTGACCTTAGAATCCTACTGAGGGAAAGGCTGGGATGGCTATGATCATGATATTGTTATGATGGGAAGTCAAGTCTTAATCTCTCTAAACCTCGATTTTCTCATCTATAAAATAGAAATAATAATACTTGCATTATCTACCTCATAGGTAGATGTGAGAAACAAAATGAAAAATTGTATTTAAAGAGCTTTTACATTGGCAAAACCCTTACTATACAAATTTACAAAATTCATACCTACGTGGTTGTTCTTAATATTATAATCATCCATGACTAGAGGGGAATAGAGTGAGACAGACCCATATACCAAATGATCACATAGAGATTAGCTTCTAGATAGCCAGAATAATTAGTTAAAATAGATGCTTACCTGTGTCCACATAGTGTGATTAGTGTGATTTTTTCCTCCCTTCTCTCTTCTTATCGATTCACCCCCACTTGTCTCTGTCTCTGGGCGACTCTTTCTCTCTTTCTTTCTCTCTCTTTCTCTGTCTCTCTCTTATCTCTCTTTCTCTGTATCTTTCTCTCTTTCTCTGTCTCTATCTTTCTCTGTTTCTCTTTGTGTCTCTCTGTCTGTCTTTCATACACACACACACACACACACACACACACACACACACACACACACTTTCCCTTCCTGCCCAACTGAGATTAAATTTCCTACTCTTTGACCCAGGTGTGATTTTCAGTATTGCCCCCAGATGGAAAAGTCTAGCTATGGCTCTCACTATTAATACCTTTTTAAGGAGGGTTTAGCCAGGATAGGAGATGAGGGTGGAACTAGAATGGGACTCATACTGTATTTGATCAGAACTTTTCATCTTCTTTATTAATTACATGAGGATATTAGAATACCTGATATCTTGGGTCCCTTCTAGCTTTAACATTCTATGAATCTATGAATAAAAATCCTATATTCTTCCCAGCAGCAACATCCTCTTAGCCCTGGAATTAATTGCTTCATTTTCCTCAGGCAAGATCTGAACCCTGCATCAGGATAGATCTTTCCAATGAGGACTCACGGCGGAGTCACAGACAAAAACCCGGGAGGAATCAAGGGACAAGAGACAACCTCCAGTGGCTCTCCAAATGCCAAATCCTTCTGCATTTAGAGTGTGCACTGAGGGAGGAAAACCTAATTACCACCTTTCTAAAGAGTTGAGCATGGATGGATACACCCTCAAAAGTAGCCAGGGTGCTTGCCTCCTCCCAGACCACTCTCTTCCTGGCAGTTTGAAAGGTTCTCTCTGGGAGCATTAGCTGCCCTTGAGCCTTTTGCCTCGGGCCATTAGCAAAGAGCCCAGTCATTATTAACTAGTTGGCATTGACGGATGGCACCATGCTTTTTTTGGCTGCGCATGGGTTGCTGGCAGGAGTCTAGTTGACCTTTGGAATTTGGAGTTTATTCTGCCATGAAAACAAAGAAATAAATTAGCGTGATGCTCAGAGGCACCCGCACTCTGTAGCAGCTAGAACCCTAGCTCCAGAGACAGGCACTGAGTATAGTAGGCAGGGTTGCCTTCTCTCCCAGGAGACCAAGCCCCAGATTTGGGCTTCTGAGACTTGTGCCCTGGACTTTGCCCCTTAGTGATCTATGGCAGGCGCTGCTCCTCTGCACGCTTCCAATTCCCCATCTGTGAAATGAGGGGAGTGATCCCTGCCCCTTCTCCTCCTCCTCCTGGGAGTTTGGCCATAATGAAGGAGATCATGGCTATAAAGCATTTTGTTTTTGTTGTTGTTGCTGCTCAGGAAGACATCTCATAAATACTGGGGGGAAAAAGTTGTTTGCAAATTGAATCATGGTTCCCTATTGCAAAGACCCTTGTGGCCATTGCATTCATGAAGAAAAGATTCCTTTTTCAGTGTGAACAGTCGCTCCCGGTTTATGTTCTGCTGATTGGGATTTTGGTCTCCTGGGTTTTCTTATAGCAGGGCATACTGTACGACTATTGCATGGTGCCTATAGAATAATACGGCTTGAATGACTTCTAGTTGGTAGTGGTAGAGGGAGTTTCCTCATCAGAAGTTCCTTGCACCAAAGTTTGGTCCTGACAATCATTTTCTTGTCACAGAATATATATATATATATATATATATATATATACATATATATATATTTGTCGTATATATATTCATATATATTGTCATATATATCTATATATCTATGATATATAGATATATATATATATATCAGAAGGTCATAGGGTCCAACATTTATTTCATACTTGTATTCTCTCTCCAGATAACATATAAAATCACTACAATTATAAGTAACAGCACCATTATACTGTCACCATTGCTACACAGAGGTAAGGTGTCCCCCAAATCTTATTGCACCAAGACTTTTGGGACAGCCCGGCTTTTTTTTTTTTTTTTTTTGTCCAGACTTGTGATTTCATTGGTATAAGTGACTTTCAGTGTGAGACTCCCTGCACCTGAGCAAATAGACACTTCTCTTAGAGAGTTCTGGCTCACTGAAATTTGTTTGATTTCCTCATAGTCATTTGACTTGCTCAAGTCTTTATGCTTCTCAGTCTAGATCTCTATCTTACTTTAACAGATACTTGTATCTATATTATAGATACAAAATAGACTTTTTCCCCAGATGTGTTTTGGTTGGTACAGTAGATTTCTGAAAAGGAAACCCCTTTATACCTATGCTGATCAGGAATTGTCTTGCCTAGGACCACAGAGTTAATATATATTAGTGGCAGAATTTGATTCTACAATCAGCTTTTTATCCAATACAACAAGCAGCTTCTTGTGATAAAAAATGATGATGATAATGGTCTGCTACAATAGCCCTTTTATAGAATGCTTTCTGGCAATGTATTTAATGTACAAAATCTTATTTAATCTTCCCAGATCTGCCAAGAAGTGCGATTTCTACTTCAGCCTGAAAAGTATTTAGTGATCACTTCTCTTTTCTATCTAGCAACATGCTATAATGTGAAGCTAGACCCTATATGTGTGGGATGGGGAGAAATATAATGGTAGTATTTGAGAGGGTCCCTCACTGATCTGATGAAGTTTGAAAGAGGAAATCATAACTTCCTTTGAAATTAAAGCAAAGACTGGAACAAATACATTGTTGGTGGAATTGTGAATGGATCCAACCATTCTGGAGAGCAATTTGGAGCTACGCTCAAAAAGTTATCAAACTGTGCATACCCTTTGACCCAGCAGTGTTTCTCCTGGGCCTATATCCCAAAGAGATTTTAAAGGAGGGAAAGAGACCCACATGTGCAAGAATGTTTGTGGCAGACCTCTTTGTAGTGGCTAGAAACTGGAAACTGAATGGATGCCCATCAATTGGAGAGTGGCTGAATAAATTATGGTATATGAATGTTATGGAATATTATTGCTCTGTAAGAAACGACCAGCAGTCTGATTTCAGAGAAGTCTGGAGAGACTTACATGAACTGATGCTAAGTGAAATGAGCAGAACTAGGAGATCATTATACATGGCAACAACAAGATTATACAAAGATCAATTCTGATGGATGTGCCTCTTTTCAACACTGAGATGGTTCAGGCCAGTTCCAATGATCTTGTGATGATGAAAGTCATCTACACCCAGAGAAAGGACTGTGAGAACTGAGTGTGGTTCACAACATAGCATTTTAACTCTTTGTTGTGGTTTGCTTGAATTTTATTTTCTTTCTCATTTTTTTAATTTTTAAAACTTTTTGATCTGATTTTTCTTGTGCAGCAAGATAATTGTATAACTATGTATACCTATATTGGATTTAACATTTTTTTTTACCATGTTTAACATATATTGAATTATATGCCATCTAGGGGAGGCAATGAGGAAAAGGGAGGGGAAAAATTGGGACACAAGGTTTTTCAAGGGACAATGGTAAAAAATAATTATCCTTGCATATGTTTTGAAAATAAAAAACTTCAATTAAAAATAAATTAAAGCAAAGAAAAAATAAATGATAATGTGTGTTTAGTACTTTCAATTTGGCAGAGTACTTCACAGAACAGAATCCAAGAGACCTGGCTCCTTGCTCTCCATATCCTAAGCAAAATAATAAGTCTGTCCAGAAGAATTAAACCAACATGTAGATCGCCAAATAAGTATGCCATTGTTGGCAGTGAATGCCAGGGCCCTCCATTCCAGCAAAGGGCCTGGAATTTCTCCCTCCTCCCTCTACAATAAAATAGAAAAGAAACAACCAAATACCACCGAAAGAAAACTTAAAAAAAATCCAGATGAGGACAATAATTTTATGTGACACAAGTATTTATATAACAGCTCTTTCCATGATGAATTCATACAAGGGCTCAGCACCTCCCACAGATGCCAATACATAAATCAGGAAATGCTATTACCCACTGACCATAAAAATAGTCAACCCCCAACACAGAGAAGTCATTTCAGAAACAGCTGCCACATTTCCAAGGTAGAAATGAGTTCAGGATGTTCACTCACTTGTCTAGGGAGGGGGAGATTCCTTTTATTCTCTTCCCCCCACACACCATGAACACCACCACTACCATCACCACTACCATCACCTCTTCCACCCTCACTTTAAAGGAATAGAATAACTGGATAGATCCTATTCTTGTGGAATAATTTAAGTGCTAACTAAATAGAGTGGGGAATTAGAGAAAGGAATAGAAATAATGGCAAGTTAAAATATATAGTTCTTGAATATCCTCTGGATTCCTCTAGGGTTTATTCATCATTCTTGATGGGTTAATTCTAATGTAATACAGTCAAATACTTTCTTACAAGGGGCAATAGGGGCAGATTCAGGGAATATAAGAGGAAGAATCATCAGAGAACTATTCAAACTGGCAAAGCCAGTCTAGTGCAGAGGGTTCATTGTGAATCTCTTGGTTTTACAATAAAATGAAGAAACTTTTACTCTGTATGGATGTGGGTTAGGTAGCATAGTGTTAGAATTAGGTAGAGGAAGGGAAGAAAGAATAGGAAGGAAGGAGAAAAAGAACATTTTGGAGGAGGGATGAAATATATTTTCTAGTCATGAAGACATACTGTCCAGAGGTTAAGGTAGATGAGAAAAGATACACAGGAAGACAAGGGAAAATAATCAACAAGCATTTCTTTTATTAATTTTTTTCAAATAACAAAATTTATGTATTATCTCTCTTACTTTCCTCCCACATTAAAACAATCAAAAAAGTTATAAAAAATAAGTAATCCACAAAACAAATTCCTTCATTGGACATGTTCAAACAGTATAAGTTTCAGTTTCAGCATCCCCTCTATCAGGTAGTAGGTAATGTGTTTCATTATTGGTCTTTTGGAATTGTGGGTGATTATTTCATTGTTCACTGTTCTTAAATCCTGCAAAGTTCAACAAGCATTTCTTTTAAAACTAAGTGCTAGGCACTAGATATACAAAGACAGAAATGAAATAGTTTCTACTCTCAAAGTGGGGAGGGGAGAACAACACACATACAAATGTACATGTGTGTATGCATGTGTGTATATATTTATATATAGGGAAAGTGTGTATGTACATATGACATATATGCAAAATTGCTATGAGTTCATTGTTTTTTATTTGGTTTTTGATGGGAAGAGGGCAAGTATATCATCTGGAAAGCTCAGGAAAGCCTTTCTTAGGCTAAACTTTGAAGGACACATAAGAGGTAAATTTTTGGAAATTGTGGCAACTTTAAATGTTCCACTCTGTGTTAGGGTTAGTGCTAGGCCCAGCTGTCTACTGCTGACTCTTCATGTACTAAAGGAGCAGGTAGAAATAACTCAGTTTAAAACCCGAGAAAAGTTGTGTCTCTAAATTCCTTCATGTGGTATTGTGGTGATAGGTACTACATAGAAGATTCATGGATAAGTGAAGAAGTGGAAAGATGATCAGGTGGACTGGCAAATGTCTCAGACTAAATCCGTTCCCAAAGTAATAATTACCACCTATACAAAGAGAAAAACCTAACTCCCAATAAAGCAAGGTACCCTGAAACTACTAGGAATTTAATCAATAGTCAGCTAGGAGTGATGTTTTTACATGCAGGACCTTGTTATGACACATCTGCCCATAAATGGGGGTTATGGCTTGCCAACCACCTGGATTCCATAAAAAAAGCTTTCTCATTAATTAAAACCCTTTAGCTCTACATCATAGTCACTTCTTCAAAGGAAAAAGGGAAACTACTTTCTAATCAATACCCATTAGCATATTTCCTAAAGTGAATTTAACCCCAGTCATCTAATTCCTAGAGCCTTAAATGACAAGAATAATTGGGAATACTTTTAGTACTTTCTGTTGCCCATTTGTGTTCAGTAAATCACAGGAGAATTCCCTAGCAGCATGAAATTCCTTATGCATGATTCTGGCTTTTCTTCCTGTTATGGAACTCTAACCTATGTAAGTTTGAATCTCTTCTTCCTTGACCCCTTCCCTTAATCTTCCCATCTCTTTGGCTTTTATATGAGAACTAAGCAGCAGTTTCTCTTCCCCATCAATGACAGAATGCTGAGTTGAGCAAATCAACACAAGCCATTTGGCAAGTTGTTAATGAATCTGGGAATAGAATCAAGGAGCCTTGAATCTCTACCCTGTGCTTTAGCTATAAAACTTCCTTGCTTTTCCTCTTTTTAAAATCTAATCCCTGAAAATATGACTTAATTTGATCATGGGATTTAGATATAGAAGGGACACAGGAGATAAGTTCCTAAATCCAAAAGTTGGTCAGATCATTTCATTTTATGGACAAGGAAACTGAAATCCAGGCAGATTAAGTAACTTAGTCCAAATAGGAAATGGCAGAACTAGGATTTGAGCCCTCCTCTGACTCCACTCAACTTTCTTTTCACTGAATCTACTTGATGATCTAATAAGCCAGTCCAATCTTTTCACATCCAAAGCTCCAGCTGGTAATATAATTTTTGTCCTGTAGCTTTTCCTATCCATAATATGCTTCTCCAGAATTCCCAGTACCAAAAATCAGGTAAGGCTCAGAGGTATCCATACTCAGTGCCCACTCATGTGGCTTTGTGCAAGTTTCAAGTTAGGAACTATTCATATTGTCATAATTCTGAGAAAGAATACACTGGCAGAAAATACTATTTATTCAATTCCATCCAACAAACATTGCATCCTACTATATGTATGAAATTTTGCTAAGTACTGGGGATGCATAAAAAGCAAGTCATACTTGCCCTTAACTGGGCAGAAATATAAAATGAACCTCCAAAGGAAATATAGGATAGCTTGGTGAAGGTAAGGGGACTAGCAACAAGGGGGATCATAAAGGCTTCAGAAAGGAGGTAGTAGCTAAGCTCATCTTGGAAAGAAGAAAATTCAAAAAGGTCATGTTGATGGAGTGCCTTTTCGGTGTGGGACCTATTTGTGAGCACACAAAAACAAGATATAGATTGTGAGTAAGTGAGAAAGTTAGTAGTCCAATTTGGTTGGTATATAACGTTTATGTTGGGGGGTAATGTGAAATAATTCTGGAAAAACTGGTAGAAGCCAGATTGTAGAAGGCCTTAAGTGCTCAATTGAGACATCTAGATGTGTTTGATCTATATGTGGCAGTAGGGAGCCAATAAAAATTTTTGAACAAGAGAATGATAGGGTCAGACCTATGCCTTTATAAGATGTTCGATAATTATGAGGAAGATGAATTGTAAAGGGGAAATATTAAAAGCAGGGAACCTATTATAATAGCCCAGATGAAGGGTGGTGGGGGTCTGAACTAGGGTGATCGATGAATGGAGAAAAAAAGAGAGCTACAAGAGATTCCATGGAAATAGAATCAATAATACTTGACAGCTGATTGGATGAGGATGATAGGGAAAAAAGTAGAGCATAGAGAGCCTGATTTTGTGAACCTGAATGACTGAAAGGAAGAAGTGTGAAAAATTTTGGAGGAGAAGAATGTGGTGATTAGGTTGAAAGAATTTGGAATGCTTGGAAAGAGAAGTTTCAGGGGAGACATGAGTTACCATTTTTGAAGGACTGTCATGTAAAGGAGGGATTCAGTTTGTTCTCAATGAAAAACTGGGGGGGGATAATAGGTGCAAAAAACCCAATTTAAACTTGATGTCAGAAAAAAACAAAACAACTTGAATAGGATGCCTCAAGAGGGTTCTCCCTCCTAAGAGATCAGCCGATAGAGGATGTGACCACTTGTTGACCACTGGAGATTTCTTTCCTAAATGGCTGCCAAAGTCCCTTCTAACTCAAATTCTGTGATTCTGTGAAATATTCTTTGTCTTTTGACATACATATTCCCTCTTCAATACAACCCCTCAGAAGTTTCCTTCAAGAATCAACTCCTATGCTACATCTTTGTGATTCCCTCTTCATTGTTAATGATTTATTCCCTACCAAATTACCAATATGTATGGTTATGGATGAATAGCTATCTCATAAAAACATCAAAATAATTCGAGTTTCTTTGAGAGATAACAATGGAGATGCTTGACTTCTCTCTGTTAAGATAAAGTGAGGTATAAAACAAGAGAGTAGCATGGTCATCAAAATTGTTCACTATTGTCATGAAAGATAAACAATGAAGAAGAATTTCCTTTAGACAATGAGGTCCTCCAATTTACAGGATCCCTTGTGAATTGCATCAATTCCCAAAACAATGCAGAGCCTCCTAATTGAAATCTATAACCATTTGAAAAGAGTTTAGTCTAATGATTTACCCAAGGAAACCCAATGCAGATGGGTTGAAAATGGGGATGAAGATTGACTGATGTTTAGATTATAAGATATAGGTAGATGGACAACCTATATAGCTTTTCTGTCAATAGCTATGTCCTTGACAGACACTGCAAATAAATGATTTGGCCACTGAATTAGAAGGAAGAAATTGGGAAATTGAATATAAAATAATTTTTGGCATTTTGATTGGTATGGCACTGAATAAGTACACCAATTTAGGTAGAATTGTCATTTTTATTATATTAGCTCAGCCAACCCATGAGCAATGATATTTTTTCATTTGTTTAGATCTTACTTTATTTGTGAGAGAAGTGTTCTGTAGTTGTGTTCATATGGTTCTTGGGTTTGTCTTGGCAGGTAGACACCCAAACATTTTCTTTTGTCTGTAGTTATTTTAAGTGGAATTTCTCTATCTCTTGCTGCTGGGCTTTCTCAGTGATATATAGAAATACTGATGATTTGTGTGGCTTTATTTTATATCCTGAAACTTTGCTAAAGTTGTTAGTTGTTTCAAGTAGGTATTTGCATGATTTTTTAGGATTCTCTATCATTATATAATCTGCATAGAGTGATAATTTTATCTCCTCATTTCCTAATCTAATTCCTTTAATTTCTTTTTCTTATTGATAAAGCCAACATTTCTAGTACAATAGTGAAAATTAGTGGTGATAATGGGCATCTTATGGGGAATGCATCCTGCTTGTCTCTGTTGCCAAAAAAAATGCTTGCTGATGGTTTTTGATAAATGGTACTTATTATTTTAAGGAAAACTCCCTCTTCATATGCTCTCTAGTGTGTGTTCTTAATAGGAATGGGTACTGTGTTTTGTCAAACGCTTTTTCGGCATTTATTGAGATTATCATATGATTTCTGTTGATTTTGTTACTGATAAGGTCGATTATGGCAATAGTTTTCCTGCTAAGAATCATTTGCCTTGAGGTGATCACTGTCCATAGAATTAGATGACATCACCATGAGAAAGAGTATACAGAAAGAATAGAAGTGGATAGAGCTATGGAGAGCTACCCATGTTGCCCAACTAAGGATATGTAACAAGTAACTCCTATGTATGGAAAAAGAAACACTATAGTGTCATACTGAAGATTACAAACCTACTCTTCTCTTACATTACCAGTGCCTCCATCCTAACTTTCCTCCTCATCCCAATACTTCACTAAAAGTGGATATTTTCCCAGGAAAATAGTGACTGTGAGCTTCACCCAATTACCTTTCATTCAACCTCAATATTTTCCTGCCATTTCATCTATCTCTTACTATTTCTTTTCTCAGATGCTTTTCTTTTCCAGATCTACTCCTCTTTGTTCTCTAGATCCAACTTCTTTTCCTGTCCACTTTTTCTTTCTAACTCTCTCAATTTCTTCATCAATTTTTCTTCTTTCTCTTATTTCAATATTATCCATTAAAAATTAATTTAGCCATACAAGCTCTTCCAATAACAATCCTACATCTTTTTCTGATAAAATTCTCAAGTAAATGGTCCATTTCTGCTGTCTCCATTTGCTACCCATCTAGACCCTTTCTGTTCTTAAGGTGATAGCTTCACTGAAAAAAAAATCTTTAAGCCGAGCTCCATTAAAAAATTGCCTTTAAGCTGAGAAATCCAATGACTTTTTCTCAAACTGCATCATCTTCTATGGTTCATAGATAGTCAGCCTCTATTATTTCATATATTCTATGAGAGTAAGGAAGGCTGTCCTTGTATGTGATAAGAAAAACTGATTCAGCATCAGTAATGCTATTTTTTCTGCTTTAAAAGAAAGCAGGTCAATGCTCGAAAAAATTGTAACACATACCAGAATATATGAAATCCTCAGCTTTTGCTAATTGCTCATACTGTTCCATAGGATAAATCAGCAGAGGATCAATTCTAGTTGCACTATTGATAAAAAGTGAATAGGTGTTCTTGTCATTTTAAATGTTTAATTACATTTAATTAGGACAGTTTCATATAATGATGCTATATTGCTCCTGATGGTTATCTGCTGAAATGTGTAAACAAGAGAGAGATTTAAAAAGTTCTTCCACAGCTGTCTCTAATACGAGATAGACAGTGCTTTTCTTCTTCCTTACTAGTTTACATTAATTTAGTAGCTGTCTTGCAAAGTTTCAATATAGTCATGAAAACAGTACTAGTTTTCTATTAAGAAAATTTGATTTTGAAAACTGGATTTCTGGATCTCAGTTTTCTCATCTGAGTAATGGGAAAGAGGGGGTTGACTGAGTAATTTCTAAGTTCTTTTCTACGTCCTGATCATGTTATTAATAGTTAACATTTATGTGGCATTTTCAGGTAGGTGATGTAAGCTTGCACAACACCTGTGAAACAGGTGTGAAAACTGTTTTTTTTTCTTTTTTATATTGAAAGTTTATAGAAATTTCTTCTTCAGGGTCACATCAGTAGTAAGTGTTGAATTTTGGGTTTAAACTGGCATGAATTAATGGAGAGGACATATAATTGGGCTTTAGAGTATCTGAGTTTGAATACCAGGGAAGTATGTGGTTCAGTGAATAGAGCATTGGAATCAGAGTCAAAGAACTAGAAGCCTTCCTGAGACTCTATCTGTGTGACTTTAGGCAAGTCACATAGTCCTGTTTGCTTCAGTTTCCTCATTTGAAAAATTGGGATGATAATAGCACCTATCCACTAGGATTACTATGAAAATGAGGTAAAGTGTGTAAAATTCTTTCTAAATCTTGAATCACTATATAAATGCTATCTTATTACTATTATGGCTAACTTTGCTATTCTACATATATGACCATATATAACTCTTGGATCTTAGTTTCTTTATCTGTAAAATGGACTCTCTCATTTTTATAAATTCCCTTCAAATCCTGCATCCTAGTTTGAAGACTAATGCTCTCTCCACTAAAAGTTCCTTCTAGTCTGAATAGTCTGGGATTCTGGGTTTCAGGACTATTATAAGAGGACAGCTCTTCTGCCTTGAAAAAGACCACATGGAGCTTGGTACCAATTCTGATTTCCTGGATTTTCAGAAAGAAATAGGCTTGTGTTCAGATAACCAATTACATATGGGAAAATAGAAGAATTTCTCTTCTCCCATTCTTCTGTCTCACAGATGTAAGTAACTTCCTTCACTCCTCTTATTTCAGGAGATGAGCTGGGCAGGCAGTCAAAATGCCAGCCTCTCTAAGTGATTGGCAGACACATGCATCTGAATTTTAAATGACAGCATCTAATGCTTGGATTTATGATGTTGTTCTGTCTTTCACCCTAATGAAACTGGTGAGCAATTTGGTGTTCTGGGAAAGAGACTGACTCTGGCCCCCAAGGGATATAGTGAATAACTAGCTTCTTGCTGACCTCTCTCAGTGTATAATTTCTAGATTTTTTTAAAAGTGTATCATCTACAGGTTTGTCTATATCTCTAGATACTTATTTGGCACCCACCTTATAGTGCATGTAGCTCAAGGATTGAAAAGCACAGCAATTATTTGTGAAAGAAACACATCTGGCAGCCCCCAGCATGTAGTATGGGAATGAATATGCATGTATTTTTTAGGAAGGTAAAATAGAGTCACATCGGGGAATATATCCATGCCTCTCTGTGTGTACATATCTCTCTATGTGCACTGTTTTCTCTACAAATAAGCGTTTAGGGAGATGAGTTTAGCGCTTGGGAAACATAAGGAGTGAACTGAATGTATTTCTAGCATGCTGGTGTTCCCAATTATTTCTGCCATCCCCTTAAGCACGTTTCTTGGAGATTTCCATTAAAGGTGGAGCCTAGACACCGACTTCTCTTAATGTGCAAGGGGCAGCATTTGCTGACCTCTGCAAGGCTGTCTATTTACCTCACTTTTCCCTCTCCTTAACATTGATCGAAATATCAGGCTGCCCAGCAGTGTCTCCCAGCTCATTCAAACCAAACATCCACTCAGGGAAAAGGACAGAGATATGAAACCACTCACTCAGAAAGAAATAAAACCAGCAGAGAGACAGGAGTTTGGAAGCAGAGAGACATTGGGGGAATGTCTTTGTCAGAATGGAAACTCCTAGGTCAGCTTTTAAAAATGATTTCTATTGGACTACATTTGTGTTTTCTATTCTTACTGACTTTTTCAGATACACTTCACATTCCACTATCCCAATTCACTCTATAGGACCCACCTCAGCTCTGGAAAAGCTCATTTGACATGCCATTTTGATCCAGGACACCTGCAGAACCATGCAGTTCCCTCTAGATCTATGAGATTGGCTACTCATCTGGATGTGTGTCCAAAAATTAAATAATAATTTATTTAATAATAATAATTATTATTTAATTATAATCAGGAATAATAATATCCTGAATTTTATAATACTTTACGTTGAAGTGTTCAGAATACTTTCCCATTACCTTATTTATTTTTACTCAGTTTTCCCATGGCAAAGATTAAGTTCTGTGTCCAGCAGGGAAAACCAAGGTATCAAGAGGGAAAACAAATTACAATAAACAATATGGTAAGACTTTTGGAAAGATCCCAGGACTCTTTACTCCTGGCACTGTTGGTTCTTCTCTTCACCAGCTTTATTTCAGTAATAATGATGATAGTTTGCATTTTTTGTTTTACAAAGTGTTTTCACTTATACAATTTCATTTGATCCTCACAATATTTTATAGATAAAGAAATTGAGGATCAGTAAGAAGTAACTTTCCCACAGTCATATGGCTACTAAATTATAGAATTAAGATTCAAACACAAGTCTTCAAAGTTTAAACCCTTTGGCATGCCAGATGTAGCAAATGCAGATGTAGATCACAGCTAAGGGAAGGAAGGAAAGAAGGAAGGAAGGAAGGAAAAAAGAAAGAAAGAAAGGGAGGGAGGAAGGAAGGAAGAAAGAAAGGAAGGAAGGAAGAAAGGAAGGAAGAAAGGAAGGAAGGAAGGAAGGAAGGAAAGAAAGAAAGAAAGGAGGGAGGGAGGGAGGGAGGGAAAAAGAGAGGAAAGGAAGGGAGGGAAGGAGAGAGGGAGGGAGAGAGGAAGGAAAACAAGAAGAGAAAGAGAATGTTTTTGAAGCACTTTTATTTGTTATTTGCAAAGAAATAACAAGTCAAAGCAAGAGATAGCATCTCCTAGTGCCTACTGAGGAGTTCTACTTAAGACTCTACAGGAAAAGTTTTGATGTTCCCTCTCATTAGCCAACCTTTGCCTACAATATCCCTGCAATATTTCCTAATCAGATTTTATTATTGAATATTCAGTGACTGGGAACCTAATCATTGAGATTAATATATGAGGAATGTAGGTAAACAATTGAAGAAAGAGAGTAAAAGTAATACCTAATAGGAAGCAAACTGGAGAGAAGGAGACAGCTCTTTATCCTTGATTCAACTTCACACTCAAAGAATTCTCTCTCATTTTCTCAGAGAAAGTGGATGGAGGAGGAGATGCCTGATTATACTACAATGCTATTATGTCCCTTTTAGATTCCTTGGTGAAAAGTGAGTTACAAATACAAATCAGTTTTACCTGCAAGAAAGTACAACTACTTGAACAGCAATAATCACTTCTAGAAGCATTTATTATTTCCAATAGCAACTCACAGTATAGGTAGAGAGGAAGCAGTTCAAGTATAGAGGAGAAAGATGGGTTAGTAGCTTGAGGTAGGAGAAGAGTTAAAAGAATGATTTCTGAAAAAGATCGGAGCATGATTATAGCCAGGTGAAAAGGACTCTATAGAGAAGCTGAGATTGCAATGCATGGGGGTGGGAGAAGCAGTAATGACAGAGTAAAAGTCTCCAAACAGCAGGACAATAGGGGTCATGAGCACAGGCAGAGAGGTTACCTTTGGCATGGAATTGGAGACATGTCATTCTATTAAATAGAAGTGACTCAATAAACGAATGAGCATTTATAAGTGCTTGTTGAGTTCAAGACACTGTACTAATTTATTCAATTGTATACACACATTCATGGCACACACACCTCACATACACACACATCTACCAGTTCTGGTCAGTACTGCAGTCATAGCACCACAGGTTAGAGAGTTCCTTATCCATTTGCAAATGTCACTGAAACTCAGGGCTTCTGAACCATAATATGGTGCTAGAGACTGGTTAGTTCATAAATTATCCTCTGAGTCCATTGCATTTTTAATCAGGGTGTGTGCTGTGATCATTAATGGCACATGCTTACGGGACTAAGCCCAAAGTATTTATCTTGTTTTAATTATATTAGAAAGCAGTGATATTCAATTAACCAACTAATCAAGCAAGCCGATCAATGCTGGTTGTAGCATGGTCCTTCATTGCCCTAGTTCCCTGGTCTTGGTGATAGATTGGCTGTGTGTTAGACTCAGGTGGGGTTAACCCTTCTTACCCAGAATCACATTGTTTGGCTATTATACAGAGAGAAAAAGTTGTTATGTGGGTTGTCTGATAGAAGTTGGGAAAAAGGGACCTGACTTTGAGGGAAAAAAGTCTTTAGATGTTATTATAGTAAAAATTTGAAGTCATACAGCATTTCCTATGCCACAAAGTCTCATTTGTTCTCCTAATTGTTCTTTTGAATAAATAGCTGATGGTAATTGCTCTACCACTTTGTAGGTAGAACAATTGAAGACCCTAGATCACATAGCCAAGTATTGATAGAACTCTCTAGGATGAAATAGAAAAATTGAACAGACACGATCCTGGAAGGGCAGTGTGGAGTGGCTTTTCCTTGCCTGGCTTTGTCCCTGGGGAATTCTAAGTGGTTACTCTACTAACAAATCAAATGGCAGAGAGACTAACCTGGAATGCAGCTTTCAGAAACAACATTCATCACTGAACTCTTGCTCAGCATTCATTCATTCATTCAGTAAACATTTATACTCTGTATAGAGCACTTCATCAATTACTTGAAAATTCTGAGGACCTGATCCACTATGAGTCCTGATCAGTTAAGAGCCTTAGGTTTGAATCAGAACCATCCATCCTGGAGGATCTTTAGATCCAGTTGAAGATTAGAACTACCATGCTTGAGCTATGATTTAGAGGATCTCTTCTTTGTTTAGTCCCAGTGGGATTCTTGGAAAATCCAAGAAATCTCTGGAGTTTTTGAGAATTGGCCTTGGTTTATAGCTAGGCTATATATGCATTTGATATTAGATTTGATGGCAGAATATTTCATCCAATTAGTCTATGCCTTTCACAATAATGTCACAGGTTCAATCATTATAGAATCCAATGAGTTTGACAATCAAGAAAAATCCTATTGTCTTTGGTCATAGACTCATGATTGTTAAGCATTTTCAGTTATCATGACTACCATTTGCAGTTTTCTTGGTGAAATACTGGAGTGGTTTGCCATTTCCTCCTCCAGCTCATTTTACAGATTAGGAAACTGAGGTAAACAACATTAAGTGGTTTTTTTCCCAGGGTCACATAGCTAGTAAGTGTCTAAGGCCAGATTTGAACTCAGGAGGTTGTCTTTCTGACTCCAGGTCCAACATTTTATCTACCATGCCATCTACGTGTCTTGGACACAGGCTAGGTTCCTAAGTTCACCCACCTGGCTTTCAAAAGCATTTCATTAAGTATAAGAAAGAGTGCAAGGTTAGACTATTGGAGAACTATCAAACTACTTGAAGTGATTTAGCCAGCCAGAAGTGTCATAAAAATGTAAAAATAGAAGACTCTTTAGAAGTTACCTAGTTGATCCCTCCTTGTATAAGAAATGAGGGAAAAATTTAGAAAGCTACTTTGACTTATTAAAAGTCACACAAGCAGAAGATAACAGCCAATATTTGAACTCAGACTCTCTGGCTCTACCTTGAGTGTTCTTTCCAGAATATTATGCTGCCACATGAACATTTGCCTTGACTTATTGGGGATTGAAGAGGGGCCACCCAATTGTTCCATTCTTTTAGACATGTGTAGGCAGCTGACTCCTTATTGCTTCTGGCTGGTACTGAATCAGTCAAACACACACACTAAATCTTTCATGAGGTGAGGACATCTGAACCTAAGTGATTGTATGGAGAATCAAGACATTTCACATGGAGATATATTAAGAGGGGGAGAGAGAGACCTCAAGACTGCTATTCAGTTTCCAAACATTTGATGAGTTTCAATTCATTAAGTGTTTTGCAGGCTTGTTAATTTAATAAGAGCGAATGGGGCCCTAATTTAAGACAACAATCAGTAATTTCAAGGGGGAGAAGAAGAATGGAAAGTAAGGCAGTCATTACCCAGCACAATGTTTAATCAGAAGACACCAGGACTTTTGACTTTGTGGTAATTAAAAAAAAAGATTGGAGGTTTCCAATGCATACAATTTCTGACTGTGGTCTGGCAGGCTGCAAAAACAGATAGAGTTCCTGTAAGTGGTTGTGATGGAATTAAAAAGAGAAAAAAACCACTTTCTTTCATCCCTTAGTGCTGGGCTTACTATAGATTTCATTTCTTGTATTTTCACTAAGGGAAAGTTTTCTCACTTATTGAGCTATAGCTTTCTCATCAACCTGTAGAGTTGAACTGATCTTCTTAAAAATATCCTAATAATTATATTTTTACATCATTGATTTCTTTTGTGATTCTATGTATTTTACTTTATCCATTTAAAAGCATTCTTCTGGGGGCAGCTAGATGGTACAATGGATAATGTGCTGGCTCTGAAGTCAGAAGGACTTGAATTCAAATCTGACCTCACACACTTAATACTTCCTAGCTGTGTGACCCTGGGCAAGTCACTTAATCTCAATTGCCTCAGCAAAAAATAAAATAAAAATAAAAGCATTCTTCTGAGAAGGAATCCATAGATTTCACCAGACTGCCAAAGGGGTCCATGACACACACATAAAAGATTACCCTTCATTTCCCATTATCCCCCACCTTCCATTCAATAGCCAAGATTACCTTCTCTCTCTTATTTAACCCACTATTCACTATTCAAAGGATGATTATCTAATCTGCACATTTCCCAAGACCTTTGCTTCTTTTTCTTTGCCCTCCTGCTGCCTGCTTTTAAACCATTTCACAGCTCATTAGTACTCCTACCAGAGAGTGGACAGGGTCAAGGAGCCCAGGTGAATAACTGGTAATTGTCCCCCAAGAGGCACCCAAAGTCATGTTTATATTGCCAGGAATAGGTTTGTTGCCTGTCCATGCCCTGGGTCCCAGGAATTCAAGTTGGAAATAGAGTGAGCTCATAGCTGCCTTGGGACTCCTCTGGAACACCTCCATACTTGATATAAATCCTACCAATGAACCATCCTCGGGGGCCTTTGAGACATTGGGAGCTTAAGGAAGTGAAGTGAAAAATACTACCAAAAAGAAAGGAGAGGGATCCTAAAGGGAAGCTGAAATTTCACATAGAATTACCCTTCTTTAGGGGGCCCTATTCTCCCTTCTGGAGAGGTTGAGGGCTCAGTGGCAGGCCCAGCCAAGGTTGCCTTCTCAGGGCTCAGATCTGACAACCTCCTTACACTCATCTGCAAAAACTGCAGGCTGTGGCATCCTAAGAAAAGCAATAATTGTATTTTTTTTTTGCTGCAGAGCAAATGGATAAAGCGACACCAGGGGAAATATTTCTGATGGGATATGAATTCCTTAATAACAATTAACACTATTGCCAGAGCCCCTCACAGGTGCTTTCAATGTAATTAAGACAGTTCTTCACCACTGGGCTCAATTCTGGGTTTATAGGATTAAAAAAATGTTTGTTTTGAATGATTTATTTTACTAAAGGATGACTTTGGATGCCTCAGAAAAAATATCAGCTTTGTTTAGATTGGCCAAAAATAGGCACAATTTCCTAAAGACTAGTCCAGCTTTGTTCATAGATGGTTATCACCAAAAGGATGGCTACCCAGTTACATGGTTTTTTTTTCCTAGCTGTAGCAACTCATGAAGACCATTCCATCTCTGCCACTTTGGGCAGTTACTTAAACTACTGAGACCTCAGTTTCCAGATCTGTAAAATGGGTGCTTGTACTAGATGGCTAATGTTTATTTCAGCTCTAAATCTGTGACCCTCCCAATGGACTATGCTGCCTCTCTTAAACTGTACTCTGCCTTCATTGGACTTCATTTAGAATAGTGTTCAGTTGAAGGCATCAAGCTCTGGGATTCTCCAAAACCCTCTATAATAAAAAATAATTCATTTGAGCATTTTACCCCATCATCTTGTCTTTACAAGTGCTTCAATGAATGTGCTAAAAGCACCAAAGTTGCCAATAGAAAGACTGGAGTAGAGAGAAGGAAGAGAGCCAGAGGCATGGGTAAAACCAAAATCTCATTCTCAATCATCTGCACACCTTCATATAACTCTCTTTCAAACACCCCAAATAGTTTCTGAGAAAGGATTTGTAGTGTCAGTAAAATAGGATTGGGGCTCCAGAGTGAAAAGACAAGGGTTCAAATTCAATATATGCATACATATTTACATAATTATCTCGCTGCACAAGAAAAATCATATCAAACAAGAAAAAAATGAGAAAGAAAATGAAATGCAAGCAAACAACAACAAAAAGAGTGAAAATGCTATTTTGTGAACCACACTCATTTCCCACAGTCCTCTCTCTGGGTGTATATAGCTTTCTTCATCACAAGATCATTGGAACTGGTTTGAATCATCTCATTATTGAAGAGAGCCACATTTATCAGAATTGATCATCGTATAATCTTCTTGTTGCCATGTACAATAATCTCTTGGTTCTGCTCATTTCACTTAGCATCAGTTCATGCAAGTCTCTTCAGACCTTTCTGAAATCATCCTGCTGGTTGTTTCTTATATAACAATAATATTCCATGTCATTCATATATCATAATTCATTCAGCTGTTCACCAACTGATGGGCATCCAGTCAGTTTCCAGTTTCTTGTCACTACAAAAAAGGGCTGCCACACAAACATTTTTGCACATGTGGGTTCCTTTCCCTCCTTAAGGGAATAGAAACACTAGTGGGTCAAAAGGTACACACAGTTTGATAACCCTTTGGGTATAGTTCCAAATTGCTCTCCAGGATGGTGAGATCCATTCACAACTCCACTAACAATGTATTAGTGTCCCAGTTTTCCCACATCCCCTCCAATATTATCTTTTCCTGTCATCTTAGCCACTCTGAAAAGTGTATAATGGTATCTCGGAGTTGTCTTAATTTGTATTTCTCTGATCAATAGTGATTTAGATCACATTTTATATGACTAGAAATAGTTTCAATTTCTTCATCTGAAAACTGTCTGTTCATATCCTTTGATCATTTATCAATTGGAGAATGGCTTGAATTCTTATAAATTTGAGTCAATTCTCTCTATATTTTAGAAATGAGGTCTTTATCAGAACCCTTGAATTTAACATCTATTTTTTAAAAGTTCAAGTTTCACCTTTTTTCCCCTCCCTCACTTACTTCCTCCATCTCTAAGGCAGTAAAGAATTTGATATAGATTAATAAATGATATTTTTTAAAGAAGAGGAAAAAAATCCGCAAAATTGATTGATACATTGGAGAAATCTTAAAATGTTTGCAATACATTAAAACTGTTGATGTCCCAACTTGGAAAAGGAGTAGAGGGGATATCTTCTCGAATCTCTGCTTTCATGTAATGCTTCTTCTTTGTAATTTGAATTTTAAAAATTGTTTTTTCATTTATATTGTAGTTATATACACATTAGTCTAGCTGCTTCTCTCTGTATCATGTAAATCTTTCTATGTTTTCATCATATTCATTGTTTCTTACATCAGATAATATTTCATCACATTCATTTATCATAATTGGGTAATGGTTGTTGTTCAGTCATTTGTGTCCAAATATACACGATGCCATTTAGGAGTTTTTTTGGGGGGGCAAAGATACTGGAATGATTTGCCATTTCCTTTTCCAGATCATCTTATATATGAGAAAACTAAGGGAAGCAGAATTAAGTGACTTGCCTAGCAGGATCACACAGCTAGAAAGCCAGATTTCACCCAAGAAAGATGAGTCTTACTACCTCTAGGTGCTCTATTCAGAGGCATGGATAAGGCATGCAGTAATCTTAAGCTATTTTCCAATCAACAGGCATATACTTTGTTTCCAGTTTTTTGCTATCCCAAAAAAGTACACTAAAAGCTTTATGTGTCTGTGTAGGAACTTTCTTCTTAACAATGACATCTTTGGATATAAAGGCAGTAATGGAATCTCTGGGTCAAAGAATATGAACAAATTATTACATAATTTGTATAATTTCAAATTGCCTTCCAATATGGTTGTTCTGAATCATAGCTCCACCAACAATGCACTAGTGTGCTTATCTTCCCATAATCCCTCCTGAATGAATTTTTCCCAGATTTTATCATTTTTGCCAATTTGTCAAATGTAAGGTAAAATCTTAGGTTTATTTTGATTTGCATTTCTCTTATTATTAGTGATATGGAACATTCATTTATATAGTTAATAGTTTTCCATTTTTCATAAACTCTCTCTATATATCTGTCTTAAAGATCTATGATTCTAAGAAGTCTGTTTTCTCCTTCTATACACAGACTCATCTCCCTGACATGCATTTCTTTTAATAGCACAAGGACCAAAGAAAGCAAATATACAGTCAATCATAAGCAAGTTAGACTCTCTGGAAGGGGTAAGAAAAAAACATTGAGTTTTAAGCAGAGAAGAACCTCCGAAATCGTCTGGTTTATTTTTCTCCTTTGCTGGATAAGGATGTTAAAGCTTAGAATCCTTAAATGATTGTTCCAAGTTCCAAATGGAATAGTAGCAGAATCAAGATGAGCTCAGGTTTTCTGATTGGAAGGACAGGGTTCCTTCTACACAGAGGTCACCTCTTCTGATAGGTTCCTCATTTCATTTTTGCAGCCCATACTTTCTCTTGAGAAGAGATATCCGGGGGAAGGACAGGAAATCCTTGTTTCTCAAGGGAAAAATATCAAATTCACTCACACATATGGACATGTGGCCTTGATTATTCACATTTGAGACCTGCACAGGTTTTATTTTTTTTTTTTTACTTTTTTTCCTCCCATCCTGGGCTGATGATGAAGGAGCAGGGACAATGGCATTTCATGGGGGAGAGCATTCTGATGGCACCTTCCTCAGAATTCATCTTGGTAGGAAGCAATGGGCTAGATTGAATGGACACTCTTAAATTATCAGGAATGATCATTTATCTGGTGAATTGCATTTTCATTTCATTATCATGTTCATTACTGATCCCTCCCAACAGGCTTCTCCAATTAGTATTTACATCTTTATTTTATGTAAGCCTCCAGAGATGCCATGGGGGTGTGTCCAAGGCCATGTCAAAGCAGCAGGGTAGAGCTGAGATTAGAACTCTCAGACTTTAGTTATTAAAATCTGTCCCAGAAGCCTTCATCTCTTTGTCTCAGGCTACTCATGAAAGCAATGAGGTGTTTAACTGGTGGCAATCAAGGGTGCCCTTTATTACAGCATATGAATCTGGAAAGAAGGACCCATGTAATGGGCAATTTGCTCTGGAACCTTGAAAAAAATGCATTTGCCTCTAAATGACAAAATCTACATTTGGTCTTTTACTGCTATCGTTCTCTGGGGAATCAAAAGTGCTTAAGCAATATGAAAGTAGTCATATTCCTCCTGAGAACAATTCTGAAAGGCAGAGAAAGGTTAGGATATGGTCTCTCTCACCCAGTGGGTAAACTCAAACACCCATAAGAGAAAGGACCATCCAAGTCCTTTTCTGCTGCTACTCACACTAGCACAGATGGGAATTAAGCTTAGTTCTCCTAACTTCCACTTCCTTTCGTGTCCCACAAAGTGTTTTGTTTAAAGTAACACTTATGACAAAGGCTCATTTCCTCTCCATACCTTGAAAAAGGAAGTACAGTCTCAATCTAAGCCAGGTGTTTAAACCCAAACACCTGGAAACAATGACTGTTCCTCTGGTACACAGTTTTAGACATTATAGGGTTAGAATCATTCATTTTCATCTCAGCTCAATGCAGTAAAGCTAACCAGGGTTAGTTTGGATGCAATTTATTTTCTATTATCCAGGTTTGGGATTATACAATCATCTAGTACTCCATCACCTCTTTGATGTCTTTCTTTGGTTTACTTTCAATACTTCTAAGCATCTTTACTACAGCAGTCAGGAGAAAGTGTCTGGGAGATGCAATTCTCAAAGGTCAAATATCATTAATTATTTGTAGCACATGCATGCTGCAGGAAAGAGAAGGAAGTTAAAACTAATATCTAAAATAAGACTTTGGAATAAATGTACCCATGTTCTCTCTGATCAGAAAAAGCTGCATATAGTCATATGCAAAAATGCTCTAAATCACTATTGATTAGAAAAATGCATTTTAAAACAACTCTGAGCTACTATCTGACATCTCTCAGATTGGCTAAGATGATAGGAAAAGATAATGAAATGTTGGAGGTGATGTGGGAAAACTGGGACACTAATGCATTGTTGGTGGAGTTGTGGAGAGCAATCTGGAACTATGTCCAAAAGGTTATAAAAATATGCATCCCCTTTAATTCAGAAGTGTCTTTACTGGGTCTGTGTCCCAAAGGGATCATAAAGAAGGGAAAAAGATGTCCTCATGTGCAAATGTTTGTAGCAGCTCTTTCTGTGGTAGCAAAGAAGTGGAAAATGAGTAGATGCCCATCAAGTGAAGAATGTCTAAATAAGCTGGGGTATATATAAAGGTAATGCGATATTATTGATCTATAAGAAATGATGAACAAGCTGATTTTAGAAAGGCCTGGAAAATTTACATGAACTGATGCGGAGTGAAACAAGGAAAACCAAGAATACATTGTACACAACAGCACCAAGAATGTGCAATGATCAATTATGAAAGACTTGGTTCTTCTCAGTGGTTCAGTGATTCAGTGATCCAAAGCAATCCCAATAGACATTGGATTGAAAATGCCATCTGCATCTATAAAAAGAACTATGGAGTTTGAATATAAATCAACACATGCTATGTTCATTTCTTTTTTCTGTTTTTTTTCCTTTCCATGGTTTTTCCCTTTTGTTCTGATTTTTTTTCTCCCAACATAACTCATGAAACAATGTGTATTAAAATGAATAAATAATTTTTTAAAAAGCTGCAAAAACAGGGGCAGCGATGCAGTGGATAGAGCACCAGCCCTGAAATCAGAAGCCCTGAGTTCAAATATGGACTCAGACACTTAACATTTCCTATCTGTGTGACCCTGGGCAAGTCAATTAACCCCAATTGCCTCAGCAAAAAAAAAGCTACAAAAACTATGATTGTTGAATTGGACTGACATGGACTTGGAATAGACTTCCAATTAACTCAAACAGTCTATGGAAGAAGGAAGAAGAGGTAAGGAGAGTCCATCAAGAACATCCAAAGTCACAACTCTGTTGCCTGAAGAAAACCTAAAAGCTGTCTCTGTATTGAGCAATAGTCTTTCACAAAGTTATTATTTCAATTTTATGGAGGAGATATTAACTGGAAAAAGAGAAGATAGAAGCAACTTATGTTGATCTATAGCCCAAATGACCACATCCCAAAATCTTATCTCAGAGTAGTAAGGAAAACTAGAGATCATTTTAGGCTGACTCTTGTCTGGAATCTGGATCCCCAATAAACTGCCCTGACAGTTAATCAGTCAGTTGTCCAGCGTCTGCTTAGACATCTCTGACAACAGGGATCTTTTTACTTACTTAGCCCTTTCCATTTTTGCACAGCTCTCACAGTTAAGATGTTTTTCCTGATATTTTTCTTTCTTACTTCTTCCTGTTGATACTAGCTCTGGATATTTAAATCATCCAGAATAGTTCCTCTTCCATATAACAATCCTCTGACAATGTGAAGATGGTAATTTAGTCTTTTCTTCAGAATCTACCTCTTCTGTTCCTTCAATTGATGGCATGGTATCAAATCCACACAATTTATTATTCACCCTTCACCAATTCCATCTTGTAAATGTCCCTCCTAAGATGTCTACAAAACTCTAGATGTTTGAGATCAAAGTTTCTGATTGTATATAAGAGTCTTCAGATATGACAGTGGAGCTTGCTGGTGCCTTCATCTTCCTTGCTTTGAATTTACATACCTTTAAAGTACAGAGGAGTGACCTAAGGTTTTCCAATTTCATATGAAATTCTTGCTGAATTCAAGCTACAGAATAGTCATAGATCATATGTAGGCTATAGATCAGTGTGATAAATATGACCTCAGACACCCAAGATGCTCAGAGGAACACACATGCATGCACTTTCTCCTGGGTAGGGATCAATTGATCCACAGAGTGCACAAACACAGATAGAAGGGAAACGCCCCTTCCTTCTCTACTTTGCAGAAGCAGTAGACTCAATTTTTTTCTCTTTTCTGTTCTTTGGAGTAAAAGGTGGCTCTCTGGATAGATGGGAGAATATATCAGGAAATGAAGGTGATATACCAACAAAAGAGATCAGTATTGTTTTTTTTTTTAATCAGTATTGTTTTAAAAGAGAAATACGCTGAGAAGACAGACCAAACCCCTTCTACTGTTCCATTTTACTCCACTCCTCATTGCCTTTCTTTTTTTTTAGTTTTTTTATTACAGCTTTTTATTTTCAAAACATATGCGTGGATAATTTTTCAACACTGATCCCTGCAAAGTCTTGTGCTCTGATTTTTTCCCTCCCTTCTCCCTACCCCCTCCTCTAGATGGCATATAATCTAAAATATGTTAAATATGATGAAATATATGTTAAATTCAATATATATATACACACACACAATTATCGTGTTGCACAAAAATAAATCAGATCAAAAAGGAAAAAATGAGAAAGAAAATAAAATGCAAGCAAATAACAAAAAAAGTGAAAATGCTATGTTGCAATCCATACTCAGTTCCCAAAGCCCTCTCTGTGGGTGCAGATGGCTCTCTTCATCACAAGACCATTGGAACTGACTTCAATCATCTCATTATTAAAAAGATTTTCATCCATCAGAATAGATCATCATATAATCTTGTTGCTGTCATATACAAGGATCTCCTGGCTCTGCTCATTTCATTTAGCATCAGTTCATATAAGTCTCTCTAGACTTCTCTGAAATCATCTTGCTGGTCGTTTCTTACAGAACAATAATATTCCATAACATACATATACCATAATTTATTTAGCCATTCTCCAATTGATGGGCATCCCTTCATTTTCCAGTTTCTAGCCACTACAAAAAGGGCTGCCACAAACATTCTTGCACATGTGGGTCCATTTCCTTCCCTTAAGATTTCTTTGGGATATAAGCCCCTCACTGCCTTTCTTAAGCTATTGCAGGATGGTATGGCAGAAGGGGACATTCATTGAATTTAGAATGTTTGAATCCCAACTACAACATTAACACTACTTGTGTTACCAAATTATTTAGCCTGTTAAGGATCTTGGTTTTCTCCATCTGTAAAATTTGGGTTAGTGATTTTGGTACCAATAACCAATATTAATGTATTATATGAAATTAGCTTTTAGTATTTTTAGAAATATTAATTTTTGCAAAACACTTTTTCACATATTGTCTTTTTTTTTACAACACCCATGAGAGGTAGATATAATTAATATAATAAAGATTTTGCAAATGAGTAAACTCAGGCAAGCTAATAGTAGGTGATTTGATAGATTTACAAAGCCAATAAATTGGTGAAATTGAATTTGTACTTTGATCTTCCTGACTTCATATCTAGGACTCTCTCCATTAGGCTACCTAGATGCCCCTGAATTAACTCCCCAAAAGAGTTGTTGTGAGGAAAGGAATTTGTAAATTTAAATCATTCTATGGATTGAGTTGCTACCAATCAAAAAAACTGAACACCTGCACTACAAAGTGTTCCACATAGCTTAAAGCAATAGTTCTGAAAGTGTGGTCTGGGACTTCTTGTGGACCCTGAGATCCTTTCAGAAGGACTGTAAGGTCAATGCTATTTTCATAATAGTTCTGATGTTTGAATTTCTAATGTAATAAATATGAATATTAATTATTATAGCCTACATCAACAAAGTGCTTGGAGGGAGACTCTCAATAAGTTTTACAAATGTAAAAGGGTTTAAAGTGAAAGGTTTGAGAACCACTGGCTTAAAGCATCAGGGAAAATTCCTGGTTCTTTTCCTTCCTCTTCCCCTAACTGATTGCTTTTCTTTTTGCTATCAAATCTATGTTTTGAGTTTCCCTCCCCCTTCCCCAGTGGTAGAGCTGTGCTGCAATGAGGCATCCACTCACTTTCTGCATGATTACATGACCAGTATCCCATGCTGTCAGTGTGATTCTCCGGGTCTGGGGTGGGGAGGTTTAGGTTGTAACTCAAATAACACCAAGTGTTTCTCTGTATAAAAGTAAGGAGTTCGTTAGAAGAATCCTCAGCATGAGCCAGATTGCATAGTAGTTCATGCAAGGGCATGAATGAGAGGTGCTACTCCCCACTCCCATAAACAACAGCATCATATTTCCCCAATGGGTCAAGTATGGCTTTTGTGGATCCCCAGCCCTATGAGAATCCTTTGACCCAAACTAGCCACCTAAATGGAACCTAATATAATAATTCCCTTCCCTCCTTGGAACAGTGAGATTCTAATAGCAGGATTAATTGATTGGTTAATTAATTTCAGAAACTCCATTACCATGGGAACCCTATGCAGAATGCCAGGCTTTTTTTAAGCTGACTGGGAAAAAGCCTGCCTTTTTGCCCTGCTATCTGCAGTGCAGTTAGATCTCTCACCCCCCACCCAGAAATGAGGACAACTGTGAAGGATTTTCCATCTCCCCACTATCCACCCTTTCCCTTCTCCCCACCACCACCAAGAGGGAAAAAACATCAGGGTCTCTTGTCAAGGGGTCGGCTGGAAATCAAGTTACAACCGGCACGATTTGTTTCAGAGCATCTCAGCTCCCATCCATCACCTCATGGCATCATTAATAATCCACAGCATAATGACGAAGATGAATATTGTAGCAGGAAAGCAGGGGGGCAGGTCTTAGCAGAATGCTGCAGCTGGGGAAGAGTGACTTATTAGCCTGGACTCCAGGTGTAACCTTCCCCTGCAACTTAGCCAGGGCCAAGCATGATTTATCGATATGGTAAACAGATTTTTATAATTAAAATTTATTTTCAGTTTTAGCTTGGTGAATATAGGCTGGGCTGGGCTAGAAGGGCCAGGTCAAGATCCCAACAAGAAGAAAGGAATGGAAAGGGGAGAGCAAGGGAGATTGGCAAGATGCATGTGATATATGGTAACATGGGAGGTAGGTTGAGGGATGATGTATTTGGACCAGCTGAAGGTTGCTACAGTCCTCTTTGGTTCAATGTCCTATTCATCACCTAGATATACACTGATTATCAAAAAATTATGGATTCCCGTCCATGAGAACTCAAGAGGTTATAGAGTATCTCAGTTGATATCCAGATTCTCAGTTCATAAAGAGAGCAGAGAAGTTACATCACAGAGAGGATAGTGTCTTATGAAAGTGCACATACATTTAACAAACATCTATTAAATGCCTACTATATACTAGTCACTAAGCTCAGGGAGTGAGGATTCAAAGACAAAGACACTCTTCCAAAGAATGTATATTCTATCAGGATAGGGGATATCCAGAGGAATTAAATACAAAATACATGCAAATTAAATATAAAGTAGGATCATAGAATCAGAGAGTGGAAGGAAGAAAAAAGGAAGGAAGGAAGGAAGAAATAAAGCAATAGGTCAAGAGGAAAGGAAGGAAGGAAAGAAGGAAGGAAAGCAGGAAGAAAGGAAGGAAGGCAGGAAGAAAAGAAGGAAGGAAGGCAGGAAGAAAGGAAGGAAAAAGGAAGGAAGGTAAACAGGAGGGAAGAAAGGAAGGGAGGAAGAAAAAAGGAAGAAATCAATAGGGAAAGAGGAAAGGAAGGAAGGAAGGCAGGAAGAAAGGAAGGAAAAAGGAAGGAAGGTGAACAGGAGGGAAGAAAGGAAGGAGGGAGGAAGGGAGGAAGAAAGAAAGAAAGGAAGGAAAGAAAGAACTGAGCCTTGAAGAAAGCAAGAACAGAAGTACACTGCAGGTCTGGCAGACAGCTTGTGCAGTTTTGGAGACAGCAGGTGGAATGTCGTGTATAGATAATAGCAAGTTTAGTTGGAACATAGAGCAAATGAAAGTGAGTAATATGCAAAAAGTCAGGAAAGGTAGGTTGGAGCCAGATGGCGAAGTTCTTTAAATGCCAGATAGAGGAGCTCATATTTTATCCTAGAACAATAGGAACCAACTAGCAGTATCCAGCAGGGCTATGCAGTTTAACCTTGGAAGGGTTAGAGTTTGGAGGCAGCACAGAGAGGCATGTGTATCTATACTATGTAAATGGCTATATTGGGACTGGCTCTTCAGTCATGGTGGCTACACTGACAATTTGCTCCCTGAAACTCTTGAAGGTTCTGGGAGACCTTGGTGCTGAAGGGTTTGAAGAAGCAAATCTTAGGAGTTCTGAAGTTATAGAAAGTCAACTCGAGAAGGTCACACAATTTTTTATGATAGAACAATTTTTATTTTTTGACAAATTCACTCAATAAAGAGAGGAAAGCCTATAGATATTGTTTATCTGGATCTTAGCAAAGCATTTAAAGAGCTATTAATAGCAACTGTGTCAACAGGATGTCAAGGTGGGGTTAGAAAATAGTATGATTAGGCGGATGTGGATATAGTTAAATTATGGGACTCCAAAATTTGTCAATAGGGATTCAACAACAGCTTAGAAGGAGGTCTCTAGTTGAAGGCTTGGTTCTCTACCATTTCATATTTTTATCAATAACTTGGATAAAGATGTAGATGGTATATTTATCAAGTTTTCAAATGACTCAAAAGTAGGAGGTATAGTTAGCATTTCCATGGAATATTGGGACCCCAGAAGATTGTGTCAGATAGAATACTGAGGTCAGAGAATTATAAAATCTCAGTTCTGGAAAGGACCTCGGAGGCTAGCTAGTCTGACTTTCACCTGAACAATAAACTCCTTCATATCTGCAACAAGTGGTTATTTAGCCCTCTCCATTTTAATGGGGAAATCCACTTACCAGGACATCCCATTTTACGTTTGGATAGTTCCGATGGTTAGAAAGTGCTTTGTTAAATAAAATTTAAATATGCATCTCCAATGTCAGTCCATTGCTACTGGTTTTTCCTTCTAGGACCAAATAGAGTGACAAGACAATTACCATCTTTTGGTGGGTGAAGTGAGAGAAACTCTGGCAAGGGGATGAAACTGCCGTACTATTTTGCTCCTTTCTTTGACTCATCAATCATTATTTATTTCAATATGTGCCATGTACCAATAATATGTTTTTTCTTACCTTGGGAGCAAATTACTGAGCAAAATGGGAAGGCAATAGGAAGAGAGGCTTGATATGGTCAATCATTCTTCAGGCTTGCCCAGACCCAAGCAGAACAGTACCTGCAAGTAGGTCAGGTTTGCTTTTCATTAAAGGAAAAAGGCTCCAAAGGGACAAAAAAAGGCACCAAGATGACTAGATAAGAGGGTGAGACTATTATTCATTTATATCCTCAGTGCTAGTGTCCAACATATTTTAGGCACTTAATACATGTTTATTAATGGTTAATATATATGTTTATATGTGTTTGCAATGAGAATATGTGTGAAAGACTTTTAGCAAGCTTATACCACCTCAACCTAGCCTAGCACAAAATCAAGAAACCTGAGGCTCTGGAAAAAATAATCAACTTCTTAGATGCTCCCAAATCTATCTCTTAAATCTAGAACATCTTCAGGTGTTCCTTAGGGAGGTACAACAATCAATCAATAAGCTAGGTGCTAGAGATACAATGACAAAAATGAAATGATCACTGCCCCAAAGGAGTTTATGTTCTGCTAAACTAGGGGCTCTTAATTTAGGGTCCATTAATTTGGATGAGAAAAAATGACATTTTTATTTTCACTGACTCAATGTGCAGCTATCTAAAATTGAGCATTTTCTTCAGTTATGCAGGTAAGAAACCATATTATTCTGAAAATAGATTTCCACAGATTTCATTAGATTGCCAAAGGGATCCATGAAGAATGCCTTCCTAGATGAAAATCGCCTTTATGGAGAAGTATAATACAAAAATACAGAAAGTACATACAAAATCATTTCATGAGGGTGAGATCACTTACCACTGAGGGCATCCTAAGAGACCTCCTGGAGGAGCTGAGAGCAGCTAGCAATAGTAAGAAAGAAAGGTGTGGAGAGATTGCATTCTAAAGTTGAGGAACAGCTTGGACAAATGTCTTGAGGTAGGAGACAGAATGACATTTCCAAGGGACAGAAAAGATACCATTTTGTCTGGAATATAGAGTGCATATGGGGGAGTCACATAAAATCATTCTGGAAAGATAGGATGAAGCTTGATTGGGAAGGACTTTAAATGTCATACAGAAAATCCTGTATTTTATCTTAGAAGCAGTAAATAGTCATTGAAATTTCTCTTTCTTTCTCTTCTTCAGTGATGTCCGGTCTCTTTCATGTCCACTGTGGTATGGACTATGGATAATTTATTCTGAAGCACAACTAATTTTTTTCTCTATACTTTGAGGAAATCTTGGGTGCATGGTCTATATACAGTAAATGGCAGAAGTTAGAGAGGTGGATTTTTCTTAGTAATTGGAACTATCCAAAGTGGAACAGGCTGTCTCCAAAAACAGTGGGTTCACCCAAACTGGAAGTCTTTTAAGGAAAGGTAAATAAGCAGCTATTTGGTGATGTAATGGATAACCTTCTCTGCTGATCTAAAGACACAGCATCCTCTTTAAGAGAATTCCAGCCTCCATATCCTCCAGAGAAGTTAATCCCCTCTGTTTTGGAATTCTCCTCTTCTAATTCTGCTTCTGTGTCTCTCTAGACCAACTTCCCTCTCCCCAAAAACTCCTTATAACTCCTTATATGTATTATCTTTCTTTCATTATTAAACTATATTCTGCTTGAGAGCAGGGACTGTATCTCTTTTATATTTGAATTTCCAACTATGTGCCTGATACATAGAAAATTTTTTTATTCATTCATTCATAATTCAGATGAGGATGCATGAAAAAAGATCGCAAAATTACAGAGACTTAGTATTAGAAATGACCTCATTCTGAGTGGGTACCAATTCAAGATCTCTATAATTCTGCCATCATTTTTCATTCATCCTTATCTGACTTCTGAGAGAGAGAGAAGTACTAGAGAAGGAGGAATCTGACCACCCTCACTCCTCCTCTCTTTTTCAGCTTTTGAGGATCTAGCCTTTAGCATATCACAGATGTCATTCTAGGGGGATCAGAGATCCGTCTTTCTGAGACTAACAAGTCCTTTCCTGCAGCTCTTGTATTGCCCTAGGACCACCCACTATTCCTTTCCTTCCTCTTCTCCCTTCCAATCAGCCACCTGGGTTAAATGGAGCCCCAAGGGGCTGCTTGTCTGCCCTAACAAGGGATGGCATAGTTGAGCCAGGATTGTTGCATCATTAGAGTGAGCTCCAAAAATTTCCACAGGTGGGTGCAGGTCAATCTGTATACTTAGCATCCTAAGCATGTTTAATGGGGGAGAAAAGTGTTTTAAAATGGATTTCGTTTATGACCCATTGTCTGCCTTAAATGGTCACATTTGTCTCTGGGATGCTGTGCCTGTCCTGTGTCCTGCAGGTGTGTTTGCCAGCTCAGAAAATGCTCAGTGTTCACTGGCGTTTAGAGGCCGGACCCCAGGGGTGCTGGAGCAGCCCATTCTATAGTTATCAGTGCCAGCATCCCCTCCCTGGGCCATGTTTCTCTGAGCCCAGCCTGCCAGGCAAAGCCACGTCAACCAATGGATTCACAAAGCTAGCCCTGGCAAACTGCTTTGCTTCTCGTATTTGGCCCAGTTCCAACACTTCTCCTGCTTTAGACCTACAGCCAACTTGTGATTATTCCTTTGAATATCTGCTCTAAAAAGCCAGAGAAGAAAGGGAGAATGTAGGGTTCGACTTCTTCCTTCCCTTGTCCTTCTTCTCTCTCCCAAAGATTGGATGAACCCAAATGAAGAATGATCACAGAATTAGAATGCAGAAAAAACCTAAATTAAGTCCATGAAGAAGCCTGATCCCCAAACCTCATTTTGCCCCAAAGTGAGGAACTTTCTTCCCTATCTTACCTTTCTGGAAAACTGCTGGCAGCAAAGCAGCTAATTTGAGTTTATTCTCAGATTAACAGGTTATAATTCAGATTAACAGGTAAACAGGAAGAGTGAGGAAGAGCAGCTACATAATTCCCAAACTGGATGACCAGCTCCTCAACTGACTAGAATGCACTTCCCATTTGAAGGTAGAAGGGACCTGAAGGCTTGGAAACTGAATGGGGTTACCCAAGGCAGAAATAAGGTCAAGGATTCACGATACACATCCAGGCTAACAATTACTAAACCCTACTGTATAAAAAGTATTATATTAAGATAAAAATTTAAAAATGAAACCTGTATCTCTTTGGATAAGATCGCATGTGCATATATAAATGCATTCAAGATCAATGATGAAAGACTCTTCTGCATTATCTTTTCTTTTCTTTTTTTTTTTTGCTGAGGCAATTGGGGTTAAGTGACTTGCCCAGGGTCACACAGCTAGGGAATGTTAAGTGTCTGAGACCAGATTTGAACTCAGGTCCTCCCAACTTCAGGGCTGGTGCTCTATCCACTGCACCACCTAGCTGCCCCTGCATTATCTTTTCTTAGATGCTTCCAATATATTTTTAGCACATTCAGAGACATTATTGAAATGTTTGGAAACTGCTTAAGCTCTTGATGTAGGATAAGTAACTTATTGCTGTGAAGTATCTTAGTGGATAGAGAACCAACTTGGAAGTTAGGAAGTCCAGGCTTCAAATCCTGATTCAGCTATATATAATCTGGGTGACTTTAGCTAAGTGGAAATCCTCTAAAATTCTAAGGTCCCAGTCTGCATCAGTAGAGGAAGTCACAATACCTGGGAGTCATCCATACCAATGAAATAAGAAATCTAAACATCAATTAATCAATTAGCATTTATTAAGTGCCTATGGTAGGTCAGGAACTGTGCTGGGCACTAGGGACAGGAATAAAACTGAAACAATTTCTGCTCTCAGAGGGTCTACATTCTATTAGGGATAAGTATATATAGAATAAATATATACATATATTCACAAGGTATTTAAGGGAGGAGGGTCCTGAAAAGCTTTGTGAAGCTTTTGAGGATCTATCCTTTAGCATATCACAGATGTCATTCTAGGGGGATCAGAGATCTGTCTTTCTGAGACTAACAAGTCCTTTCCTGCAGCTCTTGTATTGCCCTAGGACCACCTGCTATTCCTCCCCACAAAATGGGGAGTTGTGATAGGTGAAAATCAGAAGGAAGGGCATTCCACAAATGGAACAGAGGTACAGAAACAAGAGATAGGTGTGTGTGTGTGTGTGTGTGTGTGTGTGTGTGTGTGTGTGTGTGTGTGTGAGAGAGAGAGAGAGAGAGAGAGAGAGAGAGAGAGAGAGAGAGAGAGAGAGAGAGAGA
>JAJPUD010000488.1:658436-686495 GCA_023553655.1 Myrmecobius fasciatus
AGAGAGAGAGAGAGAGAGAGAGAGAGAGAGAGAGAGAGAGAGAGAGAATGAGAGAAAAGATATAATAAAATTGGAAAGATGGGTTGGGGTCAAAGTATAAAGAAGGGCTTTAAAGTGAAATGGAAGTGTGTATGTTTTACCTTGGGGCCAGTTGGGATTGTGGATATATAAATATTATACAAACACATGCATGTGTTTTATATATAGATATATCCCTACCATATGTGTGTGTATCAAAAATGGTGTTTAAATACGGTTTTAAGCTCTGAAAGAGAAGACTTTGGGACATCTTGGACATTGTAAAGGAAGAGCAGATAAAAGAGAGTTCACTAAAGTCACAGCCTAGAATTAAGGTGACCTTCCCATAGGCCCACTTCTACCCCCAGGCATTTTGTGTATTCTTACAGATGTAATCGTATTCTGGCACATCTGTATTGGGTATTATTTCTTGCTATTTTAGAGGCCATTCAAGGGAGTCACTTCGAACCCTTGAGGAGCTATTCAATTCCCCTCACATTATAATGCCCTAAGAATGGGGGTAAAACAACCAGAAACAGACTGGAAATTATTTTTGACCCCTTCTCCTTCCAGATCTAAATTTAGCCCTTACCATCCGCTCCTCATTTGAGAAAGGGGAAATCTTTTCTGAGCCCCCGTCTGGCATAGATCAGGTTGCCCAGCTGAATGCAAAATAAAATGGGTGAGTTACACACTCCTAGACCCCAGAAAATGAGTTTCCTAATGGAAACCAACTGACCCCCAAGTGCCAGTGCAAGGAAGCTTTGGCAGAAGGAAACCCTGAGCTTCAGCCTTCCTTGCCCCAGAGAATCCTTTCCAACTCAGCTCTCCATCTAGAGTGCTTCCAGTATGTTTCCACAGTTAGCCCCATCCTCACTTGGGATGCTCCCTCCAGACAGGCTCAGAAGTTCATACCGGCTTAACTATCTCTCTGGGGAAGTTGTTGATGACCCCAAAATTGGTCCTCTAAACATTAGTTCTTTTCCCCAAGCCAGCTGTTGTTCACTGTAATGATGATGAAAGCAGCATGTAATCATAAGGACATTATAACTTAGTACGTATTCTATTTCTTTCAAAATGTTCAAATCATTTTTTCAGGCTGAAATTATCTTTCCTTCTTCTCTTCCTCAAAAAGTTCCTGTGAGCTGGAGAGGGGCCGAACTTGTTTATGTTACCTACGCTGAAATGGAGATATCCTGGGAAAATGAATTGCACAAATTGAGAGATTGGGACAGAATGAGACATTGTGCTCAGGTTCTCATTCTTGGACCTTATTCTCTAGAGCTCAGGAGCCTTATGTCACCTCATCAGAACCCCTGAGCTTGTCTGTCCACAGTCTACCCTGGAATGACCATCCATAACTATCCTGATTTTTAGGGGGTTGGAGCACTGGCTCTGGAGTCAGAAAGGGGTCCAGGGGAAGTAAGGAGGCAGCTACAGCCTCAGAGATCTCTGCCATCCACCCAGACCTGCTCCTCCCATCACTAGCACCTGACTTCCTCAGAATGAACCAGGGTGTTGAAAGAACTAGAAAATTGGTGTAGGGGGAGGATACTTGGGTCTTTTTATTCAGGGCTCTGTGGTTTTTCCCAGGGTCAAATTCCCCAACCAATTATGTTGGAAGGAAGAAACTTGTCTGGCATCCAAAGGCTGTGCAAAACTCAGAAACAAACAGACATAATGGGAAAAATGTGCATTTGTCTAAATATGTGGGAGATATATATATATATATATACACACATGTTGTATGTGCACACACATGTTATTTATGTATATGTATATGCATGTACATGGTATGTATTATATAAGTTATGTATATTTGTGTCTAAACACACATATGTAAGTATATACACATACATGTACATGCATGTATTATAGATCACATTGTGTATCGTGCTGTGAGTTTCTGTGTGTGTACATAGAAACTTATATAGAATATGAGTATATGTGCATGGTTATATATAAATGTACACACATATGTATATAACATATATCAATAGGTAGACACACCCATATGTACATATAATCATGCACATAAGTAAACTGTGTGTTTGCATGTATTACACATGTTTTTACAGATAAAGTGTAAGTGCAAACATTCACCCACATATAATATATGTATATACTTGTATGTGAATAATTAGACATATAATTATATTTGCATGCATGTGTGTTTGCTTGTATATGTATGCATATTATGTGTGTTCATAAGTAATACACACTTTATACACATACCTGCACATATATACTTAATTAGGGAAGCACATATATACATCTATGTGTGTGTGCATGTAAATAAGCATGATTTTATTTGCATTGAGGCAGGAGACTATGCACAAACATGTGTGCACACACACTGGACTTTGTGTGCACCAATGCACTTTGGGGATCACACATTGGGACCTTTAGGGGCAGAGCCACTACCAGAGCAGGACGTCTGACCTGATCAGGGAATGGTAGAAGACTCAGACTGCTCTCACTAGAAATGGAAAAGCAAAGTCCCACGAAGAGTGTGTGGGACTGGCGAAGGGGGAAGGCTGGGCAAAGGCAGGAGAGGATTCTCCCTGATGGAGATTTCGTTTGCCAAGGCTGTGCCAGCATGCCAGAGGGTCTCAGCATATGCCATGGGACCAGCTTAGCTCATTTGCCGTGGTCCGGATCTGGATGTCACTGTGCCAATTCCCCCTCCACTCCCCCTGCCTCCCTCCTTCTTGGCTCTGGGAACAAAGACCACTGTTCAAAAGGCCAGGCTTGGGAACCCCCACCCCTAGCCCGTCCGGCAGGTCTCCCGATCCCAGCTCACATGGGCCACAGGCTTTGTCAGTGACAGCGGGGCGAAGGCTGGTGGAAATGGGAGCTCCCCTTTGATCCACCACTTGAAAAGCTTTCCTCCCAGCCTCTTGGGCTCAGGGATGTGTGTGCAAGGAGGGAGGCAGGTGTCACAAGCCCTTCTCCATGGCATTCTCCAGATGTTCCGTACCTACCTTGAGTCCTCCGAGCAGGAAAGATCAGAAAGGGCATTTGGAACAGAGCAAACGCCCAGGGAGTTACTAGATTCAGGATTCTGAGCCCTGGGTTTTGGGACGAGCGTTACCACCTACAAGGACCACAGATCTAGAAATGGAAGGGAAAAACTCTCTTTTGCAGATGAGAAAGCTAAGGTCCAGAGAGATGTGGCCCAGGCCCAAGTTCACTTGGCAGGGAGCCACTATATTTCCCACTCACCAGCTATGTGACCTGGGACAAACCACAACCTCTCTAGGCTTATTTTTTTCACTTGTATCCTAAAGTGCTGGCAGGTATGAGTTTATGCATGGTTATATCGGGGCATATTTCCTTATAGAACATTTCTTTTAGAGGTAGGTTATAGATATGGAATGGAGGGAAGCAGGTAAGAAGTAACGTACTAAGTACTTTACAAATGCTATTTTACTCGACCCTCACAACAACCCTGGAAAATAAGGAGCTATTAATATTATTCCTATTTTAGAATTGAGGAAACTGAGGTAGACAGAAGTTTAAGTGAGGCTCTTACTGCTAATTAGAGTTTAGGGCTCAAATTTAACTCAGATCTTGCCATCTTCATAACTAGTATTCAATGTTCCATCCAACTAGATCTTATTAATTAATTCACACATTTTGCTCATTGGTTTTACCTAGTTTGGCCATCCTTGGCCATGCAGGATAAGTTAAATCTCCTTTCACGAGCTGTTGCTTTCAGCCAGCATGTATCTAGCATCATTTTTTAGGTCAGAAGGGGCTGTGGCTGCCATTTTTCCTTCTTTATCAATAAGATACTCTGTTGTTCAGATCTGAGATTTCATCAGTTCTAGGAATTCATAGTGTACAAAAAACTCTCCTGTGTTACATATCAACTACTTGAGTCTTAAGAGAGTTTCCTGGATCACTAAGATACTAAGTGACTTACCCATGCTCACACAGTGTGCATCAAAGGCAGAAAATGAACTTTTCTTATTTTATTTACTGGGATGCACAACCTCTTCTTGAATGGAAAAGCCTAGGGAAAAGTGTGGCTCAAACCAGGATAAGCTTTCTGACTTTCCGAGTTCTTTGCAGAGGTCTGTTAAAAATGAGACTAGGGGTATTGGCTCTGGAGTCAAGAAAATCTGAATTCAAATCTGGCCATAGATAATTTTAAAAATTGTATTTATTTATTTTTTTATTAAAGCTTTTTATTTGCATAACCTAAGTACGGGTAGTTCTTCAACATTGACCCTTACAAAGCTTTCCATTACAAATTTTTCCCTCCTAGTCCTCACCCCTCCCCTAGATGGCAGGAAGTCCACTACATGTTAATTATGGCCATAGATATTAGCTGTATGACCAAGTCACTTAACCCTGATTGCCATCTTAAAAAAAATTAAGGCTAAAAATTTTCTTCGTGATCTCTGCTAATAACACAACACAATATAGAATAACACAACATTTCTCTCTCATTTCATCAGTGTGGGGGAACTCCCAGTATAGGAAATCCCTTCTCTAAGACAGAATAGAATCTGCAAATTCTAGTCTTAGATAGTTTCTTGGGCCATCAAAAAGTCGAGTTTCTTGTCCAGAGTCATATAGTTGGTATGTATCAGAGGCAGGACTACTCCCAAATCTTCCAGACCCAGAGGTCATATTTCTGTCCACTACATACACTGCCAGGACCTGACATAATATGGCAGAATACAGAACATCTGGCAAAAAGCTGAAAGTTGTTTATAAGACATAATCTCTTCTGTCCTAATTCAACATAGCCCAGGGAGGTCAGGAAGCAACAAAGCTATTAAACCCATTCTATGGACATGAAGACTAAGGGAAGGGCTTTTGCTTCTGTAGTAAGCAGGAAGAATTATATCATAGTGTTGCTGCAAAAATGAGGAATAAATAAGCTGATTTTAGAAAGGCCTGGAAAGATTTGCATGAACTGATGCTGAGCCAACTAGCAGAACCAGGAATACATTGTACACAGTAATAGCAAAATTGTGGGATGATCAACTATGAAAGACTTGGCTCTCCTCAGTGGTTCAGTGATCCAAGGCAATCCCAATAGACTTTGGATAGAAAATGCCATCTGCATCCCAAAAACAGAGCTAAGAAGACTAAATGCAAATCAACACATGCTATGTTCACTTATTTTTCTGTTTTTTTCCCTCTCCCATGATTTTTCCCCTTTGCTCTGATTTTCCTCACCCAATATGGTTCCTAAAGCAATGTGTATTAAAATTCAATAAAATTATTACAATAAAAAATCAATAAGTAGTAATGCCAAACCTCAGGGCAGTACAGTTTTTATTAGACCCCAGATTTCGGTATAAGTAGATCCATCGGGAGCCTAAAAGAGGGAACTTCTATTTTGATGTTCAGAAAGTACAAGGACTGAACAAGGTCCATACAAAGTCCATTCATTCACTTGATATTTACTACTTTCTCTTTGCTGTGGGGGTGAGGCTAGAGAACAAGAGATGATGTTACTTTGGATGGCATTTAGCTCAAAAATATTAGGAAGACTATCAGTTAAAACTATGTTCTGTATTAAGACAGCCAGGTGGTATAGTGGATAGAGCTTCAGCCCTGAAGTAGGAAAGATTCATGTTTCTAAATTCAAACCCAACCTCAGAGAGTTACTAGCTGTGTGGCTTTGGATAAATCACTGAATCCTGATTGCCTCAGTTTCCTCATCTGTAAAATGAGCTGATGAAGGAAATGACATAAACACTCCAGTGCTTTTGCCAAGAAAACTCCAAATGGGATCATGGAAAGTTAGATCCGATTGAAATGACTCAAAAACAAGAAGTATTAAGATCTGCCACAAATACATGCATATTCCATAAGCTCAGTCTGATCCAAGGAGGATTAGCTTCCTGCAGGAGCTGGCCCTGAGCTTCACTAGCATTTCTCAATCCAGCTAGAAAAATTAAGGAGTTAGTTCTCATTAGAACGTATTCTATGGTTGGCTTTTCTGGCAGCAGGCTGCTTTCTCTTGCTGAAAGTTCTCACTTAGCCCCAGACCTTAGCTAGAACTTAAGATTATTTTTAAAATTTTTACAACATACGGAGGAACACTGTGAAACTGGAAAGAAGCTGAATCCACAGGAGGAGACAAAGGTAGAGGAAAGGAGCATGGAAAACAATGGGGAACAAATAGTGCTTGGCTGGCTGAACCCCAATTTCCATTCCTAAATCCATTTATTACAGTGGGACTGTGGGTCATTGTCAAAGGCTCGATTTTTCTATCTGTGCAACGGGCTAATATATCTTGAAGGTATATGGCAATAAGAAATGAGTGCATCTGCAAGACAGGTTCCACACTGCACCATGCAAGGAAAGGATGATTTCTGAGGACCTTGGAGAAAACCAGCAAGAGCTCCTTGCCCAGCATCCGAGCTGTACTGTAGTTTGCCTAATGAGGAGGAACATATGTTGATAATTCCGGCTTTGACGCTTACTCTTTGGCTGTCCGAGTTCCCAGAGTAAACTGGCTTCCTATTAGGCATTTATACTTAGTAATAGCAGCAAATTGCAGCACTCCACAGCATCTGTTACTTTCCATTTGCAAAGTGTTCTGTGTTCTGTAGTCCATTTTTATTAGTAATATTTTGTAGCCAGCCCAGTAATACGGCATTTGTTTCCTTTCTCTTCAGATGAGCCAACTAAGACATAGTAGGAGGGAGCGACCTCCTTAACATTGAGTAGATTCTGTGCCAGGATTGGAACTTGGGGTCTCTGCATCTCTAGTCTGTCTCCTTAGCTACTTGAGCCATGTTGCATCAGAGTCTCCCTGTCTAAGTAGCATCTTTTTAAAAAATTAAAGGATTTTTTTTTATTTTCAAAACATATGCATGGATAATTTTTCAACACTGATCCTTGCAAAACCTTGTGTTCCAAATTTCCCCTCCCCTTCCCCCACTCCCTCCCCTAGATGGCAAATAGTCCAATATATGTTAAACATATTAAAATATATGTTAAATCCAATATATGTATACAATTATCTTGCTGCACAAGAAAAATTAGATCAAAAAGGAAAGAAAATGAGAAAGAAAACAAAATGCAAGCAAACAACAACGAAAAAAAGTGAAAATGCTATGTTGTGGTTCACATGTAAGGAGCATCTTAATGATAACAGCCAGCATTTTTAGCACTTAAAGGTTTGCAAAGTGCTTCCTTTACCTCCCATAGCAAGCCTCTGGTCTCTCGATTTCCAGCTTGGTGACATAGTGGATAGAACATTGGAGCTGGAGTAAGGAAGAATTGGGTTCAAGTGTAGTCTTAGAGAAATTGGCTGTGTGATCCTGGGCAAGTTATTTAGCTCAGATTCCTCAATAGTTAAATGAGGAAAACAATAGCACCTATCTTTCAGGGTTGTTGTAAGGATAAAATATGATATTTGTAAAGTAACGATAAAATATAATATTTGTAGGTTAAAATATGATATTTGTAAAGTGTTTTGCAAACCTAAAAGTGCTATATAAATGTAAACTATTGCTATTTTTACAAATGAAGAAAATGAGATTATATTCATTTTAGAGTTGAGGAAATTGAGATTTTATTTATTTTACAGAGAAGGAAAGTTAAATGACTTGCCCAGGTTACAGGGAGAGTGTCTGAGATGGGATAAGAACTCCAAGTCTTGCTGATTACAAATCTAGGGCTCCTTCTGCTAGGGACCAGAGCACTTCTCATCCATCATGTCCCAGTGTCCTGGAAGCATTCACCAGACTCAGGTGAGGGAGGTGAGTGCAAGGATGCTGAGCTCAGGCTTTCCTTGACTTCATCAGCAACCTCCATTTCTGGACTCAGCCTCTGTTCTATCAGCCCCATGGCCCAAACCCAAGCTCCGGGGAGAGAACAAGAGGAAAGGCAAAATCCCAGAAGTGGAAGATTCCTAATGATCTCTTATTGCCGACGTACAGATGAAATCATTTACTGACACTTGGGCAACCAAGAAGTCAGCACAATGGTTCCTGTGGGGCAGTCATGCTCCATCTCAGGCAGCCAAGTCTGCAGAATTGTATTCTCATTTCAGAAAACATCTCTATGTATTTTTCTAGGGGCTAAATCTCCCAGTGGGCATAAGGCCCATTGTTATATTATAGAATGGAGAGATCATTTCCAGCAGGGACATGGAAAGAGTTATGTTTTAATTGTAAACCTAAATCCATATGTATAATTTTCTAATGAACGGCTCCATCTACTACACCCATTGTAGAAGGATAGCTTAAGATTTCGGTGCCTGAGAAAACAAACAAAGCAACCTAACTAAACTGGCCCCTTGCCCCTACTTTTAAATCCCTGATATCCCACACCTACAGTTCTGAACCTCCCTACCCCTGTGGAGACTCCGCTGCAAATCTTAAGCATGCTTGGTGATTTCTGACTCTATTGCCTATATTGTTCAAATTCTCTGGGCCATTTCTGAGGCGGTTTCCCCCTATTCCACCAAAGGTACTCCCTACTTCTAGGAAATAGGTTCTAAAATGAATGTCTTTTGGCTGCCTAGTGTGACCTGAAATAAGTTTGAGAACCTGGTGGAACAGCTGCCAGCCTGTGAATTCAAGAGCTGACAGGGAGCCAGTGCCAAGCCCATTGCCCGGGCAGCAAGGGGCTCTGCATGGCTCTTACTTGGCAACAAGCCATTTGATGGGGTTTGAAGTTTATAGCCAGCTAGGATCAAGCTCAGAATAAGCAGACAGAAGTACATCGAAGGAATGCTTTAGAGAAGCTTAGCAGGCTAGTCTGCCCGGTGAAGTTCTGGGGTCTTATTTCATTATAGAATTTGCAAAGGAACAGTGGTGTGTCAGTGCCATGTTGGCTAAATTTTCAGTGTGAATATTTGCATCTCAGAAATCAGCAAATGGTACAAATCAGGGCTTGCTTTATTGCCTTATTGATTGTTTAGACTAAAAAAGTGATGGGGAAAATGTTAATACTAATTAAACTTAAAAGTGTTTTGTACATATATATATATATATATATATATATATATATACATACATACATACATATATATATATATATATATATACATATTTTTTTTTCTTGGAAAGCTAGTCATTAAAAATTTGTTAGTGTATCCCTGCCAGGGAGTCTCCAATTTCTCTCCCTACCCTTTCCCTAACATCACATACACACACACACTTGCAATGAATTTTTGAGAATTGTGCTACAATCCCTATTCTGCTAAAATCAGGTGAGAAGGCTGAGGACAGAGATGTCTTTTTTCCTGCTTTGGGGGATGGAAGAGAGAATCTTGATGGGGAGAAGCCCATTACAGTTGCCACCCAGCTTGGCAGTGTCCCCACCAGCTTCTTGGAATTTCTTGAAGAATCTTCTTCCTTTTGATTTTCATCTTGACAATTTTGAGGGAAATTGGATACTTAAGAAGCCTTTGGACATTTAAATTAACTCCCATCATCAGATTCTATGCATCCACTGTAGCATTAGCATCCAATTATGAGAGTAGAGATGGAGTAATAATTCACATTTTGACCAGAATGTCAACTGCTTAAACAAATTAGACACACACACATAGATTGTACACTATATCTATAAAACTCTACTGAATGCAATCAGCAGACCAGCAGGCATCTTCTGAGATGCTGACAGCCACAGATAGAGCAGGGTTTTATTCCAGCCCTCAGAGAGAAGTATCTCTGAAACTTTAGCACTGAAGTTTGGGGTGTCTGACCCCAGATACTTCTTCAGCTAATACCCTTGTTTAGTTGTAATTCAAGATGTTCCTAGTGTCATAGAACCAGGGTTGGATGGAATTTCAGGGACCACCCAACCTAACACCCAATTTTACCTATGAGTAAACTGAGACCCTGGGTAGTTTCATAACATGAACAGCCAAGAAATCAGCACAATGATTCTTGTGGGGCAGCCACGCTCCATTTCAGACAGCCAAGTCTGCAGAATTGTATTCTCATTTCAGAAAACATCTCTATCTATTTTTCCAAGGGCTAAATCTCCCAGTGGGCATAAGGCCCAATATTATGTGTATAGAATGGAGAGATCATTTCCAGCAGGGACACGGAAAGAGTTATGTTTTATTGTAAATCTAAGTCTGTTATGTATAATTTCCTAATGAATGGATCTATCTATCCATTGTAGAAGAATAGCTTAAGATTTTGGTGCCACAAAAAAAAATAACAAGAATATAAAGCAGGATTTGAACTCTGTCCATATGACTTTAGAGTGTTGACACACTGGATATCATAAATTCAGTTATTTGAATCACAAAATTTCAGCCTTGGAAAAAAAGCTTAGACAAAACCTCACATCTCCATAGTTCCTTAAAGTTGGTGAAGCATTTTATTTGCCATGAATCTGCCAGGTAGATAGTATAAGCGTTAGAATCTTATATGTATATATATTTATATATATATACACACATACATATGTATATATACATTTATATATATATACACACATACATATGTATATATATATATATTTATATATGTATATATATATATTTATGTATGTATGTGTATATATATTTTTATTTATATGTGCGTGTGTGTGTGTGTGTGTGTGTGTGTGTGTGTGTGTTTGGGTATACAAATGAGAAAATTGAGCCCGAATGGTTGGGACATGTCAGATCTAGTAGAACTACTCAGGTCTTACGATTCTCTTCAGGCTGTCTCATTTTACAAATGAGGAAAATGCAGGTTATTACTAGATCAAGGTTGCCGTGCTTCTTAGTGATAAAAGGAACATGAATTCTTGTCCAGGGTGGAGGGATCATGCTTTCCCCTATAGTAATCTTGTTTCTTACTATGTAAGCTAGGTCACTCTCCTCCCTTCCATACCTCTCACACCCTGCATCCTGATCAGCAGCCAGTTCCGTTTCAAAGGAACAAGCACATGCAAGTAGATCAGCCTAAAGCCATCCTTAATATTAGAGAAGTGACTCAGAATGTAGATCCAGGCTGATAGTGTACCAGGAGAATCACCTTTGTCTCCAGATTGCCTTTAGTTAAGTTCAGCAAATAACCAAGTGCTCACTCAGTACAACCATGGCTAGGTAAGCTAGTGGATAGAGTTCCAAGTCTGGAGTCAGGAAGATGCATCTTCATGAGTTATAATTCAGCCTCAGACCCTTACTAGCTGTGTGATCTGGGCAAGTCACTTAATTGTGCTTACCTCAGTTTCCTCATCTGCACAATCATCTGGAGAAGAGAATATAGAATGTCATTGCCAAGAAAACCCCAAATGGAATCACAAAGTTAAGAATGATTGAAATGACTGAACAGCAATTTAGCTGAATGCATGTATAGAATTTCCCTATGTGTAGAATATAAATTCAGCGGGTGGTTTTGAGGAAAGAACACTGACTTTAAAGTCAAAGAACCAAGGGTTTAAATTCAAAGCCCTTCTGTTCTATTTAATCCCTCTGTTACTTTGGGCTTATGTCTTATGTCTGTGATCCTCAGTTTCCTCATCTGTAAAATGAGCCGGAGAAGGGAATACAGAATGCCATTGCCAAGAAAATCCCAAATGGAATCACAAAGTTAAGAATTATTGAAATGAATGAACAGCAATTTAGCTGAATCCAGAGCTAACCATTGAGTGAACACGTCTTCCGTTGGTAATAATTTTTCCTATGTATAGAATATGAATTCAGTGTATGGTTTTGAGGAAAGAACACTGATTTTAAAGCCAAAAAACCAAGTGTTTAAATCCAAAGCCCAGCCATTCTATTTAATCCTTCTGCGACCTTGGGCTTATGTTTTATGTCTGTGATCCTCAGTTTCCTCCTCTGTAAAATGGAGAATTGGGCTAAGTGAATTCCCTTAAGCTTTCCATCCTGAGCTGCTGTGTTTGGAGAATTAATGATGAGCAGTAAGTGGAGGACGGCTCTGGACTTAGCCAGGGCAGACTCTGGCCACGGTACCATCTGATTTGTTTTATAAATTGATACCCCGCTTCTTCCAGTGTTCTGAATTCCCTCACTTGACTAATTAGCAGGCCTGGCACTCTGGCTTAAGAATTCAAAGAGTGTGGGGGAGGCTTTAATTAATTGTGTGGCTTTGCATCCGTAGTGGCTCCTGAAACAGGAGATGGGGGATGGGAGTGGGTAGCACTGGGGATAGAATCAAGGCATAGATATTTGAACATGGGGAGTTCATTTCCCCGGTGATTTGGGGAAGGGGGTTAGAACCTTTCTGGTGCCCTCCAGCGGTCCTCCCAGACCATCAGCAATAAAGCCAGGAGAGGTTTAGATGGAGGTCCTTAGAAAAGATTGGCCCCCGGTGTCATGAGAGGATTTTCTGAGCCCACTGTTTACAAAAAGCTAATTAAAGCAGCCGGCAAACTTCTCATTCTTCGTAGGATTAGGGATGGGGTGAGAGAGGTAAGAGAAAGAGCTTCTGTGGAATGGGCTGGGGCATGTGAAAGTCAGCCCTGGAGGAGCAGACTAGGGGGTATGCAGCCTGCTAAACAGGCCATGAGATTTCAGTGAGCCTGGTTTCAAGCCCCTTCCTTTCAGACTCCTTGGTGCTCATTCATTGGCAGCTGACTTAAATACTGATAATGTTCTCAGATTTTTTGGTCCCTAAGTCCAATTTTGGCTACCCTGGGCAAGTGCCAACCTGCTTGCCTCAGTTTCCCTATCTGTAAAATGGGGATAAAAATAGCACCTACCTCCCAGGGTTGTTAGGAGGATGATCAAGTAAGATAATATCTGTAAAGCGGTTACCATGATGTCTGGCACACAGTAGGTATATAACAAATGCTCCTCCTCCTTTCCCTGTACTTGGTTTTCTTTGCACTTTTATGTATTTTATGTTATACATTTAAAAACATTATTTAAAAACAATTTTAAAGGCCTCACCAAGGGGATTCATTTCACAAAAAAACCCTTGAATTAAAGTGATTGATAGATGAGACAGGACCTAAGATGAAAACTAAAAAAGAATTTAGATTGGTTAATCTGAAAAGAGAATAAAGATATAGGCTTTAGAGCTGAAAAGGGAAATGATATTATAAAGTCAAATCCTGCCATACCGTGGAGTCCCATTGAAGGGAAATAACAGAGCTAGTGAGCCACAGAACCAAAATTTGAACCTAGATCCAGTGTTCTTTCTACTGCCTCATTGCTTTGTGCCTTTTGAAGGAGAATGGAAATAAACATAGAGCCCATGATGTGCAGGATGCTGGGCTAAATGCTTTATAAATATTATCTCATTTGATCTTCACAATAACCCTGAGAGGTAGGTGTAGTTATTATACTTATTTTACAGTTGATTAAACCAAGGCAAATGGAAGTTTAGTGACTTATAGAGGATCTCATAACTAGGAAGTGACCAAAGCTTGATTTAAACTTCCTACTTCAGATCCAGTATTTATCCAGTGAGCTGCCTAACTGCCTCTATAGATATCTGTTGTATTTATTTTTTAATAAGGGAAGTGCTGAGCAATTGTTATTCATGTTCACAGAGGATGAGACAAGGAAACAGGTTTTCATTAACTGAAAAATATTGGGTTAGATATAAGAAAGAAAAATTTGATCCCTGGGGTGATGAAAAAAAATAACAACCCAACTAGAATTGGTGATCAATGAGAAGAAAAAGAAAAGAGAATTCTTGAAGAACTCACTCCAGAGGGCAAGAATGGTACCAAAGAAAGGGCTAAGATTATGGGAGAGCAGGAACCCCAGTCAGAGGAGGGGGGAGAGGAAGGGAATGATTTAGAAGGAAACAACACAGTTCCAGAAATAGGCTCTTGAAAGGTAATATTGGGCCTGGGTCTGATAAACTTGGGAGTGTATTCTAATAACTTACTGTTATTACTGAACTGTTAGTACTGTTAGCACTGAAGGCTGCTTGACTGCTCCAATTTCTGCCTACTTTTTCAATGGATTATGAGGAGGAATTTGAAAAGGTCAATATAATAAAAAGTATCAATGGTTATAAGTGACAGTGGAGGTGTGGAGAGTATTAGGCAGTGGAGGCCATTGGTACTGAGCACTAATCACAGGATATATACAGGGATCTTCACACAAAGGCTGATGAGAATGGCAGATGGGATAATACACAAGGGGCAACACTGCATCATTAGGGAATGGAAAAGAGAAAATTATTTGATAAACCGAAGAAGAATCACAGAACACAGTAGAGGAGGAGTATGGGAAGGATATTTAATGAGGCAAGATGAAGAAAAGGCTTTTTACATGCTTACCACCTTCTGAAAGGGAGATAATGGATTGGAGGTACAACATGAGCCCACATTTATAGACACAACCAATATGTGAGCTTGTTTTTATTAACTATGTTTAATTCATTACTAGGGAAGGCTTATTTCTAAGGAGAAAGGGAAAGAAATTGAATAGTGATAGTAATTCCAAAAAGAAAAAAGGAAAGAAAGAAAAAGAATATCAAAGAGAACCTTTAAAAATTCATGGAAGAAAGAAGAAGGAGGTTCAGAAGGTGATACAGAGAAGCAGATCGGTGCTGGTTGATTGTGCTCAATTTAATATAGACTTTCTTTAATGAGCAAGTTGGAGATGGCAGAAATTGACTTTTTTAATACAGGAAATACAGGTTTGAGAACTGAGGGGCATTGTGGGATTCGTAGTTCCTAGGGATGTGCATTCTCTCATAGCAATGAAAGCAATTTGGACTTGTGTTGTTCTTTGAGCCATCAGGGAATACTTGTGCTTTATCCAGGATTAAAAAAAAAAGATATTGACATAGCCTTTGAGATAGTAGACTGAGAGAAAGGAGTAGGGACTGCAAGAACTGAGGGACCAGCTACCATGGGAAGACCCTTCTGTCTCACCTAGGATTTAATGAGATAATATCAAAAGAATCATAGAGACAACAGTAGAAAGGGAACCTAGAAAAGATAGTTGAGCTATGGCTATAGCAGAGAAGGAAAAAAATCGAAGTGTACCATTGGGCTCTGCAAGCATCTCACAACAGAAGACTGACTGAAGCTGTCAGTTTTACTTACCTCGTCAAGGATTAGGGGAAGTTTTCACAAAGGATCAGCTCGTTCTTTAACTTCCTCTCCTTTGCTTATTCAGTAACAGATACTGTAATATACTCTGCTTACTTATTCTTCCCAAATGTTTCCTGAATCCCAGTTTTACCTCCAACATTAAGAGGCCAGAGAATATCTAGAAATAAACAAAACTTTAAATTAGGGAAAAGCATAAAACCTCTCTCTGGATGTTAGGAATTTTCTTCACTGAGGTTCTGAACTATTGTGATTGTACTGAGAATTTCATCTGATCTGAGGCTCCAAAAACTGCAGAGAATGAGATCATGTAGATTTTTGGCCATTATATTGCACCTAGGCTAAATGTGAGCTAGATGCTGTAACACAGTGTGGTTAATTATATTTCCAAATTAAGTAAAAAAGGAAAAGGGACAGCATAAAGATCTCAATGATTCATCAAAACCTCTCTTTCTCTTCCAGAAGGAAGGAGAAAGTGGAAAGGAATACATGCCTTCTTCAGCAGGATTATAAATTGGGGCTCATCAGCCTAAGACAACTCTTAGGCTGCAAAAATGCAAAAAAATTAATTGTTTTGTTTCATTTTTAAAACATAATTTCTTGCATTATTGCTCATGTTTAAAAGTCTTCTATTTCATTAAATATCTATTTTCCCCTGGAAAATTATACTCAATTTTGATGAATAGGTGATTCTTAGTTATCATTCTAGTTCCTCTTCCTTCCGAAATATCAAATTCTAAGCCCTTTGCTCAAAACATGAAAGCTGCTAAATCCTGTGTGGTCCTGACTATAATTTTACAATATTGAATTGTTTCTTTCTGACTGTATGCGATATTTTCTTCTTCACATGGGAGTTCTGGAATTGAGCTATAATTTTCCTGGAAGTTTTTGCTTTGAGATTTCTTTCAGGAGATGACTGGTACACTCTTTAAATTTCTATTTTGTCTTCTGAATCTAAAATATAAGGGCAGTTTTCCCTTGATAATTTCTTGAAATGTGATTTCTAGGCTCATTTTTGATCATTGCTTTCAGGTTGTCTAATAATTTTAAAGATAGTTCTCAATTTATTTTTCAGGTCAATTGTTTTCCTATGAAGTACTTCACATTTTCTTCTTTTCTGAAAATCCTTTTGACTTTCTTTTATTGTTTCTTCATGTCTCATGGAATCATTAGCTTCCAAATTCTACTTATTAAGAAATTATTTTCTTCAGTGAGCTTTTGCAGCTCTTTTTCCATTTGGCTAAATTTGCATGCTAAGGAGTTCTTTTCTTCAGTAAATTTTTTTTGTGCCTATTAATTCTGTTTTTTTTAAGAAGTTATTTTTCCAGCCTATTTCTTGTCTTTGAAATTTAAGTTAAAGTTGTGCTTTGCTTTCCTCATGGTGGGAAAGGATTGTCCCAAGCTTCAAAATTTTTTTTGATCTTCTGTTTTCAGAACTAGTTCTGGACATTTTCCAGTTTTTGGTACTTCCAAGGAAGTGTGGTCACTGCTCTCCTAGTCTTTGCTATGGTCTTTACCCAGGAAGAGCTCCTGTCCCCCTGCAGCCTTAAATTCTAGCATTTCTCTCTTAGAACTCTGAGTAGGGCTCTTGATCCCTTATGACTGACTACAAGCCCTCCTCATCATAGAATTATGACCCAGATCTGTATGAGAGCAAGAAAGTTGCCAGTCAGCAGCCCCAAGGCCAACAAAAGGTCCCTGATATATCTTTCTGATCAGTTATTCAACCCACTTACTATTTCTGGGCTGAAAGCTCCCCAAACTGCTATTGCTGCTGTCATAGCTGCCTCCAAAGCACCTTCTGAATTGTCTCAGGCTGCAAAAATGTCTCTCTCTGACATTTTGTCTCCCAAAATTTTATGTGAGGTATTATTTTAAAGTTGTTCAGATGGGAACATTGGGAAAGGTTGACAGGTTGTTGCTTCTAATCTGCCCTCTTGGCTCTACTTTCCAATGAGCGTATTTTCTGAATCTCTATTTTCCCACATTGCCCTCTGGTATAAACATAAGGGTCTGTCTGCCTTCTCTAGGTGTTCTTGAGATTGGAAGTTATGAAAATTTGACTGTTGGAATTCCTCGAGTATTTATTTTTAATAGCATTGTAGACATCTTATTCTGATCCATGCCTTAAAAAAATCCAACTCTTTTATAATAGACTCAATCTACTCATAACTAATATTATAATTTTTAATTTCCATTGTCAGAATTAATCAAATTGTTTGATCAGTTAAGGTATTGTTCCTTGGTGATTAGATAAATATAGGCATTAGAGACCAACATTGTGAAAATATGATTGTGGTAATTGGAAAATATTTCCATTTATGATACAATAAAGAAAAATAAATTTGAAAGCTGTAAGAAGTATGATTAACTTAATGACCATCCATAATTCCAGAGGACTGATGATTTAGCACACTATCCACCTCCTGAAAGAGAGGTGATAGATTCAGAGTACAGAATGAAATATGTTTTTGAACACAGTTGATGAGAGAGTTTGTTTTTCTTGACCATGTAGTTTGTTACGTGGAATTCGTTTTTGTATTTTCCTCTTAATGAATTGGAGGTGGGGGAAATGGGATAAATGTGAGATGGAGAAAAAAGTGATTCCTATTAATTAAAAAAATTAAAACTTTTATATGTTAGTACTCATAATGGACTATTTAGTTATATATATATATACATACACACGTTTATATATATGTATATATATATATATATGAAAGAGATGCACAGAGACACAGAGAGACAGAGAAAGAGGAGATACAGAGAAAAAGAAAGAAAAAGAAACAGAGAGATAAAGAGAGAGAAACAGAGAGAAAAATAGATACAAAGAGGGAGGGGGAGAGAAGAAGAAGGAGGAGGAGTAGGAGGAGGAGGAGGAGGAGAGAGGGAAGAAAATGGCATGACATTTTTAAAGATAAGAGAGTTGGGGGACTATAAATATATATTTGGGAGTAAGAGCAAGAGAATTCAATAAGGACATGATATGTAAATTATAAGATTCTGTTGACTCTTCACTGATAGCTGAAGAAATTCAGGTAGAGGATATTACCTGGAAATTGGTTCACAGTCCATCTTAGGGGAAGGGGTCATGTTGCAAGCTTCTGGAATTAATGAATGGAAGTAATGATTCAACACAACAATTGAGGTTCATATATGAAAATACATTTTGTGTCTCACTTATACAAATAATGTTTCTTGGCAGAAACTTGTATTGATTGCGCTGAGTGCATGCTTTAGAGGCCAGAAATGCTTTCTCTAGCTCCTAGCATAGTGCTTAGCTCAATGTCTGCCACATAGTAGGTCCTTAATAAGTGTTCATTGATTGATTGATTGATTGACACATAGATGTCCATGGAAAGCAAGATTCCCAAACTCAAATAGTAGCATGGCTTTAGGGAGAGAGTCTAAAATAGTTCTACTATGGTGGATAGAGATATCTCACCAAATGGGGATAATTCCTCTGAGAGGCAGAGAGAAATGTCCCCTGGAGATAGTCATAAACTGAAAATATTGTTATAGAGAGCAAAAATAAGGCCATCTAGGAATATTTTCAGGGAAAATCCCTGGCCCCACTGAGGGATACTCTGTAAAGGAATAGGTATGTCTCAAGGCTGCCTTCCAGCTCAAAGACAGTAAAAGTCCAGATCATTCTCAGAACTTTGAGGGAGCACTTGTTCTTCTGAACTCCAAGTCTCAGAATGTCAATGAGTAAGTTGTCAATAACCCAAATGTGAGAGAGAAAAAAAAAAGAGGCAGGGTGGAAACAGGAGTTATCTAGGTGAGATTCAGCTGTTTCCTCCCTTCCAGAAAAGAGGAAGGAAAAGAAAGACAGAGCCCCTATTTATAGTATCATCCACCAGTATTAAATATAAAAAAAGAAAAAAAGACTTTTTTTGAGACAAATCATTATTTTTCTTCAAGATCGTTGGGAACAAGGAAAGTTTTTCTATTGTATGAAGAATTCGAGCTGAAAATAAGCTGCTATATTGTCTGACCTACCACCATCATTTTTATAGGTGAGGAACCCAAGTTTCCAGCGTCATTGCAAATGAGTTGCAAAAATGAGATTATAAATTAGATAGATGATCAGATTCCTAGTCCAACGTCCCTGCTGCAATACTAATATATGCAGCATCTCCATACTCTGAATGAGGGAAGAAATAGAAGTGAACAGGGAAGTTTGGCAAAGGTGACCCAGATCATCCCCTACAATCAGTATGCTGGGCTCATCCATATGCTCAGATAGCTCTCATTGAAAGTCTCAACCTGAAACTATAGCAAGGTTTGATTAGTGATGACTCTGCATCATGAGGTTTTATACTTTACAAAGATGTTTCCTTACAACAGCCTTGTGCGGCAGGCATTAAAAGGATTATTACCTCCATTTTAAGGATGATGAAACTGAGGTCCAGGAGAATTAAATATCTCACCCAAGGTTATAAAACTATTAAGTGGCAGAGCTCAGAGTCAAACCTAAATCTAGGTCTTTTTAATTCATAGGATCATAGGATTTGAATTTAGAAGAATTTTAGATTTAAGAAGTATACTATTTTTGCTTTTTTATGTTTTTTTTCTTTTGATGTATTTCTTCTTTCACAACATGACTAATATAAAAATGTTTTACATGATTGTGCACAAATAACTTATGTCAAATTGCTTACCATTTTAGAGAAGGGGAAGGGAAAGAGGGAAAGAGAAAATTTGGAACTCAATTTTTTAAATGAATGTTAAAAATTGTCTTTAGACATAATTAAAAAAGAAAATACTATTAAAAAAAGAACTTTAGATTTAGATGTCTCTGGTGATTAACTAGGATAACCCCATCATTTGACAGATTAAACAGGTCTCAGCCTGTTTTTTATCCTGTAATTTACCCTAATTACCCATAGAATTGTAGGAAGGTAGAAAACAAGGATTTATTAAATGCCTAATGTGTACGAGACACTTTAGAATCAGTGCTTTAGAGATATGATCTGTTTTGATCCAACGATCTGAGGAGGTGGATACTATTACTATCTCCATTTTATAGTTGTAGAAAACTGAAGCAAATAGAGATTGACTACCCCAAGATCATCCAGGTAGTAAGGTTCTGAGGCTAGGTTTGAACTCATCTTCCTGACTTCCAGTCTAGTGTTTTATCCACTGTACAACCTAGCTGCCTACAGTGTTGTTGTTGTTGTTTTTTTTTTTTTGTACAAACCCGTGTGCTCATTTTATTTTATTTTTTTATTTTTTTATTGCCTACAGTGTTAAAAGAATCCTAAAGGCCATGTAATCTTACTTTATCATTTTACAAATGAGGAAACTGAGGATGAAATGCCTTGCCCTGGGTCATAGAAGTATTAAGTGACAAGAAAAACTAGTCTGAATCAAAATCCATCATTATTTCCAATCTACCACACTAAATCCAGAGCCCTTCCCACTATTCAACCCTTTTCATCTTAAGATGCAAATCAAAATTAGAAAGAAAAAAAAAAGGCTAATGATAGACAGCCCCAGTTCCATCACAGTGTCTGCTGAGAAGGGGCAATAATACAAGGAAAAAAGGAAAGAAATACTTCAAGAATCAAATGGTGTAGCAGGAGGAGATAGACAGAGAGCCAATCTAACACTGTGAAATTCTATAATGATAGCAAGAAGGGGCACAAAAAGTGGAGGATTGACTGGTGAGAATTCTCAGTACATGTTTTGGAGAGAAAACAGGTGCAAAAAGCAATAGGAACATTAAAATAAAAGAAGAGGAAAAAAAGAGAATGATTTAGGGATTTGGAAGAGTTCTAAAAAACAAAGGTATACCAAAAAATGGAAAGGAACTCCTTTTTTTAAAGAGTAGCTAAGTGGCACCATGGATAGAGTGATAGAGTAGAGACAAGAGAAAATGAGTTCAAATCTGGCCTCAGACACTTACTAGCTATATTACCTTGAACAAGTCATTTAATTCTATTGCTTCCATTTCTTCATCTTTAAATGAGGTGAAGAAAATGAGAAGAAGAAATGGCAAACCATGTCAGCATCTTTGCTAAGAAAACTCCAAATGAGGTCATGAAGAGTTGGACATGGCTGAAACAACTCAACAACTTTAAAATAAAACACATAAAGATAAAGGATCATGAAATACCTGGAAAAGCAAAAAAAAAAAACCAAAAGAAATATCATTTTTATTAAACCTTTTTATTTTCAAAATACATGCAAGAATAATTTTTCAACATTGACCCTTGCAAAACTTTGTGCTCCAATGTTTCCCTCCTTCCCCCTTTCCCTAGAGGGCAAGTAATCCAATATATGTTAAACATGGTAAAATATATGTAAATCGAATATAGACATACATATTCATACAATTATCTTGCTGCACAAGAAAAATCTGATCTAAAAAGAAGAAAAATGAAGAAGAAAATAAAATGCAAGCAAACAACAGCAAAAAAATGAAAATACTATGTTGTGATCTACACTCAGTTCCTACAGTCTTCTCTCTGGGTATATATGGCTCTTTTCATCACAAGATCATTGGAACTGGCCTGAATCATCTTATTGTTGAGAAGAGCCACATACACCAAAATTGATCATCAAAACAAAGAAATATCAAAAAAAATCTACATTCAGAAAATGGATATGGATTATCAGATTCCAGGGTAAAAACACCCTCAAATCCCAGAACTGGAAGGTTGTCTGTTCTAACATCACCATGAGCACAATGGGGTCAGGGCAGGGAAGCGACAGCTATGGTCAGTAGCCCTAATGATGACATCAGCTTCTTTCCCTTTCCGAAGTTGTTTCTAAGCTCTAGATCATAGGATCACTGATTATGGTCAGCTGAGGTGACTTCGTCATTTTATAGATGAGGAAACTCAAAGTCCAGGAATTTTGGGACCTGCCCCAAAGTAGAGAGCAATCTGAATTTTGATCCCTGATTCTAAAGTCAGAGGTATTTTCTCTATCTTGGATAAAAGTAGGGAACGTGTCCAGGTTTCTGGCTTTGTATTTAATCTGGCTTATTATGCCATAGTGATAGAGTTGTATGTTTTGGAGGGAGAGAAATTGAGAAAGACAGATGAGACCTCTTTGGGGCAGAGCAGCGTAGCTTTTGAGAGTCTTGTTACTTGCCTGATTTTCCCTGTCTGTCTATGTTTCTGTTCCCCTGTGTCGGATGTATCCCCAAGGAAAGTCTTGTGCATTGGGCTGTGCTATATGCTATTCAAGGTCTCAGACACAAACCACATCAAAGGGTTGATCAATGATGACTCTGTGTCATGAGGTTAACAAAAGCTGGATCCTAGATAAATCTTTGTTTAATTAAATTGAATTGACAACACTTTCTGAGCCCTATCCTATTTGCTCTGTCATGTCTGTGTCATAGGTTAGGGCTCTCTGGTAATCCAAAGTCTTAAAACCCTGACCCCATCACAAAGCATGAACCCCCACTTGAGCTATAACAAGAGTAGAGGGGATCAGAAATTAGCTGGTAAAAATCCTGTCCTAAGGCACTTCCTCCCCTGCCCATCCTAGACCTGCCATGATAGTGGTCCAGGATTCATCCAGGGGACACTTTCTCCCTTTCCCCAGCTGGGACATTTTTTCCTCTTCTTCCTTCTTCCAAGGCTGTGCCCCAGGTGAGCCATTGCTACTAGCTCCAGGTACAAAAATAACTAGTTACGGCTCTCATCCTCTCCACAATATCCCTTGAAAATAGTTCTCCAACTTGAGTTTAACAACCTCCAGTGATGGGGCGCTTACTTTCTGCTGAGGTAACTCTTTTCATATATGGATGGCTCTAGTTTGAAGCCAAAATCTGCCTTCCTGTAATCTTTAGAAGATTGTAGGAAATTGGGGAGTGAGATTCAAACAGAGAAAGTCCGTGGGATATTTTATATAACAAGCTCCTGGTAAACAATAGTATCAAATTGTCTGTCAGAGAGAGACAATCCCTACTAATCCAAGGGAAGTGCACAGGAAAGGCAGCAAAGAGGGATTGATCTCCAGGAGGAGACCTTTAGACCCGGTACCCCAAAAATGAGTGAGCTAAGGCCACTCAGAATGAGTTTATGGCTCCTTACTAAAAGAAATTAGAATCTTCCTCTCTTCTTTGCCAAGGTGGCGGACTATGGGAATGGAATATTTCACATACTGTCAGACATCTTTATGGATCTTCCTAAGCATTTTTCCTCTCTCTTGCTTTCTTTTTTTCTTATCTTATTTTTTTTTTTACTTTTTGTGACAAGGAAAGACTTGCTGGGTGGAGAAGGAAAAGGGTTGTATTAAAAAAAAAAACAAAAGAAATAAACTCCAAACTATAAACTCCAAATGACCTTTTAAGATAAAAGAAAATCCAAATGAATGAACAAAGAACCATCTCTTTAGAACAGCAGAAAGATGATCACAGGTGAAAGATACCAAAAGAGGAATTAGCTAGGAGAGAAAGGTGTACACTGGAAAAGAAAGGGGAGAAAAGTTCAAGTCCTTTGTCTTTCTAAGAAATGAATTATTTGTGGGTGTACTTCTAGTTTGGAAGTGGAGAAAACAATATACATATATAAATATATAGATACATACATGTGTATGTACATTTATGTGAATAATACAAATATAATTTTAAAAAATCTTTGGAGAGCTTCAAAAAAAGTGACTAAGAAAGAAGTTATATGAATGCTGACTGGCAGTGTTGTTTGTGCCCCTTAAATTTCCCAACAAATTTCTAAATTTGTTGACCATACTTGAGTTATTATCCAGAGAAAATTCATGTTTTGTGCAAAATGTCAGGATTTTAAGACCATGCATATTTGTTACAAAAATTTTGCTTTTAATTTTCTTTTTATTCCTAGAGGACAGGTGAGAGGAAGAGAAAATATGAGCATGTTCCTTGAAAAAAAATAGTTAAAAATAGGATAACCTGAGACCCTCTGACCTCTGACAGCCATGTTAGAGAAAATAGGGCAGGACTCAAGAAGTGTTATCAGTTCAGTTCAATTCAACAAGGCAGGAAACTGGATCCTACAGTTCCTCAAGCCCCCTTCCAAGCCTTAGTCAGCAAATACTTGTAAAGTTCCTACTGTGTGCCAGCTGTACTAAGCACTAGAGATTAAAAAAGAAAGGAAGAATTCAGTCCCTTTTCTCTAAGAGCTCACAATCTAATGGATGAAAGAATCCTCCTATTCCCACTAGTAATAGTAATAACAACTCCGATTTCTATGTTGGTTAAAAATTTGGAGTATTTCCCATAAAAAATCTTAGGACATGGGGAATGCAAGTGTTCTTAGCTCATTTTTTTTTTTTGGAAAAGCAAAGTGAAAATCAAAAAGCCCAATTATTATGATAAAAGGTTCATATTGCACCAAATATTTCAGAGAATAAAACACTGGGTTTCTTTCAAGATTATTAACCATCTGTTTTTTGTCCTCACAGCTCACCAGAGTTCCTGTTGAGTCCTGTAGTCAGTATCGAAGCTGCAGTGAGTGTCTTGGCTCAGGAGACCCCCATTGTGGTTGGTGTGTGCTTCATAACACGTGAGTATAACTGATCAACTATATCCTGCTTCCTGCTTTCCTCTACAATTTCTCATCCTTCTCTTCTTATCATTCCTTCCATTCTTCCCTCCTTCCTTCCTTTCTTCTCTCCTCTCTCTCTCTATATATATATTTATGCATGTATATATATAATCTATATATACATACATATATGTATATATACAATAGATATCTACATACATGTATATATGGGTATATATACATGTATTTATATGTATGTATGTACATATGTATTGTGTATATAAGTATATGTACATATGTATGTATATATAATTTCATCTCTGTTTTCCCCCTTCCTTTGCCTTTTCTACCTCCACTTAAGAGCTGGGGCTACAGGGTTCTCATATAGAAGATACAAAATGGGAATCAGCTGACAAAAGGAACACTGAATAGAATGGAAGAATACAAGTATTGGGAAAAATGGAGTTCTGAAAGTGGGTCTGGCTCACCTTACTTAATTCTACTTATTTCAACCAACATTTGAGCAGCAAGTGAAGAAATGGGGCTGTTTAGCCCGGAGAAGAGCAATTTGATAGCTGGAGGAAACTCTAGGCAGCTCAGTGGATAGTGTGCTGGACTTAGAGTAAAGGAAGACTTGGCTCAATTCCAGCCTCAGACATTTACTACCTGTGTGATCCTGAGCAAATAATTTAACTGCCTTGTGCCTCAATTTCCTTATCTATAAATGGAAGTGATAATAATTGCACCTACTTCCCTGGGTTGTTGGGAGGATAAAATGAGATCTTATTTGTAAAGTGCTCTGCAGACCTTAAAAGTGCTTTATAAGTGTTTCTTATGAGTATCATCCTTATTATTATTGGAACAGGGGATGAGGAGATGGTGAGTCAGGCTGGATTTGATTGGCTCCAAATAGGAGATGTGGGAAAAATGTGATGTAGATTTAGGCTTGATATGAAAGGCAACCACTGTGTACACTGCATTAAGTTATGGCAAAGTTACAAATTAAGAAGATGGCCCCATGGTCCCATTCCTGCCTTTGCAGAATTTAAAGTGTCACTTACAGATAATAGACACCTGAATGATGGTACCCCAGAAAAAAGGCAAGTGGAAATATATGTTAATGCATGTAAATACATGCCTGATGAGGACAGTAGGGAGCAGCTGGGGTGCTCATCAAAAAAGAGGCAGTAATGAATGGAAATCAGCTCTGCTTAATCCTAGAAAGTTTCTAAGTGGTCTAATAGAATATTACAGGTGAAGCGGAGAGTTAGCCTTTCTCCCAGCTCAGCATGATTGAACCTCATTATGGAGCTTCCACAAAGAGTCCAGTCAGTCCATCAGCAAGCATTTGTGCCAGGGATTGTGCTGGGCATTGGGAATACAGATAAGAGCAAAAATGTGGTCCTCCTTCCCCTTAAGAAGCTCACATTTTAATGGAGATAAGATGCAAACCATTATGTACATAAGAAATATATCCAGGGTAAGTGGAAAGTATTCTTAGATAGAATCTAATCAGTGAGGAGGGGGACAGAGAGGTAGGAAAAGCTTTCTGCAGAAGGTGGGGAGTGCTCTGGACAAGGGTCTTCTGGCTAATGTCCAAACTGGGAGAAACCTAGGTTTTCTGAGCCTACAGAATAAGGGAAGCTCAGCTCCACATTGCTGCAGGCTCACACACCTGCCACCAGTCTGTCCACACACCTGATGCCTGTGGGACCCAGGGGGGGTTTCCATGTCAGCTTTGATCCCTGCCAGGTGGTTCTCCCATCATCCCTAGAGAACACTGTGAACAACAGGGACATGGCAGATCTAGAAAGGCAGAGAGATCTACCCCTAGGGAATGGAGATAGCCAACCTAGAATAAATGCTTGCTAATTAAAAAAAAAAAAAAACAAATACACCTCTAATTAAAAATGAATAAATAATATCTTGGCACTTCAAGAGTTTTCAAAATATTTTATACACATTGTCTAATTTAATCTTGACATTCCTATATGCTAGACAAAGGAGATATTATCATTCCCATCTTAATAATGAAGAAATTAAGACCCAGACAGTTTAGTAGATGTCAAAATAAAATCACATAATCACCAAATCTTCAAGTTTATAGGTCATTTCATCCTACTCTTAAATAATATACTTATAATTTATAATAATATAAATACTCTTGAATCCTCACTACCATATTCCCAATAAATTGTCACACAACTTCTGTTCTAATACTCTTTGTAGTGGCAAATCACCATCTAAACTAGACTAGAACCTGGATTTTTTGATGATTTGTCTGGTATTCTTCCTTGAAAGTCAAGATCTTCCCATTTAAAGAATTATTTATTAGTAAGTGAAGGGTTAGATAGGAATGGATAATAGAAGTGTTGAACACTGTTTTCAGTGTTTCCATACAATCAGGATTATAAATAATCCCCATCAATGGCCAACTGGTGGTTATCTAGGGCTATGGAATTAGTAATTAGTCCTGGTTTTGCTACTACCTTGCCCTGTTTGTGGTCCTAGTCTCCTCATTCGGAATAATAAATCATATTTTATTAGGATTTTGTGAAGATAAATTATTATGAGGATCTAAAAACTGTGTGGAAAAGTTATAATACTTTGTCAATGTAAGATATTGCTGATTTTAAGCCTTTGAGCTGAGATTTCTTTGGACCTCAGTTTCTTCATCTATACAACCATGGCACTGGATTAAATGTCTTAAGTATTTTTCTGCTGTAAAATTATTATTCCATGATTACTTTTCCTTTAAAAAAGTTTATGAATATCTTTTGTTTTTATATCACCTCAATTTTGAAGTATATCCACCCCTAGAGCCAATGTCTTGTAACAAAAATAAAAGAAAGAAGAAAAACTAGTTTCACAAAATTAAGACATTAACCTATTATGAGAGTATATGCAATAAGCTACAACCATAGTTTCTCATCTCCACATAGAGGGGATGATATATATATGTATGTATATATACATATATATATGTATATATATATGTATATATATATGCATATATATACACACATATATATACATACATACACACACACACACACACACATATATACTCTATGATCATGAACTGAAATCTTCCAAGCCTCAGTTTTGCTACTGCAAAATGGGGCTCATTGCTACTTTTATTTCTTATCTCATGGAAAGTACTTTTTGAGGAAAATACTTTACAAAGGTGAAAATAATATATGTATGAGTCATGGGAATGATTGTTATTGTGAGAGTGCCCTTGATGAATTACAGCATTATTATTTCTTCTCTACCCTACCAATTTTTGATCACAGGTAAAACATGTTGAGTAGTAATGACCATGAAATAATGAAGAGGAAAATGGAAGAAGGATGAATTACTGGGAAGCGTGCGTGTGTGTTTATATGTGTAATATTTTTGAAATCATGAATAGGGACATGATTAAACAGAGTAGGAGCTAAAGCAGACAGAGAAAAAGTTCACAAATGTGCTACAAACTAAAAAAAGATCAGGAAAAACCAATGTAACTCAAATCCTGCCTACTGCTATTTGTTCCCAGTTATCACAAAGCACTTCAAAATCCAAGTAGGGCAGAGGTTCCCCATCTGCC
>JAJPUD010000489.1:0-58841 GCA_023553655.1 Myrmecobius fasciatus
TTTTTTTTTTACTAAATGCTTCTCTGTTATCTGGACAACATCTGGAATATTGCAATGATGATTTAATTTAAAGAAAGGGTTTGGGCCTAGCTTACGAAAAGGAAATGCTCTACTGTAGGAGTATGTGGATGATAATTTGAAATTTAAAATATTATGAATACAATGATATAAATTATCCTCATTTATCTAAGGGCTTTCCCAAACTCCATTATTCTGAGACACTCTTGGCTGTACAATTACAATTTAAAATTTGTTGTCAGTGTTAAATGGACTCATTATTTTTCATTCAGTGAAAGAGGAAAATACATGTAATTATTTGCATATGAAATGATTCCTTAAGATTTTAAGTTCATGACATTTCTTTCTATATATCCCTACTCCATGAAAATCCAAGCTAAAGTGCACACTCAATGTAGATGGCTAGAGGAGTTCCTTTGATGGTCATTATCAGGACTCTTTTCTGGAGATGACATGTTGCTCAGGGCCAAAATTTTTGTATTAAAATAACCACTTTTAATGGTTCAATGGATAGGAGATCATTGCAGTACTCTGATAATGTAACAGTATTCTGATAATCAAGCTGAAACAAGTGATAAATTTGAAGTCAAAAGAGATCCGATTTCAGATATTTAATAATAAATGTGATCATTTGTTTTGTCATCTGCAAAATAGTACTAATAATTCTCATATTGCTGCAAGGATCAAGTGAGAGAAGGTATCTATATTCACTTTGAAAATCTTAAAGGGCTACATAAATGTCAACTATTTTTATTTTTATGTAATTATATAAAAATGTTATTAGTTATAATGCTCAATTTTGAAATTTGTTTTTTCCTTGGGGATGATCCATAATTGCATCTAATAGGGGGAGCTTGTGCAGAGTCAAATGGATAAAATTAGTGTAAGGTTATGTAAATGGTGTAAAACCCTGATATTCAATAGCTTCTAATAATTTTATTATTTTGGAAAATTAAAAAAAAAACTAACAAGAACTTAGTGACAAAATTCACAAAAACCAGAGACCACAGTTCCTGATTTTGTGAAAGAGGACAATCTATTTGTTAAAATTTCTAGTCATTAAGTAACATAACAATTTGCCTGCTTTCAACTTCCCCCTTTCAGTTTTGCTCTTGAAATTAGCTTTCGTTGGTTCAAATAAACAGACAAAACTGAACCAAAATACAAAGAAACTAGAAGCCAAACCCTCCCAACTCTTTGGACACTTTATTTTATGTTAATGAGTAGCACATACCTTGGATGTCTTAATAAATTGTAAATCTATTAGTTTCCTTAGAATCAAAATACTTCAGCTATCTCTATAGTAAAAAGCAGTTAAACACTGACTCATATAGGTCTTGTATCAGATTTTAAGACATGCATAGAAAACATACCTCAAATTCTTCAGTAAAACCATTACTTGCATGTAAATCTGCAACATGCTTTGGAAAGTGTTTTATAGGAATTGCTCCAACATCATCTATAGGGATGAAGAACATGAAAATGAATGATTGGTGAAGGACAACAAACAGTGAATGTTTAGATGCATATCTATGTAATATATAAAGCTACCTTAACTCATATGGTCATTAATATTATTTTTCCCTGAAGTATTTTTTTAATTTTCATTTTAATGGTGATTGTCATTCAATAAGAATTTTAATGTCTAATGAAACACTAGGCCAAAAGCAAGATTGTTTTTTTCCATATTTGCTACAAACACAATCCCAGAATTTCAGAAATCTGATGGGTTTAGTAATTTCTTTCTCAGTAACATGTTCCAAACAGAGAACTACTCCACAATTAAAGCCGATGCTATAAATATCACCAGAAGCTCTATTTAAAATACTTTTTGCAGAAAGATATTTTTAGTAAAAAATTCTTCTTTTTCTTTTCTGTTTTTTATTAAAACTTTTTATTTGCAAAACATATGTATGGGTAATTCTTCAACACTGACCCTTATAAAGCTTTCTGTTACAAATTTCCACCCCCCCAGTCCCCACCCTTCCCCTAGATGGCAGGAAATCCACTACATGTTAATTATGTTAAAATACTTGACAAATTGAATATATGTATACATATTTCCACTAGTCAAAAATTCTTAAATAATTCCAAAAAAGATTTTATTCAGAAATAAAGTTTTAACGTGTGTTTTCAACCACATATAATCATAATTTATGATTTTTTTTACCATTTTTATAGAATTGAAGAATTTAATGTCTGGTAGCCAAATATTCTGATTGTTGTTTATATTTGAGAACATTTCTTTCCTTCTCTACATAAATACTGGAAAACATTTATGTGCAAAATATTCATTAAGGAAAATGTCAAAAACCTTTGGGACTTTTAATCTGTAAAATTCCGAGAATTCTAAGTTGAAAATATGCCATGTAAACAAAGTCATTTGATCTGTTAATTAATTGTGAAGGGGCCAAATTATTTTAACTAGCTCTGTGTGTTTTTCCCCCCTTCTGGAGTGCTTTTCTTAGATTAAACATATTACAATTTCACAGTATGCGATTTCACAAGTGATGTCTCCGACAAGGAAACATCAAACACATTTCACCAGAAACAGTTATTTACATCAACAGATGTTCAGCATTTAGGCCATCTAATATTTTTAAGCTTCAGTTACCAAGAATTTGTTGATTTCTTTTAATCAGGATCCATCTGTTCTCTCTCTTAGATGAGTGAACGTGAATACTAAAATTGAATTATCCAGTCAAGCTTAAGAAAAACTACCCAAATGTGTAATTCCACTTTCACACCTTACAGAAAGATTATGCCAAGAAATATGTTTTATCATTAAATAGGAAAACAGTAATAACCAGTCATCTAAATCATAAGTCCTTTTCATAAAGATCTTGAAGAAATGAAAGCTTTTATAGAATCATATCTTCCATTCTCTTGTAAATAAACCATCTCTCACTCATATATTACTTCCAGTTTATTTTATTGGTTGGCCTGCTTGCTAGATGGAAAGGCTGAAAGATCTTTTTCTAATTTCACTTTTAGGTAAAAGCTCAGTTACTGAAAGAACACTCATTTTCTTTTGAATGTCAGTGGACTCAGTGATAAGCTAAATGTGGATTCAAAATAATTCTGAAGGTTCTTAGGTCAAAGAGGCTTGAAAATTTAATTCAATTCAATCAAACATTTCCTACTTTGTGCAAGACAGATTTTGACATAAAAGTGATGATTCTCTGAACAGATCTAACAAATCTACCACAAAAAGTAATTTGAGTCAATGCAAAAAAATATTGGATTTGGGATCAATGGATCAATTTTACCTTCGGGCCTCAGTTTCCCTATCTGTAAAAGAAAGGGATGAGACTGGATAGCCTTTAATATCCCTTCCAAGACTATACTGATGTTCTCTTAAATAAAAAGTTCTTTACTTGGGTTCTCTGAACTTTTAAATATTTTAATAATTATTTCAGTGCAATTGATTACCTTTGTAATCCTATTTATTTTATTTTGAGCATTTTAACAGACTGCCAACGGGGTTGAGTGATACAAAAGATTTAAGAACCCCTTTGTTGAACTGTCTTCTCATATATATATATATATATATATATATATGAGAAGACAGTTATATATATATGTGTGTGTGTGTGTTTATGCAATTGCATATAAATCCATGAAAACATATAGCTAAACATAAACATATTTATATTTGTAGCTAGAGAGAACAATTAACTTTATAAATATTTATCTATATGTCAATTGATAACAATGATTGTCTGTAACAATCTTAGAACCATTATAGTTCACAAATAAATGAAATTGTGTTTTAATTTTCACAATTTTGTTTGAATTTGATAAATCTTCATATCTCACAGAAAAGAGAAGAAGGAAGAAACATTTATTTAAAATGTGCTGAATTAGTTAGAGGTATAGTGGATAGAGGAATGGCCCTGGATTCAGGAGGAATCTGGGTTCAGATACTTAACATTTGAGTTCTATGGACAAGTCACTTAACTCCAAATGCCTTGTCAAAAAAAATTTGCCATGGGCCAGGTACTGGTCAGAGCTCTTTATAAATATAATCTCATTTCATTCTTATGACAAATGGAGGAGGCAGGTGCTAATATTATTTCCATTTTAGAGTTAAGGAAACTGAGGCAGACAGAGGGTAAAGTGATTTGCTCAGGATTACCCAACTAATGGTATCTGAAATTAGGTTTGATATCATCATCTCTTCCTGATTCCAGGCCCAGCTTTCTATCTACTACACCACATAGCTGCCTAGGAGTCCAAAACTCAGTCATTGCATTTATGTGGTCCAAAAGAACCAAACAAATAATTATACTTTATAATAGAATCCTGATTCATAAATTTACTAATTGCTCTTTCATGTTGCAGACATTAAATAATGTAGACATTATTGAAAGCCAATGTTGTATGGTGGAAAGTCTCAGTATCATATATAATGAGGTTGAATCCACATCATGATGCTAGTTCTATCATTTAATCTCTCTGACACTCCCTTCTTCAAGCTTACGATATAGATCATTGTAGCACTTTTTAAATAATAAAAGGAAATAAAAATGCAAATTATTATTATTACTGCTTGGCTTTTAGCCATAATTATCTATACAAGTTGGTTTAAGTTTACAATACATAAGTGCATATGTGTACAAACAATTGATTTGAATTACAGTCTGTCAGTCCTATCTGTCACTAGCTAAGCTGAATGATCTTGGCCAACCCAAACCTTTTCTTAACCTGTTCTCAACTGTAAAATGGCATTCTTGGATTGATATGTAACATCTCTACTTTAGTTGCAATGTTCTAATTCTATGATCAATATACAATATATCAGGACAGCAAAAAAAAAATCCTCCCACAATGCCACATTGTTTTGCCTTTAATAGAAATATGTCATAATTATACTTTATCCAGAAACAGACTAGAAAAGTAGAACAGTAGTCAGGCCTAGAGGAAGGAAGCTCCAAGTTCAAAGTTGACCCCAAATGCTTACTAGCCATGTAACTTGTTTGTTTCAGTTTCCTCATCTGTAAAATGGATATAATAATAAAACTACTGTGTCAGGATGGTTGTGAAGATTAAATGAGTTTAATTAATTGTGACGTGCTCAACACAGTACCTGGTATAGTGTAGGTACCACATAAATGTTAGCTATTATTATTATTGTTATTATTATTAAGAACTCGTTTCAAAATCAGTTATAACTGCACATAAATCTGTTATCTAGGACAAATTATTTAATCTCTTGGTGTCCCCCAGGCAGCTCCTTAACATAAGTTGTAGAGCAGGTGACAATCTGTGTTATGGACTTTCCTCACTAAAAATTCCTCATGGAGGATCAATTCCCACCCCCCAAATCCTTAAAAATATTTTACGCATGCTAACGATCTGTGATTTCATTAGAGTGGGCACTTTTTCTGCACATTCTCTCCATCATTTAGTAAAATGTTTTTTGTGAGCTTCTTTGGATGAAGGAATGGATAATGTCATGACCAATTTTCTGGTAAAGAGCAAGAGTTTCGGTAATTAAGTAGGATGATTCTTGGCAAGACATTTTCTTTTGCAGTGCCCATAATTCAAAGCCTTCCCAACCTGATAGGATGTGGTATATCTTGTGCTACTCTTGCACTTATATTTCATAAGCCTACAATAGTGCCTACAAAATGTCATGATTAGGCATCAGAGTAAGGTTTTATTGGAGATTCGCACATAGTCTATTGAAGATTCCTCAAAACAACTGACTTCTGAAGTCATTTTCATCACACGGAAGATTTAATTTTATGTTAGCATCTCAATGCCAATCTTAATTCTGTTTTTGTTAGAATAAACCTCATAATCTATTCATTACACTTTTCAAATATTTCTACTGTGCTAAAATTCTTATATATTGATACAATTAACTGCTATACACCAACTTAATTTAGAATTCAGATAGCATTACCAACATTGATACACTATTATTAAAATTTCCTGGTACAAATCTATAAGAAATGGGACAATTGAGATTTTCAGTTTAATTATATGAAAGCTCCTATTAAAAATAGGATAAAACCAAACAACTAGAGTTTATACTAGACTATGAGTCCAAAAAATTCTGAAAAGTTTGTTTTTTTAACTTTCCATTATCCTAATTATATGAAAGTTTTAGAGGGTTTTTAAATGGTTTAAATCAAATGTTTTGAGTTTAAAGATCATTGCAGTGTAGTAACGTTCATACAGACAAATTTCTCAGAGGTGTGAATGGTGATTAATGTTGTTGCTATTCATTCCCAATTCCTAGATCTTTTTTTTTTGTCTTATCTTAGATAGGCTGTGCTGTGGAAAATGTACACGGTGGGTGAACAGCACCTGAAAAGTACTAATGCACACATATAAATGATCTGGGGAATCAAAGCAACTAAATTTAATTATATTATGAAAATCTTTGTGAAGCTAGATACCTGAGAATGACTCCTCATTTTGAGTTCAATCAAGCATAATGATGAAATGCCCCTGAAAAAAAAATGTCAGGTACAATTCTATTCTAAAAATCATTTTTAATTTCCATATATGATGCAAGAAATTTCTTCTGGTGCAAGTAAAGAAGGCAATCCCTTGAAAATCTTGATCATCTACATCTCTCTATCCTTTTTCTTCAAAGTGACTTCAGTGGAAAGTTCCAGAGATGTCCTGAGAACCTGGGTCATCTTCATTATATGGCTCGACATTATATAACTTCATTATATGAAACAACTATATGAGTTGTTTCAAATAATCAAAATATATTTACTTAGCATAAGGTTATAATTAACGTATTTTCTTTATGCCAATTAAACAGGAGAAGGCAATGTGCTCCCAGAATAGAAATGTATTTTTAAATGTCATATATAGCCACAGGTAGATAAATGAGAGCTGGCTGAAATTTAATTCTGAACATCTTTATATGTAATTGATTTACAACAATGTGCATCAAATACTTCAGTAAGTCAACAAAAAAAGCAAAAATAATAAGAGATAAAGAGATAACAAAGAACTGGACAGTATCATTTGCTACCTTTGCTGGGCATTAGAAAAAGAATAATGTTTTCTCTCATTCCCATCCCTTGGTTATTGAGATTTTGCATAACAACATGGCTATGACCTGGGACAAATTGAATTCAACACCAAATAAAGAAGTTTCAATAAAATCAGAACTTAGAAAAATCATATACATTTTCTTCTCATTTAGAAAAACAAAACAAAACAAAACAACATCCATATGCCTTTCGATATTCCCTTTCTCCATTTCCCTTCCCCCTCACTCTTTTCCAAGGATTTCTTTTTGAGGGGGAAAGAAGGAGAGGGTCTAGACAACTATGCTGCAAAATCAAAAACTATTAGTTATAGGATTTAAATTAAGGTATTTTAGCTGCTCACTAGATAGGGCCTTACCTGAATTTTAAATGTTTTTATAAGTTAAATTTTAAATATTATCAAGTAATATATTCCCCATTTCTGAACTTTTAAAGTTTTCAAACTGTTGAGACATTTTTTAATGATGGCCTATTCTTAAATACAATTAAGAAGTCATCCCAGAATGAACACAGGTGACCAGAAAACAAAATTATCTTTATTTCTCTTATAACCTCCTATCCATAATAATTACTGTTAATTTATATTGAACATTTTTTCCATTGTTTAATTTCCTATTACACTGCTGCAGTAATTTTCAAAATAAGGGACGTAATATAAATGTATGCTGATAACAGTAACCATGAATTGCTGGCTATATGTTATGGCTAAAAAAATATTATCTTGAAGTGCTGACCATTTTGGGGAGCATACATGTTCACAATATAAAGAAAGATCATAGTAAGACACAACCACAAAGCATTTGACACTGTAGTTTTCTTTCGGCATCTAATAATTATTCACACAATAATTCAAAAGTATTACCTGAAATAGGAAAGATGGGTGTTGGAGGTGTAGAAATGACTCGAGGTGATGTGCTATCTTCTAAATAAAAATGTGCAGTCTGAAAACATTTCCTAGAAAGAGAAGTTAGAGCAAATGGAACTATGAAATGTTTTAAATAGAAAAGAACATCTGGATCCTTAGAAAGTGATGACATTTCAACTCAGCTTAGCAAGCATATATTAAGTATGCACTGTGTGTCAAGCACTGTGAACGATATATATATGAAAAACTTAAAAAAAAACTCCAAAACATTTCTTAAATTGTATTAACAAATGTACTATAGAGAAATAGAATGGACTGAATGGTACTGTCGTTGTGCTACCCCCTTCCCCATTCATATTATTTTTACCTGTACCAGATGCAGAAGAAAGAGCAGATATCAGACATATTGAAAGAAGAAAAGGCACTTGAAACTCTGGTACTAAATAGTACCTTTGCAGAGAAATGAAATCTCTCCCCAACCCAGCAAATCAGTCTTCCACTGTACATCTATGATGGATCCCCTCCACTGTATAGGAACAGAAGTGAAGCTGGAAAGATGGTCTGAAATATTTTCTCCAACATTTCCTGAGCTCTCTTCTATTTCAGATATTTAACTGCTTATAAAATGAGGCATGCTGTGACTAATAGGAATTGAGAGATCGCAGTGATGCCATTTTGCTAATAATAATAAGAAGTAGACTCATATCTGATCTAGGCTAATATGGCAGTGCCAGATACAAGCCAAGGAAATCATCATGAAGCAGGCAACTGGAAGCAGGGGAGTTTTTCTTTCCAACAGATGCTAGGCTTGTTGATGAGGGGTTTAAGAATGAATACAAATGGAATCAGCTGCAACTCTGACCCAAGATGAAACTTCTATTTTCATTCAGATAATAAGTAGCATCTGCTTAGAGCAAACTAGAAACTATTGAGAGGGGTAAATAACCAACTGCTGCTTTAAAGCAATGTAAAACATCCTTAATTAAAAAACTCAGATAATTAAACCTGTTAATGACACTCTTTGGCATGACTTATTTAATTTATTTGAAATATTATTTACAAGTGGTTAATTTTAAATAGAAATATATGCATACATGAAAATAATAATTTTACATTTATGAAATTCCAGTTTTAAGCATAGTATGGTCCTACAGTAGCTATTTTTAGTGATTTCTATATAGCTTTGCCTAATTTTTGAAGATGTAACTGTTGTGAGATGGTATATAATTTATTTATTCATCTTCTTAGCAATATGCAGCAATGACATGAATGTAAGAAACTAGGGGGATAGAGAAGAATAAATCTTTGGGGAGAAAATGATCCTGAATATGATCAAGAGGAACAGAAAGCAAAAAGGACTTAAACCTTCCAGGGATAATATGGCTTTGCTTTTTCTCTTAAGCTAGTGATTCGCAAACCCTGGATTCCAGATCCCTATACACTTTAAAAAATACTAAGTATCCTCCAAAATAGTTTTTGTTTTAGTGGGTTTTATCTTCTGAGATTTATTGTATTATAAATGAAAAAAAATCTTTGTATTATTATCAAAATAGTTTTGACCTCAGGGATCCCCTGAAAGGATCTTGGGGACCTCGGGGGAGGGGTGCTCTCCAGACCATACTTTAAGAACTACTTCTCTAAATGAAGCATCTCAAGTTTCTATTACTGTTCCTCAGTGGTGCAGTTGGTGGCTTAGTGGATAGAGTGCTGGGTCTGGAAACAGAAAGACCTGATGTCAAAAGTGGCCTGTGGTACTTACTATTCTGTTTGCCTCAATTTCCTCAATTGTAAAATGAGGCAACAATAGCATCAACCTTGAAGGGTTATTGTGAGGGTGAAAGGAAATAATATTTGTAAGAAAGTACTTAGCACAGTGGGTACAGTATATTCTCCTCCCTTCCTCTCCCTTATACACCATACTTTTCACATGTTTCACAATCTAGCTGCCTGCCTTTAGACTCACTCTGTTTTCAATAATATTCTTGATCTGTGTTAGCACAATTTGAATGTCATATTCCAGATGTGTTCTGGATCACAGGCGCATACACAGTGTGGACTGGGTCTGCCTGGGTAGACTAGAATATAATGGGACTATTGCTTGCTATGATGTAAATTCTACTTCCAGTAACGCAACTTAAGATGTTACTCATTTCTTTAATAATCATACTGTGGTGATGAAGTACATTAAGCTTGGCTAACTGAAATTCCAAGATCTTTTTCACACTATTTTGAAGTGAAATATATCACCCTACATTTAAATAATTGACTTTTCTTGTTAAATTTCATTCATGTTGATTTTCTTGATGTTTTACTTTTTTTGAATCTTGATTTTATCAAACATATTAGCTTTCTCTGCCTAGAGACTTAAAAGGCATGTTTCCATAACTTTATCACATTAAAAAATTAGGGAGGAGTACAAAAAACAGTGCTGGAGAGGGTTTTGTGGCATTCCTTACTTCTTCTAGGTTAATAGAGTCATTTAGATAGTCTTTGTGTATAAATAAAGGTGAAAAAGAAGCAGTTTTGAAACACTGTTCATTAATTTCATAAATATTCACTGAGTTTCCACTGAACTTGGAAGTTCCAAAAGGAAACAAGAAAAATTGCAGTCCCTACTCTTGATAAACTCATATTAACCATATGATCAGCAATGACTTCAGTACCTTAAATTGTTTCAACTAATATTAATCATATGATTATGAATGACTTCAGTGACTGATTATCAAATACAGACTTCATTGTCCAGTATCTATGTCCCTTCACTAAATGGCAATTTAACATGCTAAACAGTGAAGCCCATAACATACCATATTGAGCTTTTTAAAGGAAAATAAAAACACTGAGCAAGTTAAAAAACAAACCACATATCCAAATCAATGGAATCATTCCCCAGATTCAGAGTTTCATCACCTCTCTCTTGGAGTAATTTAAGTCTCCTAATTTGTCCCCCCCATCTCAAGACTTTCTTTTTTGGCAAGACTTTTTAAGTGGCTTGCCCAGAGCCACACAACTAGTAACTGTCAAATGCCTGAGGCCACATTTGAACTGAGGTCCTCCTGACTCCAGCGATGGTGCTCTATCCACTGTGTCATCTAGCTGCCCCTCTGTAATCCATTTCCCACTCAAGTACAAAAGTATTATTTCTAAAACTCAGCTCTGACCATGTTATTCCCTTGTTCAGTAAACTGCACTGGCTTTGCATCTCAAAAATAAAATAAAAACTCTTCTCTCTAGTATATAGAGCCCTCTCTAGTATATAGCATATGGAGCCCTGACACCAATCTATCTTTCTAGCTTTATTACAATATTAATATTCTTCTCACACTATATGGTCTAGCCAAACTAGCTTTCTTGCTATTTCTCTTCTATAACATCATCTCCCACATCCCTGACTCTGCAAAGACTCCCTCATGCTTGGAATATATTTATCTATGTCTTTTGAAATCTCTGTTATCTTGAAAATTCAGGTTAAGAGCTACTCTACATCTCAGTTTCCAGTGTCTTCCCATCAAATTACTTTGTATTGTTTTCTATATATCTGTATGTATTTATTTCACAAATATCTTAAAGCAGTAAAATATTTTAATTATCAATGAAAAAGTTACATATGTGTGCCTTAAGTAGTGTCTTTAATACAGAAAGCACTTAAATGCATTTGTATTGATTGAGACAGTAGATGAAATGATAAGACCTTTAAAGAAGGCTTATCAGTAGTCTGGTAAGGATGGGAGTTTAAAAATACTGCCAATCCATAGCTATGTAAATAACATTACATCTGATTATTTCTTATAAGAGAGTCAAATTTAGAGATCAAAAATCATCTAGTTCAACTTTCTTTTCTTGTAGATGAAGGATTTAAATCCAGAAAGGTTTTGTATCTTGCCACAAAACTGGCTAAGAAGTAGCAGAACCAATATTGAGATCTAAGTCTTGTAATTCTAAATCTAGAGAAAGGGTAATTAAAGAGTAAGGATAGATTAGTCCAGAGCAACTAGGTGGCACAGTGGATAGATTACTAGGCCTGATGACAGGAAGACTCATTTTCCTGAACTCAAATCTGGCCTTAGACACCTTTTTGTATATATACTCTTTTTGTGCTGACAAAGAACTGGAAAGTAAAGGATGCCCATCAACTGAAGGATGGTTGAACAAGTTATGCTTTATTAATGTACCATAAAAATGACTAAAGGTATGGTTTTAGAAAAATCTGGGGAGACTTGTATGAACTGATGCAGAATGAAGTGAGCAGAACCAGGAGATCCATTTATACAATGACAACAATATGGTAAAGACAACTTTGAAAAACTTTAGGACTCTGATCTAAGTAATGACCAAGGATGCTTCCAGAAGACTAATGATGAAATGCCATCCACCTCCTGACAGAGAGAGAAGGATTCAGTATTCTGAATGAGACTTCTTTAATGTACTTGGTAAAGTACAAATTTGTTTTTTATAAGCTATATGTATTTGTAAACAGGATTTTGGTTTTCTTTAGTTGGGTAATGGGAGTAGATAAGAAGAAAAGATGGCAGATTTTAACTGACTGAAAAAAATTATAAATATGACATTTAAGATTTCACAGAAGTTCAATGACATATAAAGCCCTTTTATGAGATCTCCCAGAATTTCACCAACTCAAAGAAGTGTATAGGAGTAAGATCCTACTTGTTCCTGAGAGCTAATTATTAAATTTTTAGTTTGAGCATGTACCTTGGAAATTGGCAAGAGTTATAAATCTGGACTTGATTTATTGTTTTATTAATTGTCTAGGAATAAGAAAGTAATGGAGAAGATATTAATCATCTATCTTAAACATAAAAGTATGTCATGTGCATTTATATGTTATTTTTTCTGAGAGCCAATTGTTAAACATTATCAGTATATCCTTACTGATGGCCATTCTGTCTACTCTAAGAATTGTTGTGAGGAAAGTAATAAGATAGGTGTTATAATTATTAGGTTTTTTCTTATGTGTTTCAAAAGTATATTCTGGGAACACTTTAAAAATTAATAGGAGTACATGTTTATATATGTATTTATTGATATTTAGAAATATCTTTTCTCTATTATCTTCTCAAAATAGAGGAAACACTGCAATGAAGAGAAAAGAGCAGTAGGTTTGGAATCAGATGATTTTAGTGTAAGTGCAATTGTTGCTTCCATCCTGTGTGACTTTGGGCCAACCCTTTTACTTCTCTGGGCCTCATTCCTTAAGATATAGTAGTTGGAAGAGATGATCTTAATAGCCTCTTCTAGCTCTAAATATATGAATGGAAGTTACTTACCCATGGTACTTAATAATTTTCTCATTTCTCCATACCAAAATGAATCATGGATGCATTGCTAGGGATAGAAGAATTTCTATTAAAATGATTTTGCCTTTGGGATTAGAAAGTCCATTGGTTCTTATTCTAAGGGTATGAGTCAAATGTAATCATGCTTATATCTGAGTATTGACTGAAGGATTAAATATGTGAGTTTCAGAAGATCAATGGTAGTTGGTAATCCCTAATTACAGCAAGCTGAATTTGAACTCAGCCCTGTGTTACCTAGTTATCTATAAATGAATTACAAACTGTTGAGTTTAATTTTAATACTTAACATTTTCTCCATCATTTTTAACATTCTAAACAATTAACAAAATAATAACCAAATCACTGATTTGTCAATATTTGCCAATCTCCAAGATGTAAATGTACACCAAAAAATTAATAATTGGCTTCCTCTTGCATGAGCTCCAGACAAAAACCTTGTTATGTATATGGTCAAATCTAACTCATATTTAACAAAACTTGAGAGGTGGGTACTACAGGTATTATTATCCCCATTTTACAGAGGAGGGATTGAGTCTCAGAGATGTTAAGTGATTTGTCAAACAATCTAGATTTGAATCTAGGCTTTTCTGATTTCAAAAGCACTTTCTATTAATACCCTCTGCTTCTTAAAAATTTGTGCATTATATATTAAGGGAAGCTGGAGTGGGATTTGGGGTAGGATAAAAGAATTAGCATCGCCTCTGACTTTAGAGAAAATCTACTCTTAATTCTTTCATTTTCCTAATGAGGAAGCTGAGGTCCATAATCAAAGGCTGTATAACTTATAAGAGGCAGTGCCTGGATTCAAGCTCTCATTTCAATCACTTTAATATACCATAATCCTATAGTATAAATGAATATGTTTCCCTTTGGTTTTGTTTTTGCTTAAAATTTACACCCCTTTCTCCTTCTGAACAGCCAGTTATGCATTGTTCTTTGCTGAAGACATTTCACATCTTTTCAATGAGGGATTGTCACATGTAAATTATGCCCCAAAACATCTGGAAAACTATTTCAAAGTATATTATTTAATATATAAGAACATTCAGCATCGGTATTCCATCTGTTCTGTATAAGTAGCGAACATCTTCACGACTATGTGCTAAGTGTTGATAACTATGTCTCCCGCTAATTATCACCAGGCTATGAAGAAAAAAGTGATGACTGTTTTAAACTTGCAGCCATAGGTCCTATCAATCAATGTTAACCTGATTATTTAATTTACACCTTTTCGTCACAGTAAGCATTTAGATCTAAAACCTGGAAATATGTAATTCCTATTACATTTTTGAATACTTGTAAAAATATGAAACAATAATCAATGTGCTGCATTTGTTATGAAGACTACAAAACTTCTCTGTAAGGTCTTGTTATCTTTTATAATTTCCAGCTTTTAGAAAATGGATTTATGATGAATATTGCTTAGAAGATACTTTTTAAATGTGGGTGAAAATCAAGAGTTAAGTAGTCAAGTAGAATAAAAAAGAGAAAACTACTCAGACCCCTTCATACCCACACTATGTACCTTATAATCAGTATCAAACCTCTGCATGATTGCTATCCATGAGAGAATGAATACAATCCTTTTATAGGGATTCATTCTTAGCCTCACAACTACTATACTCTGACAACATATGGAGTTTTCTTGGGGAAAATATTGAAATGATTTGTCATTTCCTTCTCTAGCTTAAGTGACTTCCCTGGAGTCACATAGCAAGTAAGTTTCTGAGGCTGAATTTGAACTCAGGTTTTGTTCATTGTAGGTCCAACATTCTATCCAAGGAACCACCCTAGCTGCTCCCAATATCATCATTTACTGCTTACCAAATTTAATTGGTAAAAGTTTTAATTAGTCAAGACATATCAATATACATTTATTACATTTCTATTTTGTGCCAGGCACTGTGCTAAGTATTAGGGATGCAAAGAAAAGTAAGAAATAGTTCTTGCCCTCAAGCAGCTTACAATCTAATGAAGGAATCAACATGCAAACAACTATGAACAAACAATACGTGAGAGAATAATAACAGCTAATCCTAATTAAGAGGCTGCAGTGCACTGGGCTATCTGCTAGACAATGAAGAAAAAATAAAGATAAAAAGGACAAGGTTCTTGTCTTCAGGATTATAACCTAGTGGGTGATAAACATATAAAGTAACTGTCACAATGGCAGCTAGATGGCACAGTGGATACAGGACTGACCCTGAAGTCAGGAAGACCCAAGTTCAATGTGATCCTGGACAAGTCACTTAACCCTGACTGTACCCTCCAAAAAGCAGACACAAAAAAGTAATTAGCATAAAATATAAGCAGTCCAATGGAAAGAGAGGTGACTTCTGGCTGATGGAATAAAGGGAGGAAACAGTGTTTGAGGTAGGTCTTAAAAAACAGCTCATGTGATCCTATATTTCAACAGGTAGAGAAGTGGGTATGATAGTCCAGTAGAAAAGCAAAGGAACATTCTGGATATGGGCAAAATAATAGTTTGGTTGTAGTGTATAAGAAGACTGGAAAGGTCTATTGGAAGTATATTGCAAAAGTCACTGAATGAATGGAAGCCTAGGGAATTTTGACTTTATCTGATACACAGCAGATATATAAAACACTTTCAATTAGTTATTTTATTTGGTTCTCTCAATGATAATTAGAGATAGCAATGCAAAGGGGGAGTTAGAAAGTCCTGTGTCTGACACATACTACAAATAAGTTACTTGACCTCTTAGCAAATCAAATAATTCTCTAAAACTATTAATTACAGATTTTAATTACCAATCAGTATTGATGAAGGTGTTTTCATAGTGGGAAATTCCCCTTCAAGATGAATCACAGGGGCAGCTAGGTGGCACAGTGGATAGAGCACCAGCTCTGAACTCAGGAAGACCTGAGTTCAAATCTGTCCTTAGACACTTAACATTCCCTAGCTATGTGACCCTGGGCAAGTCACTTAACCTCAATTGCCTTAGCAAATATATATATATATATATATATATATATATATATATGTGAATCACAGATCAGAGTCAATAATGAAAATAAAAACAAAATAATTTCAATAGAATGACATTTACATGACCAATTTCAGATTTGCTAAGTACATTGCATATGCTGCCTTCCAACAACCAGATAAGGCAGGAACCACAGATATTACCTCCATTTCACATACAGAAAAACTGAGGGTCAAAGAAGTTGACTGGCTTTACAGAACTATAAAAGACATCTGAGGTCATCAAGATTAAAAAAGGTAAAATAATTTCCAGGATGTCACAAGTAATAAATCCAAGAACAAGGATTTAAATCCAAATCCCTGATTCCAAATTCACAGGAAGAATTAGGGATGAAATCTGAACCCAGGATTTCTGAATTCCATACCTAATATTCCTTAGTGTCTCCTGTGGTATGGGGAAAACATTTTAAGTTTTTCAGCAAAGGAGCACTCAGATCATAGCTGTAGAGAAGGAAGATTATTTTTGGGAGCAGTGATTAGAAGGGGGAAGGGATGAGTAGGTGGAGGGACAGAAACTGTCACAGGAAAATCATTTAAAAGTCTAAAACAATAGTTCAAGGGAGAAATAATGAGGATAAGAGAGAGGTGATTTAGCTAGAGGCTTTGGGAACAGAAATCTAAACCCTGATGGGAGAGTTATTCAGCAAAAAAAAATCCTCAGGGCTTGAAAACCTTTTATTTGGGGGAAGGAGGAAGGAAAAAGGAAAAGGTCAAAAATGACTCCTGATTTCTCCATGTTGACATTAACAGAAATAGGGAAATCAGTAATAGGAAAGAATTCAGGTGGAAAGATATTGGTTTTACTCTCTCCTCTTTAATCCACCATGCAGTTGACAAACTGATAATCCTAAAATGTAGATTTGATCATGTCATTCCTCCACTCAAGAAACTTCACTGGATTCCTAATGCTTTCTCTGTTTGGAATTTATAGGCCTTTACAATTTGATGAAACCTTCTTTCCAAGATGATTACATAATAATCCTTTAGATGAACTATACATTTCAGACAAACTGGTCTTTATGTTACCCAAACATGATGTCCCATTTCTAACCTCCCTATCTTTGCACAGATTGTCCTTGAAGCTTGGAAGGCTCTTTCTCTCTTTCCTACCACCTTGTGGAACCCCTAGTTTACCTCATGCTTAGTTCAAACACCATCCTCTTCAAAAGGCCTTCCCTAATTCCCTCAGTTAATTCTTGCCTCAAAAGACCATTTTAAAATTTTATGTTTGCTTTTATTGGCTTAATCTTATCAAATCTATCTTTGTAACATCTCTCCTCTCTTGCTACCTTTTCTCCTCTGAAATCTGAAACAGTGCAGGTCCCTGTTACTTCACCCTAGATTATTGCAAAAAACTGTTGATTGGCCCCCGGTCTGAAATATCTCTCCATTTCATTCTCCATTCAGATGTCAAATTAACTTTGACTTCCTTTCCCCTCCTATACCACCATTCAGTCAAATCCAGTAATTCTGTATTCCCTCTAAGATCAAATATAAAACCCTCAGTTAAGCTTTTAAAGTTCTTTCTGACCTCCTCCTTCCTATCTTTCCAGGCTTCTTAAAGAAGTTTAGATTATGAAGGAATTTAAATTTCAAACAGAATTTTTGTATCTGGTCTTGGAAGAAATAGGAAGCTACTAGAGTTTATTGAGTAGGGATTGATATTTTAAGAAAAATCACTTTGGTGACTGGCTGGAAGGTACATGCATTGGACTTGAGGAGAGATTTGAGGCAGACTGACCCATCAGCAGGTTACTGCAGATGTGAGGAAATGAGGGTCTGCACCAGAGTGATGGCAGTGTCAAAGGAGATAAAGGAGTGCATTGGAGAAATGTTGCAAAGGTGAAATTAATAGACCTTGCCAAGAGATTGCATATGGGAGGATAAAGGTGAAAGATAATGGTAATTTGAAAATGATACCTAGGCTGAGAGCTTGAGGAACTGGGAAAATGATATTGTCTTCTACAATAATAAGGGAGGTCATGGGAGAGGCTAGGTAGATTTGATAAAGATAGTAATTGAATCCATGGAAGCTGATGAGATCATTAAGTGTAGCATAGAGATAGAAGAGAAGAGGATCCAGGATAGAAGTCTGTGGGACATTTGTGGTTAAAGGGAGTGATCTAGATGATGATCCAGCAAAAGTGACTGAGAAGTGATGAGATAGGAAAAAAATTCAGGAGAAAATGGTACCTGGAAAATGTAGAGAGAAGAGAGGATCAAAGAGGCTGTAGAGACATCAAGAAGAATGAAGGTTTGATTGGCTTGTTTAGCTTCTGCAAGAACGAGTTAATATTATCTCTACTGCTAACACATTGAACTTGTTTAAGACAGAAAAACTCAGCAAGGACAGATTTATTAAATGAATCAAATTTCATATTTTCCCAAATATTTTATTAATTTTACTATCACTTTGCTTGGAAATTTTCATATCAGAGAAAAAATGTTTGAGAAAAGGGTATTTGATATTTTCCCAGAGGCGGAGCCAAGATGGTGGAGTGAAAACGTGTCTCTCTTCGTCCTCCTCCGATCTTCTCTCAAATCAACAATAAAATAAGCCTTCCTTCAAGTCAACGACTCCAGAAATATTAGGACACTGCTTGCAGATATCTCTGAAGAACTTCATATCAGGTCTGTTTAACTCTGGCAGAGGGGTAAACAGTTTACTTGGTGCAACCCAGAAGTGAGGGTGGGACTCAGCTCAGCGTGGCAGAAATTTCAAACTCCAAACTCCAAACACCTGGAGTTTATCTGAGGCACTCGAGATACTCTGCCCTGATTGGGGGCAGGTGTTCTGGCAAACTTGCCTTGTTTAAGGAGTAATTCGGATTTAGTCCTATCCCCCACCTGCACAGCACCTTAAGTTAATTCTCAGAATTGCCCCAGGGCAAACTACAGCAGCCGCCACTTTTCTAGCCTTAAACAGACCTCCACACTGTCTAAAAAAAATGAAGAAGCAAAAGAGAGCTCTTGCCATAGACAGCTTCTATTGAGAGAAAGAAGGGCAGACCCCAGATCCTGAGGTTCATTTAGACAAAACTCCAGAGGAAGTCAGCAAAGACCATCACTGGTCCCCTTTTCAAAAGGCCTTTCTGGAAGATTGCATAAAGAATCTCAAAAGAGAGCTGAAGGATAAATGGGAAAATAAACTGAAATCAGTGCAAGAGGGATACAATTTCTTGCAAGAAGGATATAATGCCCTGCAAAAGAGATATGAAAAAGACACCAATTTATTGAAAAATAAAATTAGTGAAGTGGAAAAGGAGTGCAATGAACAAAAAATTCAATTGGCCAGTTACAAAAGGAGCTAAAAAAGGTAACTGAAGAAAACAACACTTTAAAAATAAGAATTGAACAAATGCAAGTGAATGATTCAATAAGACTTCAAGAATCAGTCAAACAAAAACAAAAAAATGAAAAAATAGAAGAAAACATGAAATATCTCCTAGGAAAAACAACTGACTTGGAAAAATAGATTTAGGAGAGACAATCTAAGGATTATTGGACTTCCTGAAAGCCATGATGAAAAAAAGAATCTAAACACTATCTTCCAGGAAATCCTGAAAGAAAACTGCCCTGAGGTTGTAGAATCAGAAGGCAAAATCACCATTGAAAGAATTCACCCATTACCTCCTGAAAGAGACCCCAAAATTTAAATCCCAAGGAATATCGTGGCTAAATGCCAGGACTATTGCACCAAGGAAAAGATTTTGCTAGCAGCTAGAAAGAAACAATTCAAATACCAAGGATCAATAATTAGAAACACACACGATCTGTCAGCCTTCACTTTCAAGGATCGAAGGGTCTGGAACCAGATATTCCGAAAGGCAAAGGAACTTGGATTACAGCCAAGAATAACCTATCCAGCTAGAATGAGCATTATCCTCCAGGGAAGAAGATGGTCATTTAATGATATAGGTGAATTTCACCTATTTCTAATGAAAAGACCAGATCTGAACAAAAAATTCAACCTCCAAACACAGAACTCAAGAGAAGTATAAAAAGGTAAAAAGGAAAGGACTCTTGAGAACTTTATTTCTACTATGGGGATACTTAAAGTTTGGGGGTATAATTAACTAGATATTACTTTGATAATATGAAAAACTAGGGGGGAAAGGTTATCATACTGGGGAAAAGAGGGAAAAGGTGGTAAAATAAGAGAAAAGGGTATTTGCAGGGTGCTTTCCTCTTAACTCTAATTGCTTCTGATTAGAAAGTCAGAGGATTGAAAGTACTAAATTCTTCCCAGTGCCTTCTTTATAGGGGCCCAAAACTGGATTTTGATTCACTCCACTTTGCATCTGCTGTTCTTCCTGGCTCAAATCCACTGAACAAGATATCCTCCCCAGGTGAAGTTCGCCTCTAATCTCAAATTCAACTCTTTGACAACACTTCTGCAGTCTTCTCTCCCCTCCAGGGAGACTGAAGGGCAGTCTCTCCTCAATGACTTCCTTTAAAGAAGGCAGAAATTGGACATTAGCTCACTCCACTCTATTGCCTGTTTCAATACCATTAAAAAAGATAGCAAGATGGCCTGGTGCCTCCTGTTTCTTCTCCTTCTCACCTGTCCTTCCCCACCTCATTACTTCTTTTTGTGTGCTGCTCCTTCTCCCCTATTTAGATTGTGTGCTCCTTGAGTACAGGGACTGTCTCTTTATTTACTGAATTCTCAGCCCTCAGCACAATGGCTATCACTTGGTAAGTACTTAATAAATATTTATTGGATCAGATGATGCTTCCTGACTAACATAAAGACATTTGGGAAATTGGAGAAATTTAGGAAATTTAATGTTTATATTACTTAATACAGTAAGTATGCAAGATGTCTCAAAAGTCTTAATATAGGTTAGGTTTTAATAGTTTAAAACCACAATGATAATACAGAACTGTCTGAATTATCAGTTGGTAAAAACAAATTTTGATTAATGAGTGAAAAATAAATATATAAGAAATATTGGAAACATGAAGAATAATAAGGAAGTGCTTTATTTTCAGAATGCCCCCCCTGTTCATTTTGAAGAACACCTGGGAATACTACATTGGAAAGTGTTTGAAGTGAAATATTTTTTAAGGATGGTGGTTGGAATGGAAGTAAAGTAGAATGGAAAGAAAAATGCTTTTCCTCATGTAGAAATTCAGTCAAAGAATTGGACCAGTTGACCTCTGAGGGCCTTTCCAGTTCTAGATCTATGAAGCAATGATAGTATATTTCTTACAATGAGAGAAAGGAAGAAAAGTTACTGTAATCACATTTCAATTTCATTGTAAAGATAAAAAGTTACGTATATACAAAGAACTTTCTGTGTATCTCCTCAATATAAATTCATCAGCAAATTTCTCCTTAATCTTGTCTATCTGGAGTATAATGTTCCAAAAGATGTTTAGATTACTTTGACTGGAAAAGGAAAGCATATTATTTGCAATGGTCTTTTTATGGTTATCTTGATCTATTAGTGAACCCTACAGACAATGGGAATCTTCAGTCTTGAGGACTGAGTTTTCTGGCATCATCCTGGGAAATCTCCCCTTTGGATATACAGCCTGGTAACTGCTCCTGCAGGTACTACAGCAACAGGTAATAAAGACTCAAAAAAGAATATTCTTGCCACCAAAGTACTTGGTAACGTCAATTAGTTTACTATCAGAAACGGATTGTTTTATCAGTGAAAATGACATTTAAGAAAGGGTTTTTCTTGTAAGCAAAAGTCCTTGCTTAAGGACCATAGAACCACTCCATCTGACTTTCAGCTGATTTTCCAAATGTTTTGTCTCCTCTATTAGCAAATGAGTGCTTTGAGATAACAAGCCACCTTATTTTTTCTATATGTATCCTTGCAGTTTATCATATGTGTTGCACATAGGTGTCATTTAGGTATTAACAATGGAGCAGTTGTATAACACTACTTGATAAAGAGGATCATTTAGTTTAGAAGCCTACTATCCAACTCATTAAAAAGAATTGTAGTTATGTCCAATTTTGATCAATGTTGACAGACAAATCAATAATTAGTTGGTTTTGTAGCTTTAAATAAAAGATTTCTGTAGATGTGATCTATTTTAGTAAGAGAACTGATCAGGCTAATCTTGATTTACCTTAAATAAGCCACATTACAATTCAACATGGGCAAATTACTTTATTCAACAGATAGATTCCTAAAATTTTGTATGTAAACTCAGTTTTGGCATATCAATTCTTTCTGGATCATATAGGAGCTTACTATTTAAAGAAACTTCTTTGGAAATATTGTAAATTTTCTTGATTTTTCAAATAAAGTATGCAATTTATTTTAATCAAGCCATAGTTTCCAATGCTGGCAGAAATATTTGAATATGGAAAAAAGTAAAATCAAATCAATACTTGTATCTACATGGGGATGGGGTAGTGGAAATTTAATATATTTTTAGTTGTAGACACTTTTTTGTTTAATTTCAAAACAGAAACACATGAATGAATCTATTAAAGCATAACAGGAGGAAGTTTCCAGCATATAAGTTCACTAGTATGTAAAACAGAAGACAAAATAGTTTATTGGAATTTTGCCCTATATTTAAATATTAATCTTCTCTTTGGTTATTTGTGTATAAGTAATTCGAGATCTGACTTACTGACACAAGTCATCAGGGAAGCAATGAATGAAAATATAATTGGCCTGGTAGTCAAGAGAACCATATTCCAGTCTTGACAGTTACTAACATATATGACCTTAGACAAAGCATTAAGTGATTTAACTTCTGTAAGTTAGTTTATTCACAAAAGCTAAAGCTAAATCAACCCAAAAGAAAATCAAACAGAATCAAGTTCAAAAAGTAAGAAAAAGGGAATCTATAAAAAGAAGTTGGGGAAGATATAGCTAGAAAGCAGTTCATGTCAAAAAGAATGGTGAGTTAATATACTGTTGGTTTAATAAAAGTTAAGTGTGATCCAAAAGCCTTAAAAGTTAATATAATTTTAGGCTGCATTACAAAGCAGAAAGATCATTTCTAGCTCTGATTTGGTCAGATCACATCAGGAATAATAGGTTGAATTCTGAATACCACATTTTAGAAAAGCCATTTGTAAGCTGGAAAATGCACATAGGAGAGAAAACACAATTGTGAATGGCCTTAAGTATAAATTGTCATATATGAGATGTCATATGACATATATGTCATATGAGAATCAATTGAAGGAATTAAGGATGCATAATCTATAGAGGAAAGGAATAAGAGAAGGGAATCTGTAAACTGTCTTCATATATTTGAAGAGTTATTTCGTGGGAAAATATTTAAGCTTTTTCTTCTTGCTCCCCCAAAGAAAAACCAAGAGTTATGGATGAAAGTTGAAAAGATAAATTTAGCCTTCATGTAAAGAATATCTTTTCTAAAAAAATTAGTCATTCAAAAATAGAATGTATTTTTGGAGGAGGTCATATGGAGGATATTATGTGTATAGAGGACATTATGTAGTGATGGATTGGTCTAGACAGTATAGGAGGCTCCTTAATAAAACTGAGATTCTATAATTCTGGTCTGCAGAAGTCATAAGTTCATGAAATTATTTGGATAACATGAAAATAAAGTCCCTGTAATTGTATTTCATTGAAGTGGAGAGAGAAGATAATGCATCATATTAATATGGGCAAAGATAAAAATTCATTAATATATAGGATTAAGAAAGCATTTTACTATTACTTGAATATTATATTCCACTTTTTAAAATAAGCATAAAATAAGACTTACCTTTAACAATGCTCTAACCTAACTAAATACCTACTACATAAGTATATCATTCTCATCTATATCTCCATGGCTTTGATTAGCCTGATTGTATATTTCCTCACCTTCTCTTTACTTATCCTAATCTTCCTTATCCATTAAGACACAACTCAAATTCTCTACATTTTCCTTAAAAATCTCCCTCTTTCTATGAATTTAAAAGACCTCTCCTTTCTTTGACTTGCCACATCACTTATTGCCTACAGCAGACATTTTGATGTTTAAAAATATATTTTCTTATATTTCTCTATATGTCATGTATCAATCAGGAGTTTATTGCACATGCCAACTGAATTAGAAGGTAAGGTACCTTGAAGGCAGAGAGCATGCCTTATATTTCTTTTGTATCCTTAAGTTCCTTACATATTGAAGGCAATTAATAAATATCTGTGGAGTGAAATTGAGATGAACAATTCTGGAAAACATCTCAGATATGGATATGTCTATTATAATATGAAGCTATAGAAAAGTAATGAGAAAGAGAATGAATTAACTTCAAATCTTCAGAGTAAAATATTCTATTTTACTAGTCAGTGAAATATGTCCATCTTTCTAAGTTTAGCTATAGTATAATTACATACAAAGTTTTTTTAAACATATACTTTGATGTATATACATACATATGTATAAATCTCCCTCCCTTCCTCCATTTCTTTGTATACACACATATACACATATATAGATATAGATAGATATAGATATCTTATGACCCACATCATATTCCCCACTCAGAGCTATGCCATTTGTAGCTCTCTTTAGAGCATACAAAATCTAAAATATGATTTGTCCTTAAGAATCATAATAGGGTATAAGAGAACTCATCTTCTTTTCTTTTTAAGACATCCCATAAAGGAAAAAAAATGCATCCAAACTCAGTTATTCTTAGACTTTACTTCTGAATTCAGTATAGTCCTTCCACTTTAATTTTAGCAAACTAATACTTTTTTTCTTTATGAGATGATCTGTAATTGAGTAGTTCTTAATTATATATATGATAAAACTCATGCAAAACAAGGGATTACAGTTAAATAACTACACACTGCTATTTCTATATTAACTTTTTCTAAAGCATGTACTTAAAACATGTAGTTGGTTAAAAATTATGATTGAGATTAATTTTAACAATGATATTTTCTTGTGTTACTTGTCAACATGAAATTGTAATTGTCAAAATAATTTATTTAAATCAACCAGAACCAAAGCTCTTTAATTTTACCTTTATCTTCTTTCCTTAATTATGGAGATCAATCATCCCCTTCATTAAATCTTTATGTACACAAGATGGCAACTTGTTCATGACTACTCTGAGAAATAATTGAAGTTCTGAGAAAATCTACTTTAAAAAACCTTTCACATCTGCTTATAGAGCACGCTATAACAATCATTATTTCACTAATCAGATCAAAATCTGAGTTATGTGCAGTCTGGAAAATCAGATAACTTACCTCCAATAGATGAGTATACCCACTAGAACCACTAGACAGATAAAAGTCAGGGCTGATACGATCACAAGAGGAATAACTGTCTTCTCTGATTCCAAACCCTCAGCTAGACCAATACGAGATTCATGGCTACTATTACTTGCTTCTGCAAGTCAGAGAAAATTGAGACAGTTTATACTTAAGCACAAGGAAAAGTCACAGAATTACTGAATTGTAAAACTATATGTTGCTACTTACCTCATATGTTTTGACTCTATAATATCATGTTAGATGAATATATTTGTAAACACATTTATGGAAAACATACAATAAGTAAAATTGAACAAAAGAAACATGTTACCCCAACAGTAAATAACATATCACTTTCTTAGCAATTACAGTTTGTATATTTTTATAAAGGCAATTTAAGAATTAAAGTAAGAAAACTATCCATTCCTAAAGTAAATTTAGCAAAGGTAACAAATGATTTTATTAGATCATTAAATATCTTGACAATCTCAAAGTTATTTATTTGTTATTATTTTTCTTTTCATTTAATCAAATCCTAATGCAACAAAACTTCTTGAACTGACTGCTTCACTTTATTTAAAATTATGTTCTTGACTGACTTATAGGCTATTTAAAATTTTTATTTCAAGATCCTTCTCTATTTTTCTTTTATCAAAAAAACAAAGTACTACATGTGAATTGAAGAATCATGTAGTTCCAAGAAATCATTTTTAATTTAAAAAATACTAAACAATAAGAATATATGAATCCATTCTTCACATTAATTTAAAGGCCTGAAAAAATGACACTTCTTTTATGACTAGAGTTCACACACAAAACTATATTCTCAGCTGTATTATCACTGTTAACTGGGAAAAATTGCTTCACTGATGTTTTATGGTTACTTAATCCCCATACTGTAGAATGAAATTGGGCTAGTAACAGTTTTTGCCTTTTATTTCACATGGTACTTAGTAGGAAAGTAAGTTTAAGAATTCACTAAACCCTTCACTAGAATCACTTCCTGATAAGATAATGGATTGCACTTCTATTGCATGGGGAGCTCCTTGACCTGGTACATATACTTGGAAAAGCTCATAAAAGAAGTAATTGGTTTTCATCATTCAATAAAACTGGCATAGTTGATGTTTCCCTACTGATTATCATACTACCAGAAATAAAATACATGGGGAATCAATTTAATTATAAACATTTTAAGGAATACAAAATTAAAGAACAAAGTCAAGAAATAAAAATTGATCTCAAAGTATATCAAATAAAACTTAAGAAAAAGGAAAACTCTTACAGTAACATAGGAGTGGTGATTTGATATTGTTTAATTTTAACAGGCTCAAGGTTTGATTTTTTTATTTACTACTTCCAAAAGGAAAATAACTTTTGCTGACAAATAACACATGATGCTCTTATGTGGGAAGAAAGGAAATATAACCTAGGTCTATATCTATTCTTTTATTTATGAGAAGTAACAGAGTATATAACTGCTTTCATAGAATGCTTAACTAGGATGAAAGGGAGAGGGAAATTCAAGTTAATGGGCTGTCACAATGTCAATTCCTTTCTTTCCTTATACTTCTCTTCTTCAGCCCTGCCCTCACTAACTAGCTATAGAATTTCAATTTCTTATGGCTAATATGCGTAGTCCATTGTGGAAGGCATAATTCTTAACTATACTCATTTCCATAGAAAAGAATAATGGGTTGCTGAATTGCTCAATAGGTTGCCCAACCAATTAGATAATTTGGGGAATAGAGCACTGCTCCTGCAACTAGGAAGGATTGAGTCCAAATCTTGCCCCAGACACTTAATTAGCTCACGATCCTGAGCTAATTACTTAAATTTCTATTTTCTTCAGTTTCTTCAACTGTAAAAGGGGGCTACCTCCCAGAGTTCTTACTAAGATTAAAAGAGGTTGTATTTGTAACAGCACAGTGTTCACCTGATGTACAATGGACTATCTTATTAGTCCTATTTTTATGATTCTGAACAAAAGTATTTAATGTTGGAAAAGTGAATCTTAAGGCTGTTTTTATTTTTGATGTTATAGTAGTGGTCTGTGACAACACCTACAAAAAGACAGAAAAAAAGTAAAGCATTTAGTTATGTCATCCCTCCCTGTACCAGTAGACAGCATTTCTGTTAATGAGGCTAGAATCACTGGCTGGTATGATCACAATTATCATATTCCCCCATTTTGGACATTTGACTAGAATGATACATAACTCATGATTATCATTTTTCTAGAATTAATTGATAAGCAAAAAAAATGACTGGACATTTTGGAAGTACTCACTTGATCTGAATTGTCAGAACAGAACAGCACTATGTGGAAACTAACTTATTCAGTATTTTGAGATATCTGAATGTTTTGCCAACTTATTCAAAATTATTTTTTCATTTTTCATCCAGATTATTTTGACATTTTGGAAAAAATGACATTGACATTTATAAAATGTCTGAATGAATATTAGCTGTTTGTGGCAATCCTTTAAAATAAGTTTTTTTAGTCATTTTTAACATTAATGCTATTTTGGTTCTGTTTAAAAGGTAATGCCACAATATGCTTTTTGAAAATATATATAACAAGATAAAGATATAAATACATACACACACAACAATGCAACTAGTCAAGATATGAAATGCTTAGTCAATCAGAATGACACTTAACTCAATAGATTTTTTCCCTGCTAAATGTAACAACTGTTTATATAAAATAAATTTAGTTTATTTAATTTCTACACATTATTTGACCAAAGAAATGGGAAATTCATTAATAAACAGTTGGACAATAAATGATAAATACTAATATTTGAAATAGCCATTGAAAATAAAATATAATTTTGGTGACAAAAGTGGAGTCCTAGGTATGGTAATTATATATACATATATATCTTAATTATAAATGTATAATAATATGTATAATATACAATAATAAATATAAATTACAAACATGGTGAAAAAACAAGGGCATATTTGAATTTTGGATATTATTAAAACAGAATATAACTTCTCTGAAAAACTGTTGGGAACATAGGAGCTACAGTAAGCTGTAGGAACCTATTTTGTATTAAGGAACTGTGGACTAGTTGTGTCATACATTTAGAATTCAATTCCAGATATAACCATGTGATAAATTTGACCAAAAAAGGGTTCTCTCAGAATCTTAATGTATTTTAACTTTAATAACTAGTACTAGATAATACTATATAATACTAAGTTGATAATAGATATTATGTTCCACATTTCTTTTCATTGGCGGGTAAACATTAAATCAATATAATAATTTTTAACAACAAATTTTGATTTCAGAATATCATTTAAGAATGACAAACTGGTTTGCAATTGTACTATATCTACCTGTAAGGAAAATATATTAATAATGAATGACAATCTAAAAAAAAAAAACAAGAAATAGATGAATTCTTGAAATTTTCCTCTAAAGCTCATCTTCTGTTTAATCTCTGACAACACGATAGTTTGAAAATTCTGAAACCATCTAATTGAAAAAAAATATTAAAAGGACTACAAAAATTTCAGCTAGAGAGTACTCCACCTGTTAACCCTAACAAAAGCACCAAAATACCTCAACTATGAATTCATTATAAATGTAAATGTCAGAGTTTTAACTGTTGAAATTTAAATGTAATGTTAAATAGACAAAGTTTGATTGCAGAGAAACCTCATGACCAAAATGTACCCACTTTTAATTGCTGCTGTTGCATTAAAAGAAAATATGCAACATAATTTAGTGGAAGAAAATAACATAGAGAAAAATCCTTTAATGAGGGTTGACGTCTAGGTGCTGGGTTATAAACAGAAGCTATTAGTAAGTCAAGCAACATGTTAAACAGTATCTTTTGAAGTACTGTCAAGACTTCAAATCTTTTCATTGCTAATTACAAATAATGTTGCCTTAAATTTAATTAAAGCAAACTATAAATAACATGATCCCTTTGGTGTAATTAACTTGCATCCTTATGTGCATAATGAACCTTTTTTTTAATTCTTAAGAAAAATGTATTATGTATGCTTTAAATAGGTTTTTTTAAAAAAAATCTAGCTAGCACAACAATTATCACAAAATTTTAAAAAAACATTAATTTTACAGAAAAATGTCCTTTGATTTTTTTTTTATGACTTATGATGCATATTAGTGTTTGATATATAAATTCCTTCAGGAACACTAGGTAGAAGGAAATGGTACAGTATTTTGTTGCCTGATACTGCCCTCTTCAGGTAACACTGAGATAATCAACCAAAGAGAATGTAAAAATTTTCAAATTATTGTAACATGCTATTCATTTTGTTTTTTGTTTTTAATGGCTCATTACAGTTTATTCCAAAGAAGTCAATTTGTTATTCATTTTTGGAAATTTCTGATTGTCTTGTGGCTGTTTAAAATAATTGTGAAATAATTTTTGGAAGGGTTGAAGGAAGGTCTTATGAAATACTTCAACAATATTAGCTAATCAAGATATTTTAGACCTCTTAGGGCTCTAGGATAAAATTTTAAAAAACCAAGAATTGTAAAGAACATTCTAAAATTTCTGAAATATGCAATCTTTCCAAGCTTACTTGAATATTTAAATTTTTGTCTATATTGAAAGAATTTGACGGCGATTCCTTAGTATCATGGTCTGTAGCCTAAAAACTTAATTAACCTATATGTAACTTTCTTGTGGTAAGCCTCTCCAAATGGAGGGAGATTGATCCTCAAATAAAGACCCAGAGTCTAGTGTTTGTATCTATATATGAAATCATTCCAGCTTGTTAGGAACTATCCCAAATTGTTCCAGCAGTATATTCTTCAAAACAAACAAACAAACAAACAAAAACAGATGCTAAGATGCATCATCATAATTATTCTTGATATAGTTAATTGGTTGAAATTATTTCAAATCATATCCCATAATATCTAGCTTATCTCATAGAGTATGAAATATTGGGAAAGGATAGCTTAAATTAAATAATTTAAGCTATTTTGGGCAAATAAAGATAATAAAGCTCTGACTATTCTTTTTTTAAATATAAAGATAATATTCTGAAAACTAGAGAATGTTAGATAAAAATAACAACAAAGTGCTACTTTGACACTTCTGTCTCATTCCTAATTTGTAATTTGTCTTAAAAATATACCAGATTTTCCTTCTTTCTGTAAGACATGTCCTCATATATTATATGATGGCTCTAGTCTATCAGTGGAAGTAAAATAACACAGCTAAATGTTCTATGAGTTTACAGCACTGAGATTGATTCATGACTAACCTGCCTCAGAAATGTTGAAGATAGATTGACCATTAGTAACAGATGGGGCTGATGCCTGTGGTGATCGAGGGGTTAATTCTGAGTCACCTGCTTGCTGGGTCCCTTTAGTGTCTCTCTCATTCAGATCAGGAAAACTGAAATCTGTTGAAGTCTCATTATCATTAAAACTATCTGAGGTACTTTGACCAGAGCCACTCTCTTCATCACTTGTGAAAATAACCAAAGACTTAGATTCTGAGGTATCAGAAAATTGGGTGTAACCAGTCTGAATAGAATTTCCCACTGTTGTTGAATCACTGTGTTTGGGGGGTATCCTGTTTATTGATGTGAGCTGTTCATGGCTTCTCTCCATGTCAGGGTTTAGCTGACTATCTGAGACTGAACCTGTTGTTTTCATTTCTTCTTCAGACTTCTCCAACGGCAAATGAGGGATTAGATTACTCTGATCCACAAAATTGTTCACTCGAGCATCTGAACCATCTACTACCTTTTCCTGAGATTCTCTATATGAAATACATGAAATACAATTTTTCACAGATATACCATCATCATAATCATCAATTTCATCACTATCATCCTCATCATTATTACCACGTCCACCACCAACTACAAAATTAGCAATAGACCTGGTACCCAAGGTTAACTCAGGAATTGTTTGGGAGGGAACTAAGAACCCAACTATGGTTTTAGTGCTTTCAGAGGTGGGAGAGGCAGCTGTAACTGAAACATATGCATTTGAGAAAGGAAGAGCAATGTGATCAATATATTTATGTGTATCAGAAGCAACCAATGTTATAGGAGCTGAAATATCATCAGTAAGGGAACTAATTGTGTTATAGTTAGGAAATTCATCAGAAGAAATGTGCTTGCTTATATGAGTACTTGGCAGCGTATCAGTGGAGAAATCAGGAGTCGCAACTGCAGGTTCAACTGTGGGAGGAAATGCACTGGTAATTCCCACATCAGTAGACTGAAACCAATCACCATTACTATATACAGAAGGCTCAACTTGGTGTGATATTTCACTTTTAAGTAAAATGGCTGTGACATATTTCTCGTTTGCAAGAGAAATGGTTAAACCTTGAAGCGAAGCAGTGGGTAGGCTAGAGGTAGGTGATAATACATCAGCAATTGGTACAGAGGTAGAATGCTGCATGTTTTTACTCGAAGCAGAATCAGATGCCATTGGATGCAATATTGAAGAATAATTTTCATCAACCATGGAGGTTTCAACCAATATTGGATCACTAGGCACAGCTGGGACAGTTTTAAGCAGAGTGCCAACATCAGAGGACTGAAAGGAAGTTTGCAGCAAGGCTTCATTGCTTAAGGAAGAGGAGGCCTCAAAAAACAATGGTTGTGTTGGAGACAACATTTCACTAGAAGCAGCAGCAGAGAAAGCTTGCTCTGAGATTGCATTAAACATAAGCAAAGTGTCGCCAAAAGCTGGAGATGTAGCATGCAAAGGTTGCACTGAAAAGTGATTTTCAGAAACGTGACTAGTTTCAGGACCAAAAATCTTAGGACTGGGAAGAGAAAGAGACATTGGAAAATCTCCCTCTATACCAGAAACAGGAATTGAGGTTTCCTGTAGAGATACATTTGGTTTAATTACACTGTCATTAGATGTAGGGAGTTCAGGGATCAATGTACTCTCAGAGTGGTAAACCATTTCATTAAAAGAGGAAATCTGCTGTACTGTCTCATCTCCATCATTTTTATGAAGCAGCTTATTAACATCACTAAACACAGATGTTGTATATGTAAATTCATCTACAGAAACAGGTGAAGTAATGTTAAGTGCTGTCATGCCATCTGTGTCAGGCAAAAGGAACTCTCTACCAGAGTATGCTCCAGACCAATCCGTATCACTATCAAGACCCTTTGTAGGCTCCTGGAAAGATTCAGTTTGGGCTATAATAGTAGGCTTAAGCATCAGTACTTTGTTATGGCTGCTAAATAAGGAACCCTGGTAAATGGAATCATGCACAGATACTGTAGCATCATAGGAAGCAGGAAAAGTCTGGAGGGAGGCTTTATCAGGCAAAGCATAAGCAAGTTCAGATATTGTAGAAAGTACATGCATCTTTAAGTCACTGCTGGATGGTTCAACTTGAGAAAACATACGTGTCTTATTAAGGGCACCCAATTCATTAGCAAATACAGATGTCTCTGAAGTATCTTGAGCAGTCTGATGTGACATCACATCAGAATATTGATCAAGACTGGGCAGTAACAATGAATCAACCTCAGCCATTGGCGAAGAAGCATGCAGGGACACTTTATCACTGGCAACAGCTGGAGGAACTTGTGGAAAGATTTGAGAGACTGTATACAGATGGTGAAACACTTCACTACTGAAGGAAGCAGAGGAATATGGAAGCAAAGGTACATCATCATAGGAAGACAGAGTGGATTCAAATGACACACCAACACTGGGAAATACAGGTGTAGCATGCAAGGTCAGATCACTACCTGAAGCAACAGGGAGAGTAGTGTCAAGCATTTGATTTTCAGACAACAAAGGGGTGACTAGAGGAAACACTTCACTATTGTAGGAAGATTGGAGAGATATCTCACCATTGTATCCTGGCTGAGTTGTCTGAGAGAGTACATCACTGGCAGCAGAAGCAGATTCGTGGTGGCCAGAGGTTGGAGAGAAAGAATGAGGTGTTACCTCAGTAGGGAAGTAAGCAAAAGTAGAATAAGGGGGCATTTCCAAATCCACATTTGATGTATCCTGGGATACCAATGGGCCGATGGAAGAGGACATTGTAGCTGTTGCTGATTCCTTATTAACTGCATCAGTAAAACTAGTTTGAAATAACTTCTTATCTGATTTAGTATCAGGATCAGTCGTCAAATCTGTCATATTATGGAACCATACATTTCCATCAAGGGAAGAACTCTTCAAGGACTCTTCAGAATCTGATGAATTTGAATCTTTGGAAGTATTTTTGGTAAATCCTGGAAGAAGGACATCATAGGGAATGACATATCCATGAGACACGTTCTCTGATACAAATGGCACAGCTGAAGTTACAGGAACAGATCCTGAAGAATCATCGCTGCCAGATTCAAATTGAACGTTGGTTAATAAACTATCTTCTTCACGACTATCAGTTGATGTTTCTTGGAATTCATATATTAAGATAGGTGAAGAATCTGAAGTTTCAGAGGAACTAATTTGTGAGAAGTGAAGAGTAGTTTTAGAACCATCATTCGGAGATAATGAAGTTGTTTCTACAATATCAGTAATATTCTGAGAAATCCAAGAAATATCTTTCTCTTGGGCTGATAATTCAGTTACTGGTTGGTAAGTACTGTAAAAGATCACATCATGGACATCTCTTTCTTCAGAGAATTCACTCTCTTCTATTAAATACTGATTGGTTTGGGGCTTTGTCCTCATTTGTTCTTTTTTGAAGTTTGATGCAGTAGTAACTTGAGGTTCCTTTCTCTTTATTTGACTTGTGACACTAGGTGTACTTGGATTTACTGCAGTTTCTGGTTCCATCTCTTCCTCATCATCTTCCTCCTACAAAAAAGTAATCAGAAAATTCAAACTTTTAAAAAAAATAACTAGGAAATAAAAGAAAAATAATAGAAAATCAACAGTATATCCATATACTTTGCTGTAAAATATTTATTTACTATGTGGTTTTAGTTAATGACTTCATATTTATAAACTACCATCATAGTGAGGCCTTGATTTAATAAATTTTATATAAGGTACCTTAATTGTGGACTTCTTTTTAATTGAAGAAACTAAATTAATGAACACAACAGTTTCTAAGAAAGATGGCATTTGATTATATTAACTGAGGGTGTTCTTTAATAATATATAAACTTATTTTCTTATCTCCATGATTCTAATAGCAAGTAAAGTAGTGATTAATTAAATGAACCATGAGATGTCAAATAAACTACTTACTTATTGTTATAAATCAGTGTTGACTTGTATTTGTGTCAGAATTATGTATTAAGTTATGGGGTAACAAAACAATTTTTATCAGGAAGCATTTAAAGCAGTAGTGCCAAACATATAGAAATGGGGCCCATTAACCTCTGCCTAAAGATCCAAGTATGCTCAGGGTGCATACATGTTGACTTAAAAACTACAAGTTAACATTATCTCTATTCTATCTTTATTTGTTTTGTTATTTTCCAATTACATTTCAATCTAGGTTATGTTACAGGGCCTGAGGACTGGTTTAGAATCTGGTTTAGAATATCAATGTTGCCTAAATTGAGATTCTAAAGGTGACTTATGAGAACATACCTCGAGTCGCCTAGACATATATGGGGATGCTAAATGCCTAAATGTACATTCTGTTGTGACTCAAAATCACTTAGGTGATTGAAGGAGGATTTCTCCCTGAAAGTTAATAAAATGTCCCAAAATGTTTTGTGCTCTTGTAAAATAGATTCATAATGTGAATCTAAACTTATGTGATCCAAAAAAAAGACCTAAATTAAAAATAAATCAAGGTATATTTTTGCCACCCATCCTCATGGTATCAGGCATCTGCATGCCAAATAATTTATAAATTTTGCAATTTCACTGTTTCTAATAACTTTGAAATAGGTGCCTTGGTCACAAAACTGAGAGAAAGAATTGACCTCGCGGCAGTAAAATCTTAAGTTTGACAAAGGGATTGGATTCTAATTTGACCAATATATATACACAAACACACAGAGAGATGCATTCTATTAAGAGTATTGTACAGGACTTGGGGCATAATTACCTAGGTTCAAACCTAGCTTCAAATATTTACTACTTCTTTGTCCTCAGTGGGTAAAATGGGGATAATACCACTTGCACTACCTACTCCACAAAGCTTTTGTCCTAAAGTTTTGTGAAACCTTGAAATTTTGCGTATTAATTTGTTCAAAAAGTAAGTTTGTTAACCTAATTACCAATGAAATATGCATAGTAAAGTGTTGACAATGTTTTTAGGTATTTGTGGCAATACTAAAGAACTATTCTAATACTTCATCCTCTGCATGGAATTAAAATAGGATTTTGGAATTATGCCAGCAAAAAATAAGCATTATTATGGCTCATTAAAATTTTAGAATCACAAATTTTAGAGAATTTTATAATAGAATGTACTATAGTACGATTACCTTTTTGGTTATATTTGAATATGTGGAGGAATTCCAATCTTTATTTGGGACAGGAGTAGTAACACTGATACAATTAGAGATTCTTGAAGAATTGATATAAATGTTAACTTTACCAATAAATGCATTGATTGTTCCTATATCTCAATGTCCCTTTAACTACTCATAGTTCTTTCAAATGTGTGGCACTCAAACAAAATTTTGCTATTAGTCTTTAATCATTTTTCCTAAAACACTGAATTTAATTTGGCATATTTTATTGGTGAAAATTGGCCTCTACTTTCTTTTATAACAAGTTGAAGATACATTTCTTTACTGGGAACATTCTCCAAGTTGGCAAATCAAAGCATAGTACATATTTCTATCTGGGATGAAGTGTTTAGGAATCAAAATTATAAAAACATAAAACCTTAGAAATTGTTTAATGTAACCTTCCTAAAGCAAAAATACCTTCAATAATATTGGTAAATGAACACTTTTAGTTGTAGGGATATCACTGCCTATCAAAGTAGTTTCATTTATTTTTTGCCTAACTCTAAATGTCAGATTTCAAAACCTTACACTCTCTACCATCATCCTTCCTATCTACGATAATGTGCTTCGCACTTTGGTTAAATTAGCCTATATGCTATCCATTTTATGTATTCCATTCTCTTTTCCCTCCATGTGTTTGCTCAATACCATTATCTAATGACTGAATGCCCTTTTATCTTCTCTCACCTGCTGAAATCATACCTACCTTATAAGTTTCAAATTTACAGCATCTCAGAATCTAAGACTTCAAAGGGATCAATAATATATATATGTATATGTATATATGTATATATGTATATAATATATAATAGTATAATGGACAAAAAGGGGAATAAAGTCATTGCTTAAATACCTCCAGCAAGGTGGTTACATACTTCTTCCCAAGGTATGTGCTTTTGCATAGTTTGAATTGTAAAAATATTTTCTTTACATTAATTCTAAATTTATTTCTTTATCATTTCCACCCAGAAAATCTAGTTCTGTCCTTTGGGGGTAAGGTAGAACAAGTCTAATGATGTTTCTTTGTAACACTCTTCAAATACATGAAGAGAGATGTCATGTATTTCTTAGGTCTTTTCTTCTCTAGGATACACATCCCTTCTTCCTTCAACTTATGTTCACATTATGTAATTGCAAGATTCTTACTCATGTTTGTTCTCTTGCAGATTTTCTCTAGTTTATCAATGTTCTTTCTGAAATGTGGTGGCCAGAACTAAGTGAATTATACCAGAGGAGAGGTTAATCTTCTCTCTCAATTTCCCAGATTTCTCAAGGCAGTAAGAGACCCTTTCTCACTTGGGCCTTGTATAGCACTTTCTTTCCTACTTTTTTATTTACTTACATATCATTTTCTATTGCAGGTACCTATGTATTCTGTGTTATCCTTCTATTAGACTGTGAGCTTAGTAAGGGGCAGGCACTATTTTATATAATGTTATTTGTTAATCTCATAGCAACTTAGATTTGGTCTGTCCAGCACAGAATATAGGATATTTGTTGCTTTTCTTGATTTGGAACATATGTACCTATAGACACAGTCTAAACTTTCATTAGTTCCTTTTAGCAGACATGTCCTACTATTCAGATGGAGCTTGTGGTCAATGACAATCCTCAGACATTTTCATGAAAATTATTGTTAAATGAGTTCTCTCTTATTAATCTAATTTAAGCAAAAAAAATGCTATGTTAATCATCCATTAAATTTATTTTTGATTGTGTTGCCCCATGATTCCAATCTGTTATGATATTAAAATAGTAATTCTATCATACAAAGGATTTATTATCCCTTCCAGCTTTGTCATTCAAAAATGTGACTGCCATGTCTTCTATATTTTTATCTGAGTAATTGATAAAAGTATTTAATTAATCAAGGCCAAGGAAAGAGCACTATGGCTTGCAAGAAGAACCTTATCTTTTTTGATTGCTGATAATTCAACAATCACTCTAGTTATTTAATCAAATATAAACCTAGCTAATTTGTCAACATTCAGCCAAAGTCGTATTATTCCAATTTATCCACAAAGAAATTGAGATGCTCTCTTTGCTGAAATTCATAAACTATTTGTAATTGCCTATATACCAGTCTAGAAAACCTATAAAATTATGAAACAAGGTAAAATTTGCCATACTTTTTTTCTTAGTAAATCAATATAGATCATATTAATTTCCATTTCCTTTATTGCTCCTTGTCTTATAAATAATGAAACTGTCAAGTTAGCCAGATCAAGCATTTATTTGGCAGCAGAATGAAACTCAGATGTTATAACAGTTGAATCCTCCTATCATTTCATTTTGTCATGGATAGTTTTGTGGTCTACTTTAAGAAGGTATCAACCAAATTTCTTTTCTAGCTAGGTAGTCTCCAGGGAAAATATGTTTCTCTCTCTTTTTTCATGTTCACCTAGTTTCTATTCCCATGGATTTCCATACATGCATATCTTCTTAATATATAGTAATACTACCCTTTTCCTTCTATTAACTATCTATTTTGCATATTGCCATATTCTGTTCATCAATCATTTTCTACCAAGTGATATGATATGTATGTGATAAGATTGTAGTAATCTTTTGTAATTTATTAGTTATTATCACTTAGTTTATTAACTCATTCTGTGCTTTGGTGACAGTCAAGTCTTGAAATATTCCCAATTATTTTCCATTTTGTTTCTTCTTGAGAATTATACATTATCCTACTGCTAGAGAGTGAATTTTATAAGGACAGAGACTGTGTCTTATTTAAAATACTTTTTAAAATAATCTCACTGTTATCCAGATATGATCTATTTAGTACTCCTCTCTTATTAATGCCTCTTCTAAGTTACATCTGTTGTCTCCAAGCATCTGATTTTTCTAGTTTGTTGGCATATCTTTCCATTTTTCCTCTGAAATTTCATTTCAGTTCTTTCTTTAATCTCTTTCAGGTATATTCTTTCCATCAATGTCAAAATGTACAATTTTGACATTATAGATAATAGTTCAATAAAGGATTTTTAAAATCTTGAGTAAAAGCTAAGATCTCATATCTATCTTTAATTGGAGAAGTGGGCATAATCTTCCAAAGTCATGACCTTCAACATCAAGAAACAATGAAAATGCCCATGTATCTCCAAGTGTTTCATTTTTCTGCTCAGGATTTCAGAAATACTAGTTTGATTTCAGATTGCGTCTTTCTGTATTTCTCGGAAGAAGGGGGTAGCAGTTATACTAGGTAATCCTAGTATATCTCAAATCCCGCTTTAGAAAAATAGTATACTTCTCAGTTAACCAGGTCAGGCTATATACAATTATCACTTTACATTTCAGGAATATCACTAAATACCATGATGCAACTTCTCATCTTGGATATGATAATTTGACTCCTATCATTTGCTAGGATTGGTACATTATCCTTACTTAGTTTTTCAATGAGCATAGTGTGCCATTTCTTCTTCAGAAAGTCTGGATTTATTTTCTACTATTATATATCATATCCCAACTCACACTCAGAATATATATTTAATGGGATAAAGCTTCTCTTTCTCCTCTCTTTTATTTTCCTTTATTCATCATCCTCTTCAATTACTTTACTTCCCTTAAATCTCATTTGAATTTTTTTCTTCTTCCCTTCATGGGTTCATCTTCAATCCCATCAAAGAGAATGGAGAGGAAATTTTCAAGTTTTTTTAAGCCTTCTCATGGAGAAACTAGCCCATATTTACAACATAATTAATACTGTAATTAATAATGTAAATTAATGCTGTGATGTATCCATCTTGGAAAAAAATTACAGACATATCTAATACAAATTTAACAGTATCCATACATCATGACTATGTAGATAAGTAATACAATTTCATGTGGCTTCCCCATCAAAACCAGCTATTTTAAACTAGGAGTTTACTTTCATAATGAAAGCTAATCTGCTTTGAAGTATTGCCACAAATGTTCAACAAAATATAATACTATAAAAAAAGATAATCACACTATGCATATTGTATACACTTAATGGCATAAATATATATAAAGTGTTTTGTGAACTTTTAAGTACTATGTAAATATAAGCAAAAGGAAACCTTGTAAACTTACTTTTTGAACAATTCATGACGGTATGCATGCACAGATGGATACTGATGACTGAAATAGTGCTAATTACTGCTATAAATTTAACAAATCAAGAATTCAAGATTCTATTTTCAGTTCCATTGTTGGCTGAAAATTCTACAATTTAATATATAAGTATTAGAATTTTATAAGATTATTTTGACCTTTACTATGAAATACAAAAATGTAAAATTATAATTTATTATAAAAATGCAAATAGTATTCATTAGAGAGATACTGTAGCACAATGAGAAGAAGGCTGTCTTTGGAATCAGCAAGATCCACATTCAAGTCTTGTCCCTTGCAAAATACTGGTTGTGGGAGGATGAGCAAGACAGTTCAGAGCTTCAGTGCTTCAAGGTAACTCTCTAAGACTGTAATTTATAAATTAATTACTAGTTTTCATTTATAGAAGGAGTTTTCTAACTGGTTGCATGGCATTGCAGGAAAAAAATCATTTATAAACAGGTCCCAATTGCTATAATAAAAGAATGTTCTAGCCAAATGAACCAATTATTAGAATTGACTATAATATAAACATAATGAATTTTCTGATTGCTTTCTGTTTTAGGAAAAAATGTCTTTTCTGAATTTTAATGAAGATATGTATTTAGATAATTGATCTCTCTTTATGCCTATAAGATGTGTATGTGTATAAATATATACACAGAGACACACAATGCATACCTACACCCACATATGCATTCATCTATACATGCATACATTCATGTATACATCTATACATCTATATCTATATTTACATATATTTATCTGTGACAGTAGAAGAGAAAGTACAGAACTATATTGGAAGGAGATGCCTCATTTGATAAGTTCCTCTTAACCAATGAAATCACACCCCCATTTCCTATCCCTATCTCTATATTTCTTAAGTATTTATCTTCCTAATTTTTAACTTAATACAAACATTATTAGTATCGTCATGACAGCATAGTTCAGTAAATCTAAAGTATCTGTAAGAAAGTTGGTCTGATATTATAACTTCACCAAAAGTAACACATATAATGGACAACTTGTACAATCAATAGAAATACTCATGCATATTTATATATAATGTGAATTTATATATTTATTTATTTTTAATTTCATTAACTATTTTTTTTTCTTTTTGCTGAGGCAATTGAGATTAGGTGACTTGCCCAGAGTCACACAGCTAGGGAATGTTAACAGATTTGAACTCAGGTCCTCCTGACTTCAGGGCTGGTGCTCTATCCACTGTGTCATCTAGCTGCCCCCACATTAACTATTAAATCATCTGGTAAACCAAAATAAAGTCATCTATCTAAATAATTATTAAGATATCATAAGCCAAAATATATTTCCCAAATTTTAAGAAGATATGAATTAATACTAATAGTCCAAGTAGGTAGATCTTTAAATATAAGTTATGGCTATTTTTATATATTACAAAAGTAGGGTTTTTTTTTAATGCTAGTGACAGAAATATGTATAGTTACTAGAAAAGAAGAAGTGAAACCTGTAACTGTCTATTGTAATCTGAAATAGATCCCTTCTGCCTACAATTAATAACAAGCATAATACTAACTGATTTCAAATAATGAAAAACACTTTTAATTATTAGTTTAACAATTATCTGAATCCTTATGCTTAACTCAATTTTTTAAATTAGGTATCTTAAAGAAAAAGGATGAACATAAAAATTGACCTTGAAAAAATATACCTTGAATAATTCTCCTGTTTCAATGAATTCAGGAAGATCATTCTCTAAAATTAAAAAATAATAATAATAAGTATCACAACTCCCAATTCAATATTTCAATCTTTTGAACTTATATTTTGTTTGTAAGAGGAGAGGAACAGCATTTAAAAACACAAGATATTTCACTATTAAAATGAAAAAGCCAAAATTTTCCATGTAAATTTCCATGTTTACATAATAATACATTAAAAAATCATTCCCTAAAAATTTTCCCACTCTCAGTGTGGCAAATGGATGGAAAAGTTGATATGAAACTGCTATTAAGTATATAAAAAACCAAAAGAGTATTTTTCAAGTAAATAAAAGTAAAGAATTACTTTTACCCTAAATAATGTTTATAAAGAACATGATTTTTTATGTACCAGAGTCTTATTGGATATTTTGTTCAATTAGTTCTATAATTTAGCAAACTTTTCTTCAATTCTCTTTTACTGAACTAGGAGAAAACTAATATTTTGCCCATTATAAGGTTTCCTGAAGTCACCATGATTATCATAGCACCCATAAAATAATTTAGGCCATGTTTTGAGTTCAGAGAAAATTTAAGTTAATTTCAAGATTCAATACTGTGTAGTAGAAAAGCATCTGGGTTTAAAACCTGTTTTTGACAATATATAAACCTACTACTTAATTTCTCTGAGCCTCATTAAGAAAGAGATAATAAAATGTGTGCTGCCTACCTTATGGATTGATGAAAAATAATTGTGTAAATGTAATTGCAATCATTACTAATCCTCAGAGACAGTCAGAATGAGACCCATTCCACTTATTTTATAAAAATAAAGTTATACAGGTAGTACCTCTACATGCAAAATGGAATAAATAAATTCAAAACAAGATCTAAATATTTCCTATCAGTCTGTCAGAATAAATATACTCTTATTAATAGACACTCACAGAAGTGACAGTCATAAGTAAGTCATAGAACTGACAGCATTTATAAAAAACATGGGAGCTGGCTTTCCTCTCTTTAACTGAAGAAAAGGTTATAATTGCCCAAATCACTGGGAAGTTAGTAGGAATTTCTTTATTTCTAAAGATGCCAAGAAATTGGCAATGTTATTAGTTATTAGTTTTTCTTTTTCAGCTGAAGGAAAAAAAGCTGTTTTGACAAAGAGGGCAAATAATATAGGATTATTTTTCTCTTATTCAAAGAGTTTTTAATGAGCTCCTGTTCTTGCTTGTCCCCATCTACTTCTGCAATCATATTATTTTTACCTTTCCACTTCAAATTCCTGATCCTAGAGTGATTATTGTGACTTCGTAATTTTCAGATTTTTTCCTTTCTTTCCTCACCAAGACACTCTCTATCCTTTTTTTTTGTTTGTTTGCTTAAACCTTTTTTAGAAGGTTTCTATCTCTTCATTTACTCCTCTCATCTTCCACTTTCTCCGCATGTTTTTAAGCCTTTTTCTTCCTCTTCAACTTGCCTCCACTCTAGGAGGAAAAAAAAATGACCAAACTCCTTTCAGGTCAATCTCTCTTTTAATGATGTTATATTTTCATGTAAGACCTAAGATTAGAAGCTGTAAATGAATAATTTTTTTGCTTTGAATCCTCAGAATTTAGCACAGGTCTTATTACAAAGTTTTTAATGTTTGTTGAATTGAAGTGGATAATAAATATTTTAAGAACAATACATATGTGTAATTGAATGAAGTTCTAAAGTATATTTAAAATATTCCTCAGTGACATTTTATGTATTAAAGAGTCTAAAGTGAAATACAAATTCAACTAAATATTTCAATGATAACTTTACATTTTTAACAAAACTGGTAGTGTTTATGTATTGTAAAGAAAAATGAATTACATTAAATTTTTAGAAAGAAACTTTTACTTATTAAATGATTTTTGAAAATTAGAAACATTTTTTAAAAGTTGAGATTATGGCAAATATGAAACAAAAAAATTGTTCATCCCATTCCGCTCCCAGATAACATGTAGGTAGCAGTAGATCAATGAAGTAAATATTTTCAATTACTCACCTGGTACATATATTATTCCTTGCCTTTCACCATTTCCAAAGCTATTGAACACCACCCACACCCTCCCATCCAAGAATTTATGAGAAGTGACAAAAATGCCTTAATTAAATATTTCTCTTTTGTTATAATTAGTGATGACACAATTTGGAAGTGTACTTCTTTAAATGTTACCCTTTTAGCTTCTGCACATCTAACATATCTATATCTTTACAAATTCCAAGGAACCTTAAAATGTGATGTTTTTAAAAAGAGTATAGTTCATTGCTCAGGTAATTTCTAAGAAGGCTTCCTAAAAAGAATAAAGATTTGCTGGGAAAATTAGAGCAGCTGATGATTCTTATTAAATAAGCCGTAGAGATAAATATTAAACCTCCTTAAATCAAGAATTTGATTCATATTTAAATAGGGTTTTAAAAATTACACTTTACATTTTAACACCTTTGTGTAAAGCTGAGTGATGCATTTGTTATATTGTATTAGGAAAAAAAGAATAATTAATCTTACCTCTTTTTCTGATGATTCTGGGGAAAAATAAAATCATGACAACATTCCCTGGCTTCTCAACATGTTTAGGGTAAAATCTTAAAGTACGTTATTTATCAAAATAGAAAAAAAACACATGTTGAAACACATTTTGGAAGAAACCTCTCATAGGAGAAGAAGGATCATGTACCAAGGATGACATTCAATGGATGGCTCACCAAACTAAAACACATCCTACTTGGAGGTCAAGGACTTGATTAGGCAGCAATGCAGCTGGCTTGACCAAGATGGAAATGGCAATCACAGGGCTGCTGATTCTGTAGTTGAGTAGATCTGCTCCTACATCATGAAGAGCATGACAGATTTGACTACAGAAATAACTTTATAATATTTTATGAGAATGGAAAAATGTTTATTAATGGAAATTATGCATTTTACCATTACATTTTTAAAGTTTATATGTGACTTTATAGTCATATTGCCAATCTGCACTGTTTGAATTACTTTGAAAGTTTTGCTAAGGAAAATTTATAATACAAATTATAGAACTATATTAACTAATGTTTATGACTTGATAAAACTGACTTTCCACAGGTAGTCCTTGAAATGTTTGACTTTGTTGTTTATTGCCATAAAAAAATGGGCAACATTTGGGGACTCTGGTTCCATTTTGGGTAATACACACTATCTCACTGTGGTGTACTTTAAATTCAAGCAGATTATCAGACCCAGAGAACTTCACATTGATGAGAATAAATTCCCTACAAAGCATCTAAGACAAGTTTTGTTTTACTGGACCTTGTACTTCACCTCAGAATTGAGGGAACAGATTAAAATTCAAAGTTGCATTGGAACCACCCACCCATTCAGAGATCCTCTATATTAGATCTTTGGGGTTAACTTTCGGCTAAAATGAGTTCCAAAATACCCCACTTGACAAGTCTGGGACCCTGAAGCCATAACATAAGGTATAGGAATTTAAGGTAACAGCATCTTTAGACTTGACCTGACAGTAATGACCTGCTAGCAGATTTTGGTCTGCTAATTCCCCAGAATATACGGAGTAGCATTTATGCTAGTGTGACTTTGGCATTCTTTGGATGCTATTGTAATGTTATATAACATAAAAGTAATGTAGGTCTCAAATTTCTCCCATTTCAAGAAGATAAATTATAATAACTTCAAAATAATATGTTTCTAGAAGACACTGAATAAACAAAATTTTAATTTCTATATCCTCCATAATTCTCCTTTTGATTTGTGTGCTAATTGGAATAAAGCTAAGTGTTTGTTCTGATTTTGTATTTCGCTGTTTGTAAAATTGGATTTTCAAAAAAAAATTCTAACATGTTAGTAACACATCAACATTCCATAACACAAAAAGCAACACTGATGAAGGTTGGCAAGCAAGGCTTATTTAATTGTTTGAAGGTAAGCCAAATTTTACAGTGCAGAAGTTAAAAGCAAATGTTGATCGCAATGTCTTCAAACTGTGATTTTCAATAGCATTCTAAAATAAACACCAACAATATAGGGTGGTACAGTCAAGAAGGACAGATGTGGAGTGATTTAACAAAGACAATCTGTGTATACTTGCAAGCACATGTTAACAGGAACACATGGTGACCAAATACACCCATGCATTTAAATAAAACACATATAAACAAAGGTCTGAAAATATGTATTCTCTACAACTTGCTCTGTATATTCAGAATAGTTCTAGATTACACAACAACAAATTACCAAAAGAATCTTAGTTATAGTGAAATGAAAATGCTTATGGTTTCTGGATTCAAATGTATCAGTTCATACGAAAAACAGTAAAGAAAGAAATACATGATACCTTTTAAAAGATAGTTGACTTTCTTTATATTTTTTAAAAGTTTTGTCTTGAAATGAAATTATGCATTCAATTTTATAATAACTTTAAATGTAAAAACAATACTCAATGGACATGGAATTTATGGTGAAACTTTTGCATAAGACAACAACATGTGAATAAAATGCACAAGCCCCAAACTGGCCAGACTACTCAATTTAAATGTGAACTCTTCGAGGGCTGATTCTTCCTCTATATATCTTTATTGAAAACAAAAGTTTTTAATGTATATGAAATCTAAAATAGAAACTTCTGCTATTAAAAAAACACAAACCAGTAAAACACAATACTTATAAGGTAAAGTACTTCTATAATAATAACAATACAATTCTATGGTGCCTGTTACAAGGTTACTGACCTATGATTGAGATTAACAAAAAGGAAGGTTACCAATAGGAATGCCTAATAGGCAGTATGAAGTATAAAGGCAGTTTTTAAAGCTGGGATTAACATTAGTCAGAAAATCACAAAATAAACAAATATCATACACACTCATAACCGCTGTATAATACTGTAGAGTTTTAAATTCTTATATATCCTATGGAAATAATGTTGAAAACAAGACAATTTCAAGTACTACAGTTCAATGTATAATTAAAACTATTGCAGATACTAAGGAATGTGATACATTTCACGCTGATGAGGCTAAATATAATAACAATAGCTAGCATTTATATATTGCTTAAAAGTTTGCAAAGTGCAGTAAGAGCAGAAAGACCCCAATGCTCAGTGAAGAAAGACTTGCATTAAAGGTAACAGGAGAGAAAAGGTAAGGAAAAATCCAATTTAGTTCATAAAATTTTGGCTTTTAGCAGGTCCCCACAAAGAATGAATCATCCAAAACACATGCCATTTCTTAAAAGTGAAATAATTTCTAGGTAAATGCTTTATAGGGAAACAGACACAGACACAAACATAGACATTAGGTGATGTGTCCAAGCTACCATTTCAACATGGTGATGTTTGAAACTGTCCAGATCCTTTGAGTAAAGAATGGAGATTAAGTTGCAATATTCATAATCTTGTGTGAAATAGTATTGTAGACATAAGCACAGAACTTGCTCAGGATTCAGGAATCTTGTAGCTTATTTGAGCCAATACAAACTCAGTTCAAAAGATCATTCAGAAACCACTCTTCTACAGAAAAGAAATATTTGACCTCGCTGGAGGTTTAAATGTCTAGCATGATGCACATGATATGTAAAAGCATAAACACAATCTCAATTTTTAAAAGTTCTTTGAAAAAATATATATGAATTAAAATACAGTAGCCTGATAGAACTCATGACATTTAAATTAAATATATAGTGAAGCAAATCTGACATAAAGGGAGGAAAAATTTTACCATATGAAGAATTTATCACTTCATATCACACTGACTTGTATGATCTTTATAACACTCCTATTAGTAGTACTATTTTAGGTGGTCTAGTAAGCAGAACTTTGGTAAAAATGGTTAGGAGTTATGGCAAATTGACTTGATATACTTAATTTTATATATCATTTTATACTCAAAACATTCTTATATTAGAAAAGAATATTTAAAAAAGACAATAGGAAGGAAAATCATGTTCCCATGATCACAGTGTTATATTAACTATGCTTCAATCAAATTAGTTAATTATAAGAAATGTGTAAATACAACTTCAAAAGAAATTGCTCTAATACTCTGGCAGTAACAAAGCAACAATTTTAGGTGAGAGCTAAGCAATAATTTGGAAGCTTGTGTATTTTAACATGTACAATGTTCAAACAAAAACATGCTGTTTACTGAAGGAGTAATTGAATTAGCTAGCGTGACACTGGAAGAATGATTAATGAAAAATGCAGTTTGTTTAAAACCAGGAAGTTAGATTCTTTGCCATATGTATTTAGGAAAAACAGAGCATCTAATTTTTCTTTGACATGAATAAAACTGAAATTTGACTCTTCTTAACATAGTTTTCAATTTTCATCTAAATGAAAAAAAAGCCCTATTCCAATTTTAGTGAGAGTCTCATCCTTTACATATTCATTATAAAGATGACCAAAGAATAGGTAAGATTTTAATTCTACAGTTAAACACTATACAAAAAAAAATGGAATGCTCTAATTTACCTCTGTAAACAGACAAATTAGGCTTGCCAGCTTTGCTTTTCTTAAACAACAAACAGCAAGGGAATACAGGCATTGAATATGCTTCAAGAACAATTCTGCTCAGATTTTCATTTAGCAACACCATGCAAAGAAAAGCAATAACATGCAAAGAAAATACAATTAGAAGCAAATATTAAAATGAAATTTGTTTTTGGTTGGAAGAATTCAGTTAGGAAAATTTTAAGAAGCAAAAATATACTGCTATATCAATCAGGGGAGAACACTCAGTTGTTTTGAAATTAAAAAATTCAAAATCTGACACATGATCTTATCATGTATTTACTTACTACAAGATACTTTTAGGGCTAAAAAAAGAAAATTAAAATGAGAATGCCTTTTAATAACATTAAATTAAAGTCTTCACTTATACAACAACTTCCATTTGAAAACCATTACATATCTCACAAACATGAATTATTACCATTATTTCAAAAAATGGAGTGATCTGGTATTGTAATTAATATAATTTGCTTGATTTTTTCATAGTAGTCAGTGACAGATTTAAAAATTAATTTCATGCTTCTCAAGAATAAATTTCTGCTGATTTTAATACTAGCTAATATATTATCAAGAAAGCAAGCTATTATCCCTCCCCACTTCTATCCCATTGATTTTTAAGAAGAATTTCCTTAATAATTAAGTGGACCAGAGTAATTTTTTAAAAACAATGTCACAATTATTTAATCATTCCATACTAAAATATGCATTAGTACTATACTGGTCTAACTTCAAGCATCAGGGACCATTTAAAGGAAATTCACTTATTAAGTTCCTTCTTATGATGCTATTTTAAAGAATAATCATATATTTGTTTAAGAATATCATCCTGAGAATTGTCTTAATAAATATTGACTAAGGGGTAGGCCCCCATTTGGAAACTCAAAGTGTATAATTTACACATACTTATGAAATGCAAGCATGTTATATCTTATTAATAGGCAATAATCACTCATAAACTTAAGAGAGCTCAGTTAAACAATGAAAAGCTTTCATTGATAACAGATGTGTAAACATGACCCTAATTAACTAATTTGCTAACAGCTGCAGCCTACTTATTAATACATTAACTACAAGTTTTGGGATGCCATAATAGAAAAATTTCAAAGAAGTAAAATTTTAAAGTGAATTTATGACAATAAATTCCATTTCCTATCTGCCTGGGCCAATGGTCTGCAAACTTTTTTTTTGACAATAAAACCTTATAAGTAAAAAAAAACAACCCCCCAATATTATGTATGATCATGTACTCTAAAGTATCTATGACTATTCATTTAAAAGTAATATATTACTACACTACTAATTGTATACAAAATAAAATTTAAGATAGAAATAAAAAGATGAGATAAATATAAAAAATTTCATCCTAATATTAATAGGGAATCACTGGAATTTAGTGAATATGGGAGCCCTTTGAAAGCTATATAAGTTGGAGTACTAAGAGAGTTGAGGCAGGGAAGTTCATTAAGAAATTATTGTAATAATCCGGGTAAGTAATGAGGACCTGAACATTGGTGGTATTTATGTGAGGAGAGGGAGGAAGAGAATAAATATTTTTAAAAGCATCTATCACTTTATAAATGTTATATCATTTGATCTGAATGAGAAGGGATTGATGCCATAAAGGCTGAAGAGGTAGGAAAAAAACCCATAAGATTTGGAAACTGATTAGATAAAAGGTGAGTGACAGTGAAGAGCTAGGAATGATGCTAGTTTGTCAAACAGGGGATTACTGGAAGCATAACAGTGTCCATGGTATAAATAGAGAAATTTGCAAGAGAGTTAGGTTGGGGATGGGGGATTTGTGATATAGATCACAATCTTAACATCCTAAATTTACATCTGGAAGTGTCCTTCTAATCTAAATTCCCTTCTCCTCATTTTACAGATGAGATTTGCTAAATGATACCAAATGGGTTGTTCAATATGACAAAGACAGAAAAATGGTAGGGAATCGAATTTACTGGCTATTAGGTCAGCATGAAAAGTAGGGGATATGCTATTGTTGGGTATGCAGATACTGACAGGAGTGGGAGAATGTTGCCTTCACAGCTGTTGTAAGTCAAGGTTGTGTTACATATGTACTGAAGGAATGGCCTGTGTTGCAGTTACAAGAGATGAGGAATAATAGAGGAATAAATCAGTACAAGGAGTCTTTTAGCTGTGTTGGAGACAATCTCACAATGGATTATCAAGAGGAAGGATGACCCTTTCACCATATATTCTTTAGGATGATTCCATGACTTTTTCATGATATATAGTGTCTACTTTGGAGACTACTGGCTTGTGCAGTGGTGACAACCCTCAATGCTCCAATGCTTTTTAATGTGAGTTTAAGCATATAATTATTCACTATTCGCTAGCAGAGTTTCCTCTTTAGATCTTTCAATAATTCAGGTCTTGCCTTTCTATCCTCCCCAGGTGTAAGCTGCTCAAATTTCCTTCTCTGGGTGAGTCTCTCTCTTCCCAGATTTCCTTTTTTTTTTTTTTTTTATCTCTGAGAAGCTCTTCTTGGGTAGACTCCTTACCTCCCTGAGTCTCATAAATCAGGTAAAACAGGAAGGAGTGAGCAGACAAAACAGAAAGGGAAGGCAGATCCTCATTCATGGATAGCATTTAAAAGTTCTGTGGCTAGCTGCCTGCGGAATGGAAAATGAGGGGCTACCAAATGAGTTATAGTCAGTTATAATAGAGACAATATAAGATGGTGGAGGAGTTACATTTTAGACACACTTGTAACACAATTGTGTAAGGTATAACATGTTTCTTTTCAGTTAAAATGACAACTGCTCTCAAAGTAACACTTACCTGTATCATCAGAAGGCATGTCAATAACCAGTTGGTCACTGTACTTTCCATATAAACCATTAGTGCATACAGCTACAATCTGAAGAACATAACTTGTATTGGGCAGCAAATTATTTAGAATAGCACCCTAAAAGAGAAATGTTTATTACATCAGTGTCTCATTTTAACTCATTTTTGAACATATTAAACAGTTATACTTAAAATTTTTTGATCTGTTAGCAACAATAGCAATCAGCCTTTATATAGCATTTTAAGATTTTTATTTGTGTTGTAGACATATGTTAACTCATTTGATCTTCACATCTGATCTCATCTTGTGAGGTAGATACTATCATTATCCTCATTTTACAAATGAGAAAATTAAGGTTGAGAAGGTTGACTCCTTAAACATTGGTAATTTCTGAATCTAACAAAGTACAGTAACATTATATAAGACTGAAATTGTAAAATTTTCTAATAGCAAAGATATCCAGCTATAAGTGTGTACAAGAGTTAATGGGGGAAGGGATTCAATTTCCTAAAGAGTAGTAATTGGTTCAGTTTTCTGGACAAGTTACTCATTTTCTAACAACACTGGTTATTTATTAAATAGATATTGCATTATCCTGTCCATTACAGAGCACAAATACAATCTTTTTAAGGTCTCACTATTCTAATCTTGTCAGAACATATCTGTAATATGGCATTTAATTTTGAGTGAGGCATTCTCGAGAGGATATTTATAATATAAATACTCATCTATAAGTGGGTGATCAAAGATTATGAAGACTGTCAAGATCATGCTATGAGAATAAGTTGAAGGAGAAGACATTTGACCTAAAGAAGAAAAAATTTGAAGAAATACAATAGTTGTCATTAAACATATGAAGGATTAGATTTGTTTTGCTTCAATCCAGAGAGGGCAAAAGATAATAAGAGAGAGACAGATTTTGATTCCAAAAAAGTAAAATTTTCCTAAATATTAGAGCAGGCCCCAAAGTGGAATGAAGTGCCATAAGAAGGAAGTGGTGGAGTCCCCTCAGGGGTGATCTATAAGTATAGGCTAGATTACCTTTTGTTGGGGAAGAAGGGAAATATATTCCTAGAAAGACATATGTTGGATTAGATGGCCTTTGATATTCCTTCCAATTTTGAGAATTTATGATTCTAGATATAGCCTAGATCTGGAACTTTATTTAATTTAATTTTGTCCAAAGGCAATGCCCAACTGGACTACACACTACAACTACTATTGTTGTTACTATACCTTTTGAAAATATATGTTCCACTTGCAATTGGCTAGAATGAATAAAATAGAAAAAATATCTAATTGTCTGTTGGCATCTGGTTCAAGAAGGATACAGAGTATGAAGTAACATAGTAATAATTGGGAGTTCTGGAAGACTGGCATCAGCTAATGATTCATTATGATCCAAACTGGAAATCAGCCCCGGTTATAGATTCCATTACAAAAAAAAAAACAAAAAAACAAACAAACAACAACAACAACAAAAAATAAAACAGAGAGTATGGGGCTCCATTAGATGGTATAGGGCAAGAATAAGACATTACTAATTACAAAGAATAAATATAGATTTAAAAAGTGATTCTTTTAAAATCATTTTAGCAGGACAAAATTGATTTTTTTCCCGAGGCAATTGGGGTTAAGTGACTTGCCCAGGGTCACACAGCTAGGAAGTGGTAAGTGTCTGAGACCAGATTTGAATTCAGGTCCTCTTAACTTCAGGACTGGTGTTCTATGCACTGCACCACCTAGCTGCCCCCAAAATTGAATTTTAATTTGATTAAAATGAAGAAGCTATTACATGTTTAGTTTTATAAATAAATGATTCATAAATAATTTTATTTGCTTTTAAATGATGTGTAGATATTGTTTATAAGTATGTATGTACACTTATTTTAAATTCATGTCATTATGTATTACTATTATCAAGTATATTTAATCAGAAAATTCTGAAATGAATCTTTACACAGTAATAATACCTGTAAGTCAGAATATTTTAAATATTATTTGAATAAAAGTCCCTATTACCATGAAAATTTAACAGGCTTTAAAAGTCTTTATTTGGAATATGTGGGAAAAAAACCTATATAATGGTGAATCTCTCTCCTGAAAGTATGCCTCTATCATATTTTCTCTCTCTGTTTGGGTCTGCATATGTATCTATGTATCCATCCACATATATATGTGTATGTCCATGATTAAATGTATCTGTCTTCCTCATGTGTTTCCTTCTCTATCATTACCTGATTTTCATTTCTCCTTCTACTTTCCATGCTCTTTTCTTCCTTTAACAATAATATGTTATTGTTATATAATATATATTATATATAATAGATATGATAATATCTATAATAGATAACTAAAATATATTGGTCAACTGAATAACTTTTTGCTCCTTTTCTTAAATTTAGAGAAAAAAAATGTTGCATTTTGTATTTTCTTTTCAAGACAATAAAATAAACTTATTGCTTTATATATGTGGCCTTTGATTATTATTTTTTCTGGATCATTTGCTTTTGATTGAGAAGGATCTCTGCTCCTGCTCTATATGAGAAGATAATTGTTCAAGTGTCATCCAGTTCTTTTCATAATTTACTTATTTACATACGCAGATTTTTATATATAATGTGTAACATATAGGTATCCTGCTTTATTATTGAAGTTTGAGTAATATTCCTTTATATCTATATTCAACTGTATTTTTCCAATATGCCTTCAAATCCAGCTGGGGAAAATTTTTTCTTCCTTAAGACATAAACTAGAAAAATAAGCATTGAAAATTTGGACAATTACTATCTGGACATTAACTAGATATGTGCAGTACTTTTACTAAAGATCATTTAATGCTTAATGTGGCACAATATGCCAGTAACATAAAATACAGAGCTATTATACTCATCATAGCTTTGGGAAATTGTATACTATCTGTGATTACATTCATTCGAGGAAAGTTCCCAGTGTGGAAACTTCTCTACCAAGTTAGACTACAATCCATCTCTAACTTAATAGATAAGGAGATAATTCTTAGATAGTTAGTTAATAGCTAATTATAACTAGCATGCCTAGAGTCACACAGCTGGTAAATGTCTGAGGTTGGATTTTAATTTTCTGGCTCCAAACCAAGCTACTTTATTCATTACTATCTGTGAATTGTCCTAAGAGATTAAGTGATTTGCTTGGGATCACACAATAAGGGGTAGATTTATAGTAAGCAGCTTTTTTTGTTTTTGTTTTATTTTGTTTTAGTGGCAAAGAACTGAAACTAAGGAATATTCATAGACTGGAAAATGTCAGAAGACACTATGGAATACAAATGTAATGTAACACTATTAGGTTATATGAAATGATGAAAGGAAAAATTTGAGAAGACTTATTTGAACTGATGCAAAGTGAAGGGAGCAGGACCAAAAGAACAATTTATACAATAACAGCAGCATTATAAAGGCAAAATCTTTGAAAGGCCTAACTGATCAATGTAATCATCAGCCACAATTCCACAGGATTGATGATGAAGAATGATGTCCACCTACTAACAGAGAGGTGGGGATGATGAACTCGAAGTGCAGAATGAGACAAACATTTTTTGGACATGACCAACGTGAGAATTTGTTTCTCTTGACTATGCATATTGTCTCAACAAGTTTTTTTCCAGTTTTTCCCCAAAAAAGAGAGGGCATAGGAGAGAGGAAAAATAAATGCATGTTAATTTAAAAATAAAATAGTTCATAAAGACAAGATGATTAAAGTCAATGATCTTCAAGTTAAAAAAAGAAGTAGCTTGTGTAAAGTACAAAATTTGAAAAGAAAGCCATTGGAAGTCACAATATCACAAATATGTTAATGCATAAAAATAAATGAGTTTACAGTTACCAAGTCCTGATACCCATCTGTCAGAAATTCATGCTTAGTTTGGTCTTCTCCCTCTAATTGTTGATAGAGGACTGCAAATTTTTCAATCATGGTATCATAAACAACTCGTGGTCTCTCCCATGTGACAAGGAGGCTGGTAAAGTTCTCTGGATCAGCTTGGATGTTTTCTGGTTCGGAGCTGCAAACTTTAGAAAGAAAATAATAACATTTAACAATTATAGAGTTCCCAAATTCCAGTCCTTCAAAAAGGTAAAGTGTATTTTGCCAAAGATTATATAAATATTTTTACTTCTCCTGGTAACTCCAGTGGATATGGATTGTTTTTATGTATTTTCATATAGCATAAAAATATTATGAAAGAGAATAATGACTTTTTAATTTCAATCTCAGCTAAAAAATTTTTGTTTGATTATTTTTGGTCATATCTGAAAGAAAAAATTAAAATTAGGCATTATGCTTACAAACAAGAAAAACAGCAAATAATTTTTTTAAATATAAAAGTTGCATATCTATAAAAAAAATCGGATTAGAGAATGTGACTTACACAAAAAGAATGTTGCATTCTCTGTCATCCCTTGGGAAATTTCTTGCCCCTTCCTAGAAAACATGTTTAGGTGTTCTTATAGAAGTACATGTATCTACTTCTCTCTGATCCTATGACAGCATTTCTCCTCTGATCTATGCCTTTTCTGTCATTTGCATTTACCAATAATCTATTGTGGTACTCAGTTCTCTTCCTTGCTTTGAACCTAGAAGTTTGATGGATAGTAAACACCAGCATACACTGAAATGACTATAACACACTCATATTCTCTGATGTGTCCAGTAACAATTTCACTTATCTTCAAACCCTTTTTCAGAGGTCACCTCTACAGCCTGAACATTTGTAACCTGCCTGAAAGATCTTTGAGCTTCTAATCATATTGGATAGTCATCAGAGATTCATAAGTTAAGACCAGGAAAAGGATAGAGGAGATATTCTCTAGCATCAATATTGCTTCATGCCCAAGTATTCTAAATTTATTATTGTTCTTAGGTAAATATCTATGTGGTATCTTTGCAATCTGATATGCCTGGATAAATTCTGGTCCTAGGGAATTCTAGTCAAGTTTAAATTCTTATTACCTTATACCAGAATTCTGGGGAAGTCCCAGGTTTTGAATTATTTCACTAGAAAGTCATTTTGGCAATTGAAGTGTGGTAGCACAAGCCTGTAAACCTTGCTACCAGGAGCCTGAGATAATGGATTCCTTGAGTATAGGAGTTTTGAGCTGCAAAAGGGATAAAGCCCATTGGATGTCTATAGTAAGTCCAAAATCAATAAAACCAGTCATATGGTTTGGGGGCCACTAGATTGCCTAAAGAGAAGTGAAATGGACCAGTATGGAAATGGGAAATATCAAAACTTTTAGGAATATGGTCCATGTTGGCTGCAGTATTTCCAGTCTGAGCAATGGCTAGAGGTGGGGTATAGGGAAGAGAGAAAAGTGAGAACAAAGAAAAGCAGAGAAAGAGGGAGAACAAGAGAGAGGGATGAAAGAGAGAAGGAGACAGATGGAGACTAAGAGACTGGGAGAGGTAGAGAAATAGTCAGAAGCAGAGCTTTTTTTTTTTTTTTTTTTTTTTTTTAATTACTCAGGTTATTCTTTCTTTAAACTTCCCAGGTGGCTAATCTGGGCGTGATTTAAGGCTTGACCTGAGATTATGCACATATAAATTTAGAGCAAGAAACAGATTCAAAATAAAAAGGATTTTAAATGTAAGGAAATTAGAAAGATTAAATTTGTAGGTGAAACAAATCATGAAAATCAAACAAGGAAGGAGCCAAGGGTCTTGAATAGAAATTGACAAGTTTTGCAAAATGGCCACCTTGGGCTTTCCCTCCCCTCTTCCCCCCCCCATGAATGGAAGGATAGGAAACAGAATTATTGATGACTTTAAAAGTGAAATCTTAGAAGAGGAAAATGCTACCAATTCATTTACTTATCTTTATCTGATATACCAACATTTCCAGTATTTGAACAGTTAAGATCTGTCTACTTTTGACCTGTAAAAAGTTTTAAGTCCCGTCAGTCTCCTAAGTGTAAAACACTACTATCACTAACTTCCTAATAACTCATAATTAATTAGTCAACATTTATGAGCAGTCTGCTTATCTATGGGTTTTGCCTATATTGCTTCATCTCTCAGAAGTAGAATTAACACTGAGTGTAGCAGATCTGAGATGTAGCAAGGAATTGGAAATTTAATGAATGTCCATCAATTGGGGAATGGCTGAGTAAGTTATAGCATATGAACATAATGGAATATTATTGTTCTATAAGAAATGATTAACCGGGTGATTTCAGAAAAGCTTGGAAAGACTTAAATGAACTGAAGCGGAGTGAAGTGAGAAGAACCAGGAGAACATTTTACACAGTAACAGCAAGATTATATGATAATCAATTCCAATAGACTCAGCTCTTCTCAGCAAGATAATTCCAATAGACTTGGGACTGAAAATACCATCTGCATCCAGAGAGAAAACTATGGAGATTAAATGTGTATCAAGCATAGTATTTTCACCTATTTTTGTTTGTTTGCTTTTTCTTTCTCATGATGTTTTCCCTTTTGATCTGATTTTTTTTTACACAACATGACAAACATGAAAATGTTTAAGATTATTATACATATATAATCCATATCAGATTGCTTGCTGTCTTGGAGAGGAGGAGGAAGGTAAAGAAGGGAGAAGAAAACTTGGAACTCAAAATCTCACAAAAATTAATGTTGAAAACTATCTTTACATATGAAATTTGTAAAATTAAAAAACATAAAATGCTGTTGAGGGGAAAAAAGAATCAACACTAAGACTCAGAGGGCAAGAAAGTATTCTTGGTTCATTAGATTCATTTGTATACTATCATTAAATCTTAGAACCAGATCAATTGCATATGATGCTCTGTGCCTTGAAATCTAAGATATCTGGCAGGCTTCTATGATGTGAGTCATTCCTTGCTGGATCTTGTGCTGTGTGGCTGCTTGAGGGCTCTGACATTAAAAACAAACAAAAAAAACAACAACAACAGAGATTTGGTTGAGATAAATCTTTAGTGCAAAGTTAGAAAAAGCTGATACCTACTATCAAAGACTCTATTCAATCTTAGAAAAAAAAATTAATCTAAATTGAGGAAATCCATTATGGTTTTAACAGATTTGGGTGGGATTAAATGCTTTGGATAGATTACCCAAGATTGAGCAATTAAAAGTAAATGACATAATCAAAGTTCATTAAAATAGTTTCAGTCCCTCATTGTAATATTCATTCTTTCATTAATTGTTAACCCATTGGAGTTGATTCCCACCCCCCAGGAACAACCACTTTTTCAAAGACATGATGTCATCTTCAACATTTGATAGTGCCACTAACCTCTTTTATTAATAAAATGCTGGCATTATTAATAAAATAATTACCCAGATATTAGTCTCTTGAGTTTTTTAAACACATTTAATCACATTTCTTGACCTCAGTTTTCTCATTTGTAAAATGAAGGGGTTAGACTAAGTGAATTCTGCAATATCTTTAAGTTTAATTTATATGATTTAAGAACAATATATTAAAAAAATTAATTTGGTTTCACAAACTGGACTAAGCAGGTGATTTAAAACTTGAAATAACTCAGAATATGTTTAGTTTATTGCTGATCTAGACAGATAAAACTACAAAAAAGCCTCCAATGATTCCTTAAAATTCAAAAATATTAAAAATCCACCCCAAAAAACTAGCAATGTAATATACAAAAAAGAGCTTTGTAGTATATCCCTTAAATGTACAAATTTGGAATCTTATGGATCTGAATGAAGAATATGGCAATATAAGGAAATCATTGCCTCTGGATCACTAATTGCTTAGATGACTAGCTCTGTTAAAGTACGTTGCTAAAGTAGTGGGACTGATTCAAAAGAGTATTTGGTTTTGTAAAAAAGAAAGAAAGAAAGAAAGAAAGAAAGAAAGAAAGAAAGAAAGAAA